>JAOWBP010004700.1:5084064-5143368 GCA_028571105.1 Tragopan temminckii | reverse complement strand
TTCTAAAAGAGCTGGAAGACTACTTTCAACTCCAGTGACTCCCCATAATCCACTGGATAACATTAGAAATAGCACAGAATGGGCCCAATTTTCAATGGGGTAGAAACTGCAGAGCCCTTCATGTGGACTATTTATTGCTTCCGCGAGCAGTTAAACCATTGCGTAAATCAGCTGTTGTCCGCTGACAAAGGCAATAGGTCCTGTCTGCCTGGTCATTTATCAGTAATACATAAGCTTCCCTCTTGCACTCCAGTTGTTGTATTGGACACTACATTTCCACAACCCCCATGAGAGTTACAGTAGGTAAGTCAACGTTGCTTGAAATATACTTTGAGAGTTGTGTTAATCTGCATTTTACTGAGGAAAAGACCTGTTTATCTCTCTGCCTTGCAGAACCACAGTCAAAGGAGCCTATTATGAAAGTGAGCATTCCTGCTGGTACCTCTGCAATAGCCTACTTGGATTTGTCATTTATCTCCTTTCCCATCAAATCAACCTCCTTTTTCAAGTGCTTTGATATCTTCTGATGAAAAGAATAATATAAGGGCTAAGTATTATTATGCTTTCCCAATTTTCTCCTGGGCCAGCAACTCTACTTAATATGACTATCTTACTTCTTGTTCCCCTCCCGTGTGCGGTAATGAATTGCTCCCCTTAGTCAGCAGTCAGATGTTCTCTAGGCTGGCAGGGTGAGGAAAAAGATGGAGGAAAAATCACCCTGCACCACACTCACTTTGTAATCCCTAATCAGAGTCCTCTGTGGGAAAAACTAATTTCCCAGCCTGTCTTGACTTGTGAAATAAAGTCATTCTTGAAAATGGGAACTTGACAGGTCACTTGTGAAATTTCATATTCAACTAAAAATAAAATATCCATCCATTGATATTTCATTTAAAGGCAAAAGAAAAACAAATCTTTTCCCTGGTTGTTGGGACTGGCTCCCATTAGTTATGGCTCTCCAAATGGAGAGTGTACACAAATTAACTACAATGTTTTCAGCAGACCAAATAATGCTGCACAGCATGAGGGAAAGCTGCTTTCCCTAGAACAATATTCATAGGAAAAGTTTTGTGAAAATGTTCCCTTGCAGAATGTATGCCTGATTTTTCTGTACCTGTCTGCCCTATACGTCTTCTCTGACTCAGGTTACCTATCTCTAGAAATGGTTAGACGTCTTTTATTTGCAAAATTGATAAATTTGGACCCAATTCACAAAAACCATTCAGATCATGTTTCACTTTAAGCTTAATTAATGGCTCATTGGAGGTAGGCACATAAGCACCTCGATACTACAGAGGTTCCATATAAGCACTTTACTGCAGGAATGTCTGTCTCATAGAAATGGACTTTTATCTCATGGTTGGCTCAAATGGTGCCATTTAAAGGTTTTGGGTCAAAAACATCTGAAAATGGCTTGCTACATTAGAACTCTAGTGAATAAAGCTCTTGAGTGTAAGAGCTCTGAATGTGCAGATACCATTAACTACCGTCCAAAACATCAGCCATGTACACCATGTAAAATACTTAAATTAATAAGTACTGCTGAATACTTCCCAACTGGGCAATCAAACTATCATTGCAAGTTTTACCATGTGAATGGGATTTCTGTGTTGGACATTTTGCCTTAGCATTCATTCTCTTTGTGACTGCAAAGCAGAGTTCAGAGGATGTTGATCTTTATCAAGCCATTCAAGGTGGTATTTCCACATGAGGTTAGGTTAGGCCTTGAAAGCCAAGGAAGGATTTCTTTGTTTTGGGCTCTGTGAGATCAAGGCATTTGGTATGATGACTCCTAAGTTTGAAAACAAAACTAGATTTTTGGGGAAGTCTGTGTAGCTTTACTGAAATAAAATAGCAGTTGAATTAGCCAGTAGCGTCTTGACCCCAACTGGGATTTTAGACAAGTGAGAAAGAAACTACTGCCCAATTAAAACTGTAGAGCAGAGGGAATTTGAGCTAGGTAGAGATGTAATTACCCATTCTGGAAGATGGCCAGAAGACCAAGACTAACATCCCTTCCCACTTGTGAAATATGCTATCTTTTTCTGTACTCAGGGCTTCAATTTTGCGTCTCATCTGAAAGATGAGTAGGACAGCAGTCACTAGGAGCGATTTCCATTGTATGGTCCTGAGAGCTGCTTTAGACACACTTGAGACAAGAGTGACAAAGACAGAGTGGTGAAAGGAGGCATTAATCCAGAGCTGGAGTGACAGACCCTTTGATAATGCTGCTCCCCTGGTATAGGGGATTCTTCATGCAATGTCTTAGCAGTGAGAGCTGCTGCAGGTACCTCCCTTCACAGGTCTCCAGAGCGGTAATTTATTTGGAGTGGAAGCTTGATTTAGGTTGTACTTGCCCGTACACTACTTAGCAGGTGTCCCTCTGAGCTAAAGTTATTGCTTTCCACAGGGCAACAAAATCATTGACTCCTGGTGACACTGTACCCAATTCTAATTAAAAAGAACTCAATATATAGCCTAGGTATTAGTATGACCCTCAGATCAAAGCCAGATTCCCAAACAACCTGAACTTCAAAGCTGAGTTCCTCGAGCAGCTCTACATTTTTCAGCTCAGTCTTTGGATGATGGAAGTAATCATAGAATCATTTACCTTCTTAAGGTGCTGTAATACCAGCAGACTAGAAATTCTTTGCTATTATTTATAAAAATGAAAGCAATAAAGGAGTATTTTTTGGTTTGTTTTTGATTTTGCTATTTTAAGAATTTTTTTTTTTTTTTTAAAAACAAATTCAAAAGAAAATTTTGTTGGTTTCTGTTTCCCACTAAGAGCAATATTGTATTGAAGAGAATGTGTTTTTAGTTCTGTATTCACTAAAATGTAGTTTCTCTGGAAATATTCTAGGAATGAAAAATATTGACTTGACATTGTGTTTTATTTTTATAACTTATTATTATTATTATTATTGAGAAAATGTTTGATATCTGCACTATAGAACCCCGTTAAAGCTAGTGTTGGAATGATCACAACCTAAAAGAGAAAGTACCTCTCATTCGATTCAAATAGAAAAGGATGAAAATGAGAAGTAGAATAACTCCAGTGCCACAAAGTGTACTGACTATTGTCACAGCACACTAGCATCAAGATCAGATGCACTGCTGGTGCGCAAGTGGCACAGAAGAACACTGCAGTGGCACTGAGTTGCAAACATGCTGCATACAACTGGGCATCTGAGATTACAGTCATGATGTATCATTTTGGACTGTTGTAGCATAAAGGATGTTTCTTGATTGGGATAGTTAGAAGAATTTGCATTATTGCAGCATATTTAAACTGAAAATCCCACTGTGCAACTGTGGTCATTAATTATATAACGACCACATTATATAATTATATATATATATATTTTTATATATATTTATATATTTATTATTTATATTATATATTTATTTATATTTATAGATATATAAATTATATATAATATATATAATATATTATATATATAATATATATTATATGATAATATATTATATTTTTATATATAAATAGGGTCATTAATTGATATAAATTTCTCCTTGCAAGGAGGTATTACCCATGCATTACAATGGTGAAGGAGGTGGTCACCTGAAACTATGAGGTAAACTGGTGCAAACTCAGTGAGGCTTAATGGAACAAGAAGTTGGTTTCTGCTGAAAAACCCACCTCCACTGCATTCCACTCCACCAAGACTGAAACCTGTCTCATTTCTGCTGGATGACACTTGGCAGGCACTATTCTCTGTGAGTACCACACAGACCTTTAGGATGGGAAGTCAAGCAAACTTCCTTGCCTGATTTCACTTGCCAGGGAATATCTGAGGCAAAGACATCATTGTCCTATCAGATGCCTTACAATTATGAATTTGTGTTGATTTTGATTGAAGGTCATATCTGAAAGCTATTGCTTTGATATAAACGCATTTTTGTCCTTTAAAATTTCATTTTGATCTTTGCATAACCAATCTGGATAATAAATACTGAATCGATTCACACTGGTTGTGTTTTTGAAAGGGATAGCAGTCTGCCCATTACTATGATCTCTCTGCCTTCTTTACAAGAATATTATCAGTTCAGATCGCACTTCTGATCTGGGCTAGGAAGGAGTGGATTAAAGGATAACAAGCAGAAGCATTCGGAGCGATTTAAAGTTGATCCAGAGTCCACTTAAATAAAACAGATGGCTCCCAAAAAGAAGGACAGACGGAGGAAGAATGAAGCCCACCTCATAATAAGCAGAGCAGTAAGGAGTCTCTTCATTTCTCTCCATGATGGGGAGACGAGGTGCTCATTGCAGGAAGATGGAGTACCCTACAGAAGATGGGGGACTTCCCTGATGTGTATGGAACACTTTATACCATGCAAATGGCTCTGATCTCCCAGAAAGGTCAGCACTCGCGAGTTATTTTAGCCTCCTCCCAGCTCCTAATCTCATTCGCTCAAAGAAATGTTAAGAGTGGTGAGCCTCCCAGAGACCACTGTAGCATCAGGATTTAGCCAACACTGGTCTACAGCATCATCCAGCTCTTGCTTTCCCCCAGCCACCTCCGCAGCTGTTGATTTATTTCCAAACTTCCCTTGGACCCATAAAGAGACATTATGGTGCTAATTAGCTTCCTTTGTCTAAGGTGAGGCTGTGCAGCTCATGAGCAGTTATCGCTCTCATCCCATTTGGAAGCAATGAATTCTGTGATTCAGAAGGAAGACAGAGTGAGGAAGGCTGGGGAAGATGGCTATTGAAGCCCATCATGTCCCACAGGTCTCTTCACAGTCCTGCCAGATGCCTGTGTGGCTACGGCGATGTGACTGGAGAAGAAAAGCAGCTCTGATGAGTGTTCCAGCCCCAAAAGGCTGTCTTCAGTGCCAGTATGATTCATACCCCCTGTCAGGCAGCAGGACTGCCTGGATTTCTATTCTGGGACCCAGAAACCTGTGATTTATTAGCTCATTTATGGAATAAGGGGGGAGGAGGGAATGCAGTCCTATGATTTTATTTTATATAGAAATTATTAAGGGAAATTATGTTAACTGGGACACTGCTGGCCCAAAGGATATGAAATCAGCTATCTTGGTGGCAGCAGTGAGGTAGAATAGTCCATGAACCTTAGTCTCTCTGTGGCCTTGAGGCAAAGCCTGAGATACCAGGAATCATTGGATTTTGGTAGAAGGAATGACTGCAATTTAACATCCAGGTATCTGGTGTCTTGTTTCATCCCAACAGACAACACATGACTTTATAAACAGTATTTAGGTAGCCTATTAGTAAAAACAATTCATTACTGGAAGGAGGGCTAGGCCTGCTGATGCTGAGTTATGAATGGACTCCTAATGCATTATTAATTTTTAATAATAGGAATGGGTGTGTTGTGTCTGGCCCTAAGTTAAGGAAGCCAGTCTGAACGTTACAGAAAACTATTGCTTGGAGTGCATTTTCTTTCACAGAGCAGAAGATCAACAGGAAAAAAATAAAACAAAAAAAACCCAAAAACCAAACAGTCTGAACTGGCATCTCCACTCTCTTCCATCAGTTCCTCCATCACTGTAAAATCAATCAGTGTAAAATCAAACTTCAGCTTTCTCTATTAATTCGAGAAGGAGATGGACTTACGCTGGTTATAACCCACTCAGACATTATGACCCTAGGTAAGTAACTTTAAGGCAGATTCAGCAAAAAAATATATGGAGCACTTTACATGCTGGACTCATCAACTTTCTCCAAGAGTTATCTATTTCTATTATGCACTTGTCTACAGTTCTGTTTACGTTACCTAGATACTCTGAAGACACCACTGGGAAGTGAGGTGGTGAACTGATACCTTTAAGTTTGGTCCTCTTAACTGTATGTTTTCCAGGTTTAAGTAGATTTTGAAATTTACATCCGCCAGTTATTACTTCTCTACTAGGATTAGGAACAAGAACTGCTGTGATTTTTGCTACAAACTGGCTAAAAATAAAGGTCAATTGTGTGCAAGACTTGTTCATTCCCACTGTATTGCCTCTTTGCTTCTTTCGCTTCTCCTGTGCGTCTCAGTCCTCAGGGGACCTTACAAATGACCTAACTGCAGCCATTTTTGGTGTCCATCCTAAATCATCAATTATATAAGAGAGACAGATGCCCCCCTGAGGGATCAGTCTCTATCCATTAACTGTAAGAGAAGAGTGTATGATAAGATTAGAGATGATCCCAAAGTTTTATGTGTTAACCAACACTTTGATGTTGATCATATCAACTCTAGCCTTAGTTGGTAAGCTACTAAGCGTAGAGAGAATTCCACAACAGGTTTTTATGGTGCCTAACATAGTGCAATTCTTTGCAAGGCCAATGATAACTACATTTTTGTCAGCAGCAGTTGCTATGAATCACCATGGAGCTGGTACGAAATAGAAATCAACTAGAGTTTTCAGGAGGGTGAAGAGCTTACTCCTGTTGAGGCGTGATATGCAAACACAGTGCTGTGGTTGTGCCCACTCAGCTCCTAGATTCCCTTAAGTAACTAATTTTATTGACTTCCTGAAGGTGTGTCCTGTTGGAGGTGGAATGTGCTACAAGGCTTAAGTGGAGTCTCCCAAACGGTGGAAAAGACAAACCCTCCTTCCGCGTACTAAAGGCTGCCACGAGCCTAGAGGGAGAAGTGGATTGTGCAGCTGAATGTGCATGTATTTGCGAAGAAGGGAGGAGAGACAAGGAAAGTTTCTCCTATGAAAGAAATGATCCAATTTGAAGCAAGTCCCTCATGGGAAGAGCTGTGACAGAGGCTGCTCTGTTCCTGTTAATTTTCACAGTGCAGCTGTCAGCGGGTCTGTAAATAGTACTCCGCGAAGCCAACACTTCCTATCCACACATCAACCATTCAATTAACAGAAGAACAGAAGAAGGAAATAAAGTGCACCACCGCCTTCTATCACAGCTTTGATGTTTCCCAGCAATTTATGAAAGTGTACACAAATCTAATTACAAGCCCCACTGCTTCCCATTTACATGGAGCTCCTCAAGTTCAGAGCTGTTTATATCAAAATAATTGTTAAAAATACCTCAGCTGATCTACAGCATTGTGGCCCCCCACTCACCGGAGCCGCCACGCTGCTCCTCCCAGGGAGATTCTGCCGACTCAGCGCTTTAGTGCCAGCGTGCATGCATAATAAAACCTGTTTCTCCACCACTCTGCAAGCAAGGCACCTGGGCTACAACTTCATCATGCCCACGAAGGCCTATTTTCCTTCTTTCTTCCACCTGCTCAGTGCTCTTTCTGCAGACTCTTACGGCTTGCTCTTCCATCCCTAATTCACCTAAATATTCCTTTGCTGTGTTGACGGGGTGGAAACAGCTGCTCAACCAGTTTCCATAATGGGGCTGTGTCTGAAGTTAACTTCACAGTGCTCTGCAAAAACTTAACTGCACTCTAGGAACGCACAGCAATAACAATAACAGTTGTCAGTGTGAGCCAGGGTTGGTTTCTTTGGCTGGGGGCCTGAGCATACAAAGTCAGGAAGATGGCAACTGATGCCCCGTTTGCCATGAGTCTGAAAGAGGACCACTACACGTGAGGACAATTGCACTTGTTTCTTGGGGCAATTTTTGGTTATCTTCTATTTAAATCACTCTCACTTGGTGAACTAAATAGGTTAAAAAAAATAAAAATTAGCGGTGTTAATCTGTTATACTATGAAAGGGTAGACTGTACACTGTGCAAGACAATTAGAGCATCTCTTAATCTGACTATTAATTGTGCTTACTGGAAGTTTTAGAGCCATGGCTGGACTTCTGAGGACTGTGGTGGGCACGGGGTGAAAGTCAATCTTGTTGATGATGTAGTGTCATTTGTATTTTGTTGACTAATAAAAAAAAAATAATAAATACATTAATTAGAGATCCAATTAGTCTGTAGCCTAACAAAACTTAGCCAGAATTGTATGATTATATACAGATGGTTACTGAGCAGAGATTTGGAATTGTTTTTCTTATTTCTGTTCATTTTTGAACTGCACAGAAAATATAGAAATGGATGTCCCCAAGTTAGCAAAGTTTTGGGTTGCAATACTTTTTTTTTTGTTTTGTTTTTAAAAGTTCAACTAATTTGAATCTTTCTCTGTGAGGCAGACATCTGTTCAGTGCTTGTATCCAAGTCTCACATTTTTCTTTCTTTTCACAAAACCAAAGATTTCATCCAAAACATAATTTCATGGAAGATTTTCAGCCAGGCTTAGATAGACTTGGGGTGGTATTGCATAGATACAGAAGAAACACTGTGGTTTCATGAAGCTGATGCAGAGGCTGCTATAGCAAAACAATATAGGATCTAGCTTGTGTAATGGTGGAAACCACCTTACAGTGTTTTGGAGACCTTAACAGTCTCAAAATTCATGAACAAGAGAGATAAAGAATGAATATAGTACTGAGAGTTGGAGCATTAGGCAAGTTCAGAAGGCACCTAAAGAATTAGGTATCAGAGGAATCAGAGGAGGAGATGCCTGGTTTCTGAGTCCCATGTTGCTTTAGAATCATAGAATTATAGACTCGTTTGAGTTGGAATGGACCCTTGAAGGTCATCTAGTCCAATTCCCTTGCAGTAAACCAGGACACCTACAGCTTGATCAGGCTCTCAGAGTCCAGTCCAGCCTGACTCCAAATGTCTCCAGGGATGGGGCATCCACCACCTCTCTGGGTAATGTGTTCTGGTGTCTAACTGCTCTTACTGTAACAAACTTCTTCCTTATATGCAGTCTAAATCCCCTCTCTTATAGTTTTCAATCATTTCCCCTTGTCCTGTCACAACAGACCGTGCTAAGGAGTCTGTCTCCTTCCTCCTTACAGCCCCCTTTTAGATACTGAAAGGCCACTGTCAGGTTTCCCTTTAACTGGTCAGAAAACACGTAGAGTAGGATTCAGTTCCCTTTGCATTAGACATGAAGGACATACGAACAGCATCAGTGTCTGATTTGTAGATGTCTGATCTGGGATAGAGCTACCAAAGTTTTTAGCTCTGGCAAGATTACTGTGGAAGTGGCAGTGGACCAGGGGGACTTCAGGCTGCAAGGGTGCATCTCAGAGAGCAAAGGCAATTGCAACCTTCCAGATATCTACATGGACCAAGTGTTTTTGCTTTTGTTTTAAAGTAGTGAAGGTCCTTTTTCATTCTCAACTGCACTTCAGGTTACTAACCACTATTTTGGATCTGAGAGACCATGGGAATCTGACACCTAGAATAAGCTGAAAAGCACACTTCTATGTGGGTTTTGGTTTGACAGGTTTCAAAATCTATTTCTCTAAAATATAATACCTCCAGAGGTATCTATTTCTATTGATTGTAATAGAAACTTAGATGACAAGCACTTAGATGACAAGCTGATAGTTCCTAAACTTTTAGATGTCTAAAGTTAGGTGAGACAAGTCTCACCTGAGGTATTCAGTCTAATGCCACTATGGAGATATTCATTTTAATTATTTAAAGAGATTTCTATTGTAATTAATGAAAGGGAAGGGCATGCTCAAAAGGTAATTTATCCCATCCTAGCACAGATAGGTAAGGGGAAGAAAGCATGAAGTTCTAGAAATGTCTCTCCTTTTTAGGAAGACGTTTATAGTAGATTAAATTTTTTTAGACTGTTAAAGCTAAATCAGGTGAAACATAATCTTAATTCCTACTTGCCATATTTGTCTCAAAGCAAAAAAAAAAAAAAAAAAAAAAAAAAAAAAAAAAAAAGAAAGAAAAGAAAAGAAAAGAAAAGAAAAAGAAAAATTTATCTAGCAGTACTGCTTTACCCTTCCAGAAATCAATTCATAACAACAAGAATAATTTCTGAGGTACCATGGTATGAAATCATCAAAGATAAGCAAAAATAGTATGGTATTTAGCCTTGCATAATAGCATAAACACTATTGAAATTTTGGAATGACTGATAGTGCATGGAGAAGGGTTTATTCTGCGTGGGTGGACGAACAAGGCCACAGCTTTGATGTGTTGTGCAGAATGACTCTTCAACATTTGGCTGTTGCCTGGATGTGAAGACAAGGAGAGAAAGAGAAAACTGAGTTGAAGATGATGCCTAGGTAGGAGCATGACTGACAGGTAGGATGATAATGTTGTCCACAGTGATTGAAAATGGAGGTGAAGGAGAGAGGAGACAGAGTTTGGGAGGAAAAGTTTAAGAGCTCTGTTTTAAACATTGTGAGCTTGATTTGACAGCTAGACATCCATCCATTAGGAGATGCTGGAAAGACAGGCCAAGATTTCAGTTTGGACAGGAGTCAGTTCTTTAGTAGAGAAGTTAGATCTGCAAACTATCACTTCAGAAATGGTCGCTGAATTCATGTTGGTGAACAAGGCTGCTAAGGACAAGAGTTGGTTGAAGAAGTGAAGAGAATCAAGGGAAAAGACTTGTTTATGCCCCTTATGGGTGAGGAAGAGACATGGGAAAGGACAGAGTAACCATAGCTGAAGGTAAAGGGCAAATTATAGTTAAAAATACATGCAGAAGTACATGAAAATGATGATCTCTCACAAGGGAGGACATGAAGGTCAAGTATAACACTATTCTAAAGCTGATGAGTTGATAGGCAATATAATTTAAAAAGACCCAGAAATAAAGCACTCTTGGCAGGTAGATACAGAAGGAACTTTGGGCCTGCTCAGAAGTAAGGGATTTTGGGAAAGTTATTTCTCAAAGCAATTGCTTTGTGTTCAAATTTGAAAGTTGTATACCTGCTTGTTGGGCCCTTAGGAGAAAACAGAGCTTTGCATGGAGAAGTGGGCTTGTGACGGATGACAGTCAGGCACCTGTCCAAGGAAAGGTTAATAAAAAGAAAAAAAGAAAAAAACTTTCATAAAAGAAAGTTGCCTTTTGAAACTATTAGGCAACATATGTTGTGTGAACAGGAAGTCACAGTAGAGCAATAATCCTGACAGCTGTGGAGAAACAGGAGTCTGCCGCAGGAATGAACGGCTCGAGACCTGACAAGAATGATGATGGATGCCCCGTTGGTAGTACACGAGGACAAGGCAAGAGACGTTTAAATTGGCTGAACCACAGGAACAACTTTGAGTTGGCATCGCAGTCAGACAAATGAGGCCAGTCCTAATGGCGAGAGAAATGGGAGGGGGAGCTGGAGGAAGATGGCAGCAACGCGCCCCTCCTTTCCAAGGACGAGGCCTACGTCGCCATCTCACCACGAGGTGGCTGCATTTCTCTGTGAACACCCAAGCCCTGAATGAAGCTGCATGCACACCCCGAAGCAACATGAAAATGAGAATGAGAGCGGTGAGCACTTGCAGAATTTGGTCCATATCTTTGCAAGTGTCCAAAGTGTTTTGAGGCCCTCTGTGAATAGCACTGTGTGCTCAATGTCTTGATGAAGTGTCAAGTCACTCGACAGGTCCTCACTAGTCTGTTGAGCCATGGTAGCTGTCTGTGTACCTGATAATAGCTCATGGGAAATGTGAGGAAGTGTCACATAATTTAGCTCAAAACAAAGAGGTCAAAACATAATTTTCTCCTTGCATTTTCTGTGAACTGATAGCATGTGCACGGCGTACGGCTGAGGTTCAGCTGATTCATGGAAACTTGTCAAGCCATTCAAATTTATGAGTCTGGAATGTGTTTAGTGAGAGTTAAAGTGCAGTGCTTTTTAGAGACCTAGATTTGGTTATTCAAGAACCAGGTGTTAGGTTATTCTAAAGCAAGTATTTGATTAAATAAGTCAACAAGAATAATGGTCCCATGAAAAACTGACAAAAAGGCCATATTCTTCACTATTTTTCTTTTCACATCCTCAGTTGACTTCAACAGCGTGGAACAAAAATTTGTTCCAAGGTGGTTGAGATGGGTATTTCTTCTTATCTAAACAGTGCTGACAATAGGACGGATAAGAATATTTTGGATAGTGTAGATCTAGATAAAATTTTCAACTCTCCTTGGATTTTTTCTGCTTTCTCTGTCTTGCTCTCATCAATGTCACCCAAATTTCTAAGGGAACTGGAACTGACATTTTATTACACCATCTAGTGATACTAAAGACTCTGGAATTGCCATTACTGATGTCATCTACAGACATCATCACTTCGGATGATAGTTTTTAAGACATTAGAATACTTCACTGACCTATTCCAGGGAAAGATGTTCATATTTCACAATGCGGTTATCAGCATTAAGCCCCGCATGTCGTTCTATTCTAGAGTCTCCAAGTCTTGATTGTAAGAGTTCAGAAAGTGGATACCCCATCTTCTAATACCTTCATTAGTAAATGTGTACCATTTTCTAATCTGATTTATCTAGGCGTGGGTTCTAAAAAATAAGATTTGATGATTTGCTCCTTCTTATCAGAAATCGCTTCCCATGTAAAGAACTTTCCATTTCCATCTCTACACAGACATAGAGGCAACCTGCCCATCTGCCAGGCCTATTTTAATATTATTAAGATAAGCTCATGAATTGAGATTAGAGGTCCTTACTAAAACGAAGACTTTGCTATCTTAAATATTTAATAACGAGAATCCCTGTATCCTTTACAAGTTGTCAGCATGCTTCTTAGCCCTCTGTTATTTACACCGTGAATAATTAGTAACAAAAATAATAAGCTATTAAAATAAACCCAAACATACTGGACTAGATTGTCTTTCTGTGCTGATAATGGAATGACTTACATTCCTTCAGGTCTGCATGGTGGCATACAAGAATCATTCTGCACAGAAAATACATTTGCATTTTAATTTCCACTTCCTGAACTATCAGTTTGGAAACCTCATATTACAAAACATTAGCCCAAGCAGAGTGATCCCTCAAACATTTCCTGGGAGCTTCAGTAATTTGACAGACTGTCTTTCAAATGCTGGATGTAGGGAAGACCACATTTATGCTGAGGTAGGCTCTTATGCAGTAGCATAAAGTGTACGTCTCTATGATGTGTCTCTAGCATCTACTGCCATTACGTGAACATGCTGCTTTCTGCTCAATTCTGGCAAAAAGTTTTTCATCCTTCACATAGAGGCAGGGACTCTTTGTGGAAGGAAAACAAAGAAACCCTTAGGTACAAATTTGTGCTTCATTCATCTCTCTGCAACTTAGGTAAGTGGCTCATGGTGAATTTGACTCAACATTTTTGGCATTTCTGAACCACGTCTTTTTTTCCAGTGCATCAAAACTGCTGGTGACAGAACATACCACCCCTTGGGGTTCTGTGCATTAATGAAACAGCAGCATCATCCTGGCATTTCCTTCGATGAGTTAAACACACCCAAAACTCCACATGCCATCTTCCTATAGTATGAGTAGCAGATCATACATAAATCATTCCTCCTACCATATCAGGTCACAGGTCCAATTCTTTCTTTTCATGTTACAGGGCTACTCACCGGCATTGTCTGGCTGCCATGCAAGGCATTGATAGCTGCTTGGGCCTCTGCATGCGAAGAGTATTTCACAAACGCACACCCTAGAAAAAGAAAAAGAAGAACATAAGAAAGGTTGCGTGGGTACCAATGACCGACCATTTAAATATCTTATCCTGTCCTCAGAACAGGTGATAGAGAAGGTAGTGTGGAAAGCATAACAAGCAAGCTGCTATTCCTTCCCAAAGTCCAGCCACAGGCAGTTCAAGGACTTCTTGAGGCAAAGCTAGATCAAGAAGTTTCATGCTGCTTGCACGTAATCTGGGAGGACACAAACTTAGAGAGAACCTTCTGAAACCACTTATCTTCTGACCTTTATAGCTTCCCATGTCAGCATTGCACAATTTTATAATTTACTGCGTGAAAATGACTTTCCTTTTATTTGCATTAAACATACTGCAGAATGCTCCTCTCTCTGGTGTTCTGGAAAACAGTGAGGAATTGAACAAAAGTAAACAGAAAGCTTCTCATTCCTGTTACAAGTCACCACAGGCCAGCTGTAGGGAAGGCATTCAGCTTGTTTCAGACACACAAGGTATCTGTCTTATATCACTGCTTGGTAGGAGTCCATTACAGACAAGCTCAGAGCTTGTCCTGTCTCCAAGCAGCTTTGGTCTGACAAGACATGAGATACCTTCTGATAAACAAATGGAAATGGAATAGATACGCATGTGATGACTGCCATCTTCCCACCACTGAAACCTGAATTTTACAGTGAATATTATATCATAAGCTACTTTACCAGTAGTTCTATGGGTGTTTTCCTGTACACATCAGAAAAACGTGGGCAGTGCTTCTCTGGCCTACACTGCCATGTGAAGAATCTCACACTGTCTGAGCTCTTACAAAAGATTCCAGGGCAGAAAGGTGCATTTATGAATATATGCTAGAGTGCAGAAATGATCAACACTTCAAAGGGTCACATGCATCACAAGAGTGGGGGAAAGTATTGCTAACACTCTTAGCTACAAGCAAATTGACTCAGAGGGAGGAAGAGTAATTTCCATATGCTAAGGAGGATTTTGGAACAGATTGGAAGAGATCTGAGAAGTTCTGGCTTCCATCCCCTTTCATTACTATTAAAGACTCTTGAGCTTTTAGTCAATTTGCAAAGCCCTAGTTGTTTCCCTGAAGGAGTGCAGAACACTCATGAGGGATGCCAGCCCTGACAACAGGACAGCTGTCCTTCATTTCCTTTGTAGAATCTTTAGAAGGTCAACAAACCATCACGAATCCATGCAGTGCATGGTGGGAACTGCAGCACTACAATACCTCACTTACAAAAGTAGAAGAATGAGCCCCGAAGGTGCCTATAATCATCACTAGAGACTGGCAGAAGTGGAATCAAAGAAAGCGATGATAGTCCCCTTCTAAAAAGAACACATATGTGTGCAATCAGCTACTGGTTAGGATCCCTTCACTTTGCATTCGCTCATACCCCTGTGCTCAGACTGTATTTCAGGAAAAGCATAATGATTGTTGCTAATAGTAGGATCTAATTTACAAGGAGCTGAGAGGAGACAATCACAGGAAAATGAGATAGATAAACTTCAGCTAGAAACAATGGAGATCAATTATGACATAATCGCAGCCCAGCATTCCCAGGCTCCTGAGGTTCTGTGCCTTCCCCTTCATTAATCAGAGATAATCCAGAATTAGGTTGTTTAATTATTTGCACAGATTTTTTTGTACTTTATGCCTCTAAAAATAAGATGCTGATTAGCAAATATACAAAGGCTTTCTAGATTCAGTTACCCATTGCATTTAGAGGAGGATTTTTGGCTACAGTGTTGCTGTCATGTTGAGGGCTTCACTCTCTTCAGGTGAAATTCACCTCTGTGCTGAGGAACCTGACGGATGAGTGGAGCTGAATAAAGGTGGGAATGAAGGGAGCAGGAGGCATTTGTCTTATTTAATGCCTTATATGCTAATGAGAGTCCTCCATTGCTTTTTCCTACTACTTCCTACTTGGGTTTTGAGCCAGAAGGACAAATGAAAACTCAGTTTTCACCTATGCATAATGTCAAAGAAATATTTTGTTCCCTTTGCATGTTCAATGGGATGGCTTTTGTACACAACACGAAATGTGTACATAATCATCTTTCTGCCCTTTGTCACCAGGATTGTGCCCAGGATCTCATGAGCTGAGAACATGAGTCACAGCACTCCTCAAAACAATGGCGTCCTTGTGACAGGAGCAGTTCTGGAGTTAGAAGGGATTTTGACACACAGAGAGATATATAACAAGGCTGAGCAGGGAGATACATGTGCACGGATGTTTTTTTTTTCTTTTTTTTTTCTTTTTTTTTTTTCTTTTTCTTTTTCTTTCCTTATTTCAAGATTACAGAGCTGCAAGGGCTGCTCTCCCTGTCTTCTCAGCTCTCTTGCAAGAACAGAAGAGACTGCAGAGTCAGGGCCTAAGGTTACCATTGGAGAAGGTGTTAGACTCCACTTGCAGGACTTCTGGTGTAGTGGGAAGTCTTTGCTTTCTGAGATACTGAAATAGACAACTGCTGAATTAGAAAATAAAAATAAAACAAATCATATGAGAAAACAAAAAGGAGGGTATCCAGAGAGCGGCAATGCAGACCCTATGGGTCCTGCTGGATTGTTAAACTGGATCCAATCTCACTGTGGCTTTCACACCTGTGGAATCCTGCGGTCCTGCACGCACACTGGTGAGCTTTACTCAAATTGACGTAGGGAAGGTCATTCCTTTCCCACCTCTCTCAGCATAGACATTCTGCACTTCCTTTGGCAGAAAAATGCTCTAGTCCCCATTCTTCTGACATCTGCTTGCATGCTTCAGCAGCAGCTGTGTCTGTCTGGCCCTGGGTGACTGATGCAGATGTCCGCAGGCCCTCATACAGGGCATGCCTCACGGCTCCAGACATCCACCCATGGATTCGGGCAAGACTGAAAGGGCTTTCTGGCTGTGACTGAGCTGTGGTGGTATTCTCTGGGAAGCCGAAATTCAAAGTAATGATTGCATCAAGGTATCTGGAGGACTGGGAAGTTCACCACAGGGATATGTGGTAAAGATTCATATAATGGGTTTGCTAGGACCAGAGTGATCTGATTGCTATCTGGAGCTTAGTTGATCTGCCTAAAACTCAGTTTGGGTGGAATTTACACCTTATGGGTCTTGCCCAAAATAAGTATCTCACAAGTGATATGCGTCACATTGGTTTCTAGCAGATGGAAAACATTACAGACTGGGAATAACTTTGTGGGAGTTGTGGCTCGCCTGACTGTCTCCTAAAATAAGGGCACTACCCTTAAGTTTTCTACAGGATTGAATGCTCTTTGTGTGTATGTATCTGTGCGTGTGTGTAAATTAGGAGCTTCACATTCTCAGTAAATAGCACCAGCAAATGGAAGCTGGAGCCTCTGTCAAGGCTCAGTATTGATCCTGAACAGCTCAGTGAAATCAAGCCTGAGACTGCAGCCTGCTAGCACTAATAATTAAACTGGTTAGCAATATGGAGCTGCCACTCAGATTCGGACTTATAATGAAATTGTTTAAGAAAAAAAAGAGAAAGAAAGAGCAGGAATGAATACAAGTCTGTGGTTTGTATCTCCTTTGAAACCTTTTTCTTACAGAACTCACACATTATTGCCTTTATTATTACTCTGTTTAACTCCTTTGTCATTAGATTTTGTTCTGTACAAATCCAGGTGGAGGTGGAATTTTTTTTTATTTTTATTTTTTGGCTTTTATCCCATTTGCTGATTTCTTCAGTGAAAGGAGTGCTGAAATATCTGCCACTGAGCAATGGTTGGAGCTCTTCTTGGTGAACCAAGCCTTTGGGTCTCATGAAGTTAAAGCAGCGATAAAATTTAAGAAAAATGTCCACAGTTTATTTTAAGCCTTTTATATAAGGAAGATTGGGCTTTGCTGACTTACATCAAAATATTGCCCTATAATGCTAGAGTGAAATCATTTTGGGCCACCAGTGACTTTACAGAACAGCAATATCTTTCTCCAGTGTATCACTGTGATTTGGATTTCTTGCCTTTCCATTGCAAAAATATGCTGGTTGATTTTGTCACATGTCAAAATATCTAGTGAGATATGAACTGCATCAGCAGGAGTGGTCTCTTCCCTGGTGCTACATGTTCCAGCACAGTTTATGATGTATTATAAGCAGATCAATATTTAATGGACACATTATACTGTCAAGAGAAGAGGGCTTCCTATTCAAATTGAAGTAACTTTGTCTAGAAAGTGTCAGGGGAAAAAAAATGACCCTCAGATTCAACAGAGAAGTCTCATTCTCCCACCTGGACTCTAGAAAAGATTCCTTGTACTGTCCAGGAATGGGAGATTCTAAAAGTTGGCAAAAGAAGATAAGCTTTGCAATTAAGCATTGATGTATTTCAAACAGTAACTGCCTTCTGACTGTGTTGTTTACATCACATCCTGTATCCTTGCAATTTTGATTGCTGGTTGATGTATATCTGTGCAAAGACCAAATAAAGAAGGGGAAGACCTGGGACTGGTGCATGAGGAATAAGAAAAGACAGTGGTGGAAGAAAGAATGAGCCTGCTCAATGGGGAAAGAGGCTCCAAGCCTTCCTGGGGCTGATGGGAAGAGCCTATTTTAAGCACTTGTAAAGGTATTGTTTTCAGAGGGAAGGCTCTGCCCTCTGAGGAAACAGGAATAAGCAACAATGTGCACATGGAAAGGCAGCTTGTTGTGGAGGGGGATATCCTTACATGCACTTTATTCTCACACATAAGCAGACAGAAAACAGCAAAGAAATGGCCTCCCTTGGCAAATATGACCCTTTCTAAGATACGTTGTCCTGGCAGCCATCTAGTGACTTTGTTGTGCCAGAGTATTATATATACGCTAAGACCTAGTCTGTCTTGAAGCTAAGACCACAGTGTGCTACAGGCCATCATCTTACCTTTGCTGTTTCCATCGGGTCCCCGAAGGATTGTGCACTCCTCAATGTTGCCAAATGCCTCGAATAGCCTGCGCACATCATCTTCTGACTGCTGCTTATTAAGCATGCCCACAAAGAGTTTTCTGTCTTCTGGAACAAAATAAAGAGATGCTTACCATATTTCAGAAGGGATTTGAAAGCCAAGATAGCTCAGTATCACATGCAAAAGAAACAGTGAATTCATTGAGGTGACATATTTCAGAAGCTGTAAGTCATTTCAGGTGCTTGGCTCGAAACACCTTAATAACATCTGACTCTCAGTGAGTACTTGAAAATAATTTGACAATTTCAATGAAAGAAAAAAATCTCCCAAACCCAGAAACACCTAAAATGTTTTAACTGCTTCTCGAAACCTAGGCACCAAAGTCTTCCAAATTAGCTTTTTCTGATCAATTTTTGCAGTAAGTGAAATCACAGCATTGCTCAGACTGCCATCCAAGAGAAACGTGGATAAAGATAGCATACAGAAATAAAGTCCAATTGAAAAATAACATAAGTTAGTAGCCTTCACAATACTAAATACGTTGCAGGGAAAAAAAAAAAAGTTTAACATAAGCTGTTTTAAATGAGGATATAACGGAAGCCATGGTCTGTAAATCAAGATTTGTCATCCATATCCACTCACAGGCATATACCTTCAAGTTTGGATTAGTTTTTAAGTTCACTTAAAATAAGCCCAAAGTTTTTGAAACATATATTTTTCTTGAAACATGAAGTTAACTTATATGAATGCTAATATCTGAGGTAGCTTAAGAGTGCTATTTCATGTCAAAACAGGATGTGGTCTACTGGCAGATAATGTATCTTGAACAAAAAAGACTATTTATAGTCTTGGACATGGACTATAGAACTTGGACTTATACCAAGAATGGAGAGCTGCAGTCCACAACATAACACATCAAGAAAATGCCTGTGGAAACAGACCACACCACTGAGTACTAAGTCGGTAGAAAGATCTCAGGGATCACTGGGTGATGCATCTGAGTCAGGTTTGTATTCAGAGATCAGTACCATTACACCATGTAAGGAACAACAAAAAAAGAAATGTGGGTAGTTCATGCCATGTATGTAAACAGGCCCTTTGCAACTGATTCATGAACATCTCATTTATCATTCATTAAACGGTATGTAAATGAGTGATTCAAGATTTTTTTTTTCCCAGAACACTTTACAGAGCAGATGTAACCAATTTGAATAAATATATGTAAATAAATAAATAAATAAATGCATTGGTTTGTTTATTTATTTTAAAATGCATATATTAACCTAAGGCTGAACAAAACATTGGTTTGCAACAACTCTTTTCTGGCTGAGTAATTGAGTGATTTATGTCACTTTTGTTCACCAAGAAATCATTGGTGTAGGCAATCTGTTCTGCTTCAACCAGTGTTTGATCAAAATTCCCCTCTCCAAGATGCACCTGTAAATTGGCAAATTACTCTACAGCCTTGGGCGAGGATAATTTTTCATGCAGTTTATATCTACTGAGGATATTAGGAGTTTTCAGTCCTGCAGTGGAGTTATCCGTGTGAACGAAAAGCGTGCTACCCACAGAAAATGAGGAGATACATTGCTTTCAGTAAGGCTACAGAAGTGGTAGGAAAAATAGGTTAAGGAGGATATGTGTGTGTTCCTGATAGAAGATAAAAAATAGGGCTAACTTTTCAATAGACACTTTAAAAACAAGAAGTACGCTTTATGTTGGATTTGATTACCTAAAGGGAGCTCAGTGTCTGCTGGCAGCACAAAGTTGAGGCCTTAATGATGCACAAAACCCTTATCAGCACTGTGTAGTCTATACTCACCTCAAGAGAAGATGGTTTGGACAACAAAAAGGTTCATCTTCTGGATGGATACATCCAGGAGGGAAAGTGGTATTGGTGACTAGGCTCAGTGAATGGATTGGGAACCACAGGAATTGCATCCAGGGAACTTGTATAATCACAAGATTTTATCCCCGAAACACACTTGTCAGATGTTTTTTTCCTCAGAATTTTTGGAAACGATTTGAGTAATTTCAATCCAGTAATGTCAAAGAATGAATTAAAAAGTCCAAAGGTCCCTACAAGTCATAGTCCTTGTGGGCCTGAGCAACCACTTTGGCTTGCCTGGGCCTGTGATGGACCAATGACATTTCTCAGTCAAGTAACCAAACGGTGGAGAGACAGGAGAGAATACATTGCAGGTCCCAGTAGAAACCACTTTGCTTGGTGATTAAACTGATGTGCAAAAGAGGTGTAACGCCTTAGAAAGGCAATAACTAAAGCTGAATGTGTGCTCTGGGGCTGTCGTTAGACTGGGTAAGGACAATGCCTAGGAAAAAGCCTGGCTCCAAAGACTGTCCAGATGACTGGGGAAAGCCTACCTGCAAAGTGAAAACAGCTGCCCTGGAAATGGGAGACATTTTAGGGAGGGAGCAAAGTTTTGGGAGAAAACTGGGAACTCTACTGGCAAAAGGCTTTGCCTAGGAAGTCTGTGTCTGGTAAATACTTCCATCTCAGAGGAAGTGTCTGCTATACTGTACTTTACACAGTTTCCCCTGTTTGAAATAAGCTGCATCAGCGAAAGCTCTCCTATAGCTGTGTAACTGTATTTTCACCAGGCTTTTTGCTAATATAAATGTATCATTAAAAAAAAATCACATCCTTCCTCTGTCAGCAGAACTCTCTAGTGTGCAAGTGGCCTGAAACTGCCTTGTCTGGCTTAGTTTATGCAAAGCTTAAACCAGGTGTGTTAGGAAACATTTAATTTTATGTTTTATTTTGTTTTATTTTAGCCCTGTTCTCCATATCTCTGCTGGACACTGAGAGGAGTGATGCCTGTCCCCACAGCCAGCTGGCAGAAGATGTGGTGCTTTTGGGAGCTGCACACAAGTGGCCATCAGACCACCAGTAATAGGCTTTGCTGAGGGTGAAGACGACCTTCCCCAGGCACTGTTGGTCCAGCTGCTCCAGAGGAGGTGACCTAAAGGGGTCCCCCAAGGCCAGCCAGCGCTCAGCACTATCTGGACATCACCCTCAGCCCAGTCTCCAAATCATCACCTTCTCTCCCTCGTGAAAAACTGTACCTTGGTTTGTCAGGGGAATCATCTGTCACATCTGCCATCTCAGAAATCTACACAATCACACACTCGGCTGATAAAAAATGAGTCAGTTTAACTTTTTTTTTTTTTTTTTTTTTGTGGTGAGGCTCTTCTAACAAAGTGCTGCATTTACCTTTCACATCCCAGCTCAGCAGTGCATTTTAACAATGTCCCTTGCACATCTCAAGTGGGAAGAGAGAGGGAAGGGGCCAGCAGCTGGGACCATTCAGCACACTCCCAATCTTGGCTAATGAATTTATCCCCTAACGGGCTTGTGTGAACCTCTCACACCCTGAGTGCCCCCATGTGCTGCTCTGCCAAGGCCCAGACAAAAAGCCAACATGCTGTGCACTGTGGCAACTACTTCTGCTTTGTAAACGTGTCTGAGCAGGGTCATGAGGCTGCTGGTGTGAAATGAGGTGAGGATGTGCAGGAGTCAGCAGGACTTGTCTGAGCACATGTGCACAATGCAGATGCTCCCCACCAAACTTTTCCACTGTCCTTGCTCAGAATGTGCTCAGACCATATTCAGACCAGTTTACGTACTACAGAAAACAGAAGTTTATGCTGTAGAGAGGCTGAAGCAGTTACCTAATCAAGCTGTCTCCAAGCTCTGTAGGATGCAGACCCACTCTTACAACCCCAATGAATCCCAGACTTCTTCCTTTTTGAGCAAGGAACATCCCAAACCTATGTAATATCAGGGTCCTAAATTTTTCAAGTTAGTGAAGAAATCTCACTGGCCTCATAGGAGAGGCAGATAGAAGCAGTCTGAGCAGTCACTCTGCCCTGCAGTGCAGCTGTTCAGTGGGATGTCCATGTAAGCCTCTTCTCCCCACATTTTTATTTCACTATTGTTAACCCCATTATTGGCCTTTCCCCATAACCTGAACCCATCATGTCTGGTTGACCCATGGAAATAAACAGGGATATTTATTGCTTTGTGCTGTGGCTCTCTGAAGGGCCAAAATTTTGCTGATTTGCCTCAAGACCCTAACAGTGAATGGCCTGAGGCACTTCTATAGCATCAGAAATTAAGTTCATCTTAAGTTGACCCCCTTTTGTTATCTATAAAGCACACTGACCAATAAAGCCAGCATTCCCTGTTCCTCCCAGGAAGAGAGATAGAGAAAGGCTTCAGTAATCATGGAATTTCAGAGGTGACCCCTTAATAACACTTCCAATGCTCCCACCAAATGAGGCTCCTCTCTTTCTAGACTCTTGAGACTCGCTTGAGTTGGGCAAAACTGGCTGCAAGGTACAGTGGTGAAGAAATGTAACTTGTCAGAGAAATATACAGTGTCTATAAATCCTCCCAGCTGTATTTATACAAAGCCTCAACACCTTTCCCAGTGCAAATAGGGGTTAAATTATTCCCTGTTCTATTTGTATTTAAATGTTATGTTTTTATGATAAGCGTAAGGCAGAGGTGTCAGACAGGCCCGGGCGAAGGAGACGGCACGCGCGAAAGGTGAAATAATAGAGCATTACAAACCAAGTGCCAAGAGGAGATGGGAACGGGGGACACGGGAGTGAGAGGGAGAAGGGGGAGGACAGTCACTAATAAAGAGACAGAAGGGACAATGAGATGCAGGATGTTTGACCCTCTGCAGAGCAAAAGGACAAGAACAAGAATCACAGCAATTGTGGAGGGACTGGGGGAAAATTAGGGTCATTCACAGAGAGACATGACACAGGTTTGTGTTTATCCAGATAGCTCTTGCTAATGTATGTGTGTGCGTGGGGGTGCATTTAGATAAGAGCATATAAATACACTTGTGTTCTCCTATTCCTCATGCAAAACAAAGAGGTTGAATCCTTGTATCAAAAAAGCATCAGCCAGCTTTACCATCAAGAACATTACATCCAAGGCCTTGGAAATAAAGAGAGACAGATCTACCACCTTCATGGCCCAGACTAATCAGCAGGGCGAATCAGAAGATCACTACAGTCCCTTCTAACCATCAAACCTCTTATTCTAAAACCTATGAGCATCCCTATTTTATCACGAGTTCACTGCCAGGGCATCACACATAGATAGTGTGTATGTATCTCCATGCAAGAGCAAAACCTGCATTTGCCTACTTCTGTAGGGAAGTGTGTGTCTGCAAGGAGCATGGGATTCACCAGAGCAGTTCTTTAATATTACTCAATGCTTTTGGATTTATAAGCATCAGGATTAGGTTGCTGTATGGCTTCGTTTCAGAAAGCAGATGCTAATTAATTCTATTATTTGTATAGCTAATAATTGTTTGTCCGTACTGCCATTTCCCTCCTCACCAAACGTTGCTTGTGCACACAGTGAGGGACCAGCTGCAGAGCCTCAGTCCAAGCACTGGGAAGGCCCTTTTAGGCTTATCTCCTTGGCAGTATGAATGAACAAGTGAACTACCCAGAGATGTTTGCCCTGCAGGTGTGGGTAATAAGAAAATGCTGGTGAGTAGGACTCAGTGTCACATCTTCTAGAGAGGAAGCAAAAGGCAAAGCAATCTTCCTTGACTGCTTTCTTTTTGCCAGAGAGGAGACAGTCAATGGCACTGAATGTCCATCAGGGAGACGTGGACAGATGATCATGCAGTAGAGGCAGAAATGTGCCAAAGCCAAGGACAAGGTACAGACAGGAGCCATTTCGGACAATTATGGACTTCAGGCCAAGGAAAGAGCTACAGATTAGAGAGCTGAGCTGCATGCCCCTGCATCTATGGAAGTTTGGATTGAGGTCCAGCTCAGAACTTAACTCTGCAGGCTCAAACCAGTGCTCAATCAGAATGTCTTGTTGCTCCCCTCAACCCACGCTAATCAGGCGGATCAATAGGCTAAAAGCAGGGCATTTCCTGGGGCCTGGGCTGCACACTCCTACTGCCATTTTCGCAGCAGTCCTACAGCTCCGTGATGATGATTACAGCCCTTTCCACAGGGGAAGCAATTACGAATTCTGTTGTAGCTAATTGTAAATTAGCTAATTATCTTCTCCGTGGTACCTTGCTGGAAAATACATGAACCTTGTAAAATGGAGGTGTTTCAAAAATTAGGGCAGGGATAAAAAACAACAACCAAAAACCCAACCTACTCTGGAAATAACAAAACCCTACTGCTACCTAACTCTGAACAATAGCAACCAAATCCTCATTCTTCTTGCATGGGCTCCTATTTCCCCCCCTTTTCACTCCCCTCCCCATATCCAACAACACCCACAAGGGGCTAATTCTGCTGCCGGCTTTAAAATGTTTGCTGAGTTCACCTGTTCCTCGCAGCTGGGTGTTTTGGGGCATCCCTAATCACATCTTAGCAGGAGTGATTTCTTTGTGCTGATCTCTTCCCCTCCTCCCTCCCTGGTTTGGTTTTACTTAACAGATTCTTTATATCCCATTCGTTAGCAGATATGATTGCACAGCTGCTGGTCTCCGACTGCTGGAGACAGAGGCTTTGAGACACCCGGGCTAGAGAGAATAACAGCTAATCTGAACAGCTGTGTGATGGGGACAAGCGCAAATGAATATAAGCCCAGGTGTGGGAACATAATTCTCCTGCACAAAGAAGGAAGCTTCATCCCACAGGTGCATTACTCTCTACTGTTGCATCTGAAGTTTGAAGAGCTTCTATTGTTTAATTGCACGGCTCTACTCTGGGCCTTGACTTGGATGTGGATCCTGCATGCAGAGTGAAAGAACAGCTGTATGAGAGATGGTAGGTCTGACTCAAAGTGCTGCCTCTTACCATGGCCAATCACAGATGCCTAGGAAAAAGTATAAGAACAGGATAAACAATTTTGATAATCTCCCAAAATATTCTCCCAGACTCCAGCGTTCTGCAGTTTAGGTACTTCTGGAGCGTCAAGCTGTGTTTCTGTATAAAACAGCTCTCAAACTGTCTTTCTTAGATATAATTGTTCACTGGGATTTGAACCCAGGAGGACTATGAGCATCCATGGCGTTCTGCAGCAAGATGTTCTGCAGCTTAATCATGCACTGCGTTATGAACTGCTTCCTTTTGTTTACTCTGAACATGCCACAAAGTGGTTTCCAGTGACAGGCCCTTGTTCTTGTTTTGAGTGCAAATCACTCCTGACTCAGTCATGGAAGAGTAGACTCATGAGAATCTGTAAGAACTTGGCCAAAGTTCCCATCTGTACATTTCAGACTGGAATCTGGGACTCATCTCAAGCTCTGCTATGGATATTATTGAAGGCAAAATCACTTTTCCCATTGTATGATTTGTTATTCCTCATACTAGCAAGATGGATGACCATGTAATTACTGTTACAAAACATTTATAATACAGCTCTTGCAAGGACAGCAGCAACAGTGGAAATATAGCGTATATAATTACCCAATGAAAGGGCAGCCTCAGTTTTCCCGTCTGTAAAAAGAATAGAGTACTGTCTGCATTGGGCACTAAAGTTCTTCAGTGTTTGACATGAGTCAAAAATGCAAGCAGTTCTAGCAATAACAATGAATGGCATCTGACAGACTGGAGGTCAGATTTATGGCTGAATCTTGTGATGGTGCCTATCAGAGTAGAGAGGCTTAAGATTTCCCCAATTGCACATTCATGCAAGAGAAAGGGGTAAATAGGCTTGGTTCTGAAAGGAAATTCCTGCTTTTGAAAATAACAGTGAACACAGATCTTGAATGGGTCTTCTGGGAAGAAATTTTTAAACCCTGTAATGGCAAGATCCCTGAACACATTGTCACAGTGATGATCTGGGTGCATCTATCCGAGAGAACACAGATGATGACTGCTGTTGGCCCCATAAGTAACTGGAAGGAAGCTAAACACACGCCAACAAGTGAGCCCAAATTCTGAGGTTATGTTTTCAAATTAAACGTGTTGGGGCCAGTTCTCTATTTCGAAGGGTCTCAATTGGATTCCCCAAGTAGGGAGACCTACTTGACACTGCTAAAAGAGATTCTTGGTCTGCACCAGCTCCTAATCCATGTCCAGAAATTGTTTAGAAGAGCAGGGATATAAATAGAGTGACTAAAATGCTGATCTGGGGAAAAAAAAAAAAAATTAAAAAAAAAATGAAGGAGATGGAGAAGAAAGTTCATATTGGAAGGCTGATCATTGTCTGGGCTTTGTTGGCCTGTGTTCCTGTGGCAGTAATCACTGTCTACTTGTAGGGAAGTTACATCCAAGAGTACACCAGTCTTGTCTAGACAGCTCATACGAAAACTCAGTCGGGCTTCCTCCATGTAGATACAGAATAAGTTATGGAGAAAACCTGGGCAACAGGCCAAGTAAACCCTGCTATGAAGACATACTCTAAACAACTCTAACAGCAGAATCTCCTTGTACAACTGAGAATATTATAACCCCAAGACAGATATCAGCAGTTCTGACTTACTGAACAGCACCATCATAACTGTCCATTGCTAAGAGATGCTATTCCCTGTGCAGATCTCAAATGACAGGTTTTACGGTGTTAGATATTGAGCTGGGAAAACAACTCACAACGACCCACTTTATTAGTAGCCCTTACTTAGGAAATCTTATGGTGAGTGCAAGTCTAAGACCCGGTGTCATGCAAAGCACAAAGACTCTGCTTGATTTGTGTCTGGCAGATCATAATTCTTCCAAGTTTATTCATCATCTGAAACACTCAGCTGGAATATTTCAGAAAATGATTCATGAGGTAGTGTTTTTTGGGAAAAGACTCAAGACTCAAAACCTGATCTTTCTAAATTCGATGTATAGCCAAGAACCCAGTTTCTCTTCTCCATCCCCAAACCAGAAAAATAACTGAATTCAAATCAGCCTTTCAATCATGGAAAAAAAAATTGCATATATTTCCCTTGATATTGGCAGCTTGTGCTTACAGCTGACATTTCCCAGAACACCTCTGGCCATGAGCTGGTGCACTGGAATATTCGTGGGAGAAAAAGCACCTACGGAGACCTGGCATGGAAGTGTGCAGGCATGCAGTTGTGCTGTAACTAAACTTTGCAGGATTTTCCATGAATGTCTGGGCTCCTGAAAATCTATGGATTTCTACTGCAACATAAAGCTTGATGGATTTCTTGGAGAAGAAGGAGGTGAAGGAGAAGCCTGTCTTGTACTATCAAGTGACACCTCAAACAAAACTGGATTACATCATGCTTTTACACTCATCTTTCAGAGACAGCTTAGATTTGAATACAACTCCTGCAGTCTTTGGTTCTGAAGAATTTAACACATCTTAATTCCTATGTGTAACATCCCCTTTTCACTCTGTGGCAATGCTGGGCTGAGGTTGAGCCTGAAGGGCCGTTTGGTTTTCACACTCATTCAGAGCAAAGCTTAGAAGCTTCATGACAAACTCGGTAGGGTCAGTGGTGTCAAAGCTGGTATGTCAAGAAAATAAGTTTCAGTTCCTAAACTCATCCCACTGGTGACCTGTCAGGGCTTTGAAACCCCTTCCAGAAGCCCAGAAGGCCACGACATTAATCCATGGTAGCACTCAAGCCTTGAGCATTGAGAGTTGTTGGAACAGCAAAGACATGGGCAGGAAGGGGGGGTGGGAAGGACATATTTTCTCTTGCAGGAGCTGTGACGACATTTCAGATCAAATTAAACTTCAGTTTTTAAAAGACTTCAGTGGAGGTAATTGAAACACTTCCTCACAATTGCCTGAACCTAAGTGTTATCTCTCTTTTCCTCTGTATATCATCCCTTTTCCCCCAAGCCTGAGACAGCCCTGCACGGCCACAGCCTCCTTAATATTAAAAACGGTGATTAAATGGGATTCGCCAAAAGACAAAGGGCTGAAAACCTGCCAATTGTTAATCCCTCTTTCGCTGTGCTTAAAAATTCCATTTCCTTCATTTGAAGAAAGGTGGGGGGGAAGAAAAGAGAATTATACGCCTATGTCTAATTTAAATTCTGGCGTCGCGGGTCCTGTTCCCTTCTCCCTCTCTTGACGTCTGAATATATTCCTTTATTACCATTATTACAGCTTTCTGATTGCATTAAAATTCATCCACACGCTTCTCTCCACATTCCACTTTTCTTTTGCCAGTTTTTTTGCTAATTCCCTTTTTCTCTCCCCCCTTCCCTCCCCACTTGCAAATTATACAGAATGTCATTAAAGATCTCCACAAAATGCCTCAACTTCTTTCTCTCTTGCTTTTATAAACTTGCTTGCTTCCTTTCTCTCTACCCCTTCATCTACAAACAAAGAACATGTAGAAGGAGAGGCAAAAGAATATAATAATAATAAAGTAATCCAAGCAGCATGTCTCATAGGTCTCAATAACACCTCTCCTACATCACACAGCTCCGGGCCTAATGCTCAATTCAGTTATGAAGCCATATTTCACAAGGAAGTTTTGTGTATTATTTGTTTGACGCTTGTATCTGGAATCCACAGCTAAAATCAGAGTGGAGTGTGCCAGGCTGTGTCTGTAAACATGAAAGGAGACAGTCCTGCCTGTGACTATAAGTAGAAAAATATGAAGGTTAGAAATAGAAATATAATTTCACCCTGCTTTACTGAGCAAGAGATGAAGCCCTGTCAGATTTGCTTGTGGATGTGAGCAGGAGGGGTGTGAGGTGCATACAGGCTGCAAGAACTGAACTTAAATGAGATTTACCCATTGAATCCTTCAGACATCCCACCATCTGTAAGCAAGCCTTAACAGTGACGTTTTATCTCCAGAAGACAGACCACTTAAGGTGTATCTTTTCTTAAGCCTGTCCTGCTTTAGGTAGGTGGAAGCTTCAGACAAGGGATTTTGTAGTTAAAAATGAAGGTGAGAATTGGTCTCCTTCCCTGTAATGAATACCATTTTCCTTACAGACATTTACACTACTGCATGGGGGCATGACATAATGACAATGTGATCAGGTTGGGGTGATTCATCCCCCTTAATTTATCCCTGTGAGCTTTCTAGCCCAACTGGGAGGAAGAAGCTGCTGTTGTTAAGCTCTCATTCATCCTCTTCAGTTCTTCCTAGGGTGCCAAAGTGGGTTTTGTTTCTTTGTTTATTTTTACTTTTTACTATTACCCTCAATTACACTGATATAATGGAAAGACTGAAACTGGGAAATACTTATGTCTCAAAAAATGTGCTTCCACTTAGAATCAGAGAGGCCAAAGTTCTTGTGAAATGGAAATTCTTCAGTTGTGAAATGTTAAAGGGTTTTGTCTCAGAGGAATAAAAAGCTTTGTCTTAATAACCTCAAAACATAAAATATATAAAGTAGCTGTGGTTTTCGGCTAGACAAAAAAAAGTACATTTTCGCACACTATATGAGTAAAGGAAAGTATTTCTGCCATGGGATGTTGTTGAAGGCAGAAGTCATGAATTAGCTCCAAAAAGAATGAAGCAGATTAGTGGTGGCTGTGTCCACTCACTGCTACTAAACATGAAGATCCAGATGCAAAATCTATCTTAGTTACTAAACTTACATCCGCTTGAAGCTGGAAGATATTAAGAGAAGGGTCACTTTCTATAAAATCCCTATCTTACTCGTTCTAATGAGCACTGATGGAGCAGAAGATGCTACACTAGAAAGCCTTTGCTCTAACCCAAAATGGAAATTCTTATGCTCTCAGTGATTTAATACAATACATACTTGAAACAAAATTAATCAAAAAGATTATGTTAGAATGACAAGTTTTTGCCTCCTGAAATGAGAACTTGATGCATTAATTTCAAAAAAATGTACCCTGGCAAAAATCTCATTTAAACGGACTTGTTCCAGGGGAACGCTTTGCTTTTCATGAAACTACACATTTGTCTATATAACCATTTCTTTGAAATGCCTTGGCCAACTCAAGAAATGACCTAGGAAATGAATGGGTCTGCTTCAGGATGGTGCCTAGCAGGATCAGGCCTGACTTACACATACTCATTTAGACTATTACCCCAAGGTGTGTATGCAATGTAGCATAATATTCCAACTGATGCTGCGCCAGTGCTTGAAATAAACATCGAGGATTCAAGGTTACAGCTTAAGCTTATTGAAGTTAATGAAAAAGAGTGGCATGGAACCTTGCAGGCTTTGGATTAGACCCTCAATTTGCTGAACTGCTGTTCAGTATGTTCCTCCCACTGCTGCTGGTATCAAACCTCCCAGGCAAAATCTTCCTGATGCAGAATGGAATTTTTGCAGCTGTGTCAGAGGAGGTCTGGCGAGGACAGAAGGACAGCAGAGCCTGAGTGATGCCAGTAACACCTTTTGTGTGCTAGGGTCTGAGAATCTCTATATATTTGCCTATACATATTTCCCTGATTCTGCCTCTTTTCTTAATCTCCTTTTACCACTTCATTGCAACAAAAAAAGTTTTCAAAATAGCCAGCACAGACAAAATTCTTCCTTCCTCTGAGCAGAGAGGAAGATTTTATTGACCACACCTTTTAAAACAGCAGCCCAGACCGTGGAATCATGGAATATCTCTGTCTGGAAAGGACCCAGAAGAATCAACAAGTCCAGCACCTGGCTCCACATAGGACAATCCAAATTCCAACCTCCTGAGTCTGACAGCAGCGCCCAAACCTCGAACTCTGGCAGCTCAGGGCCATGCCCGCTGCCATGAGCAGCCTCTTCCATGCCCACCACCCTCTGGTGCAGAGCCTTTCCCTAACCCCCAGCCCTCCCCTGGCACAGCTCCATGCCGTTCCCTCGGGCCCTGTCGCTGTCACACACAGCAGAGCCCAGCGCTGCCCTCCGCTCCCTGTGAGGAGCTGCAGGTGCCATCAGGCTCCCCTCAGCTCCTCTGCTCTGGGCCCAGCACATCCAGGGACCTTAGCTAAAATAAAACACAGTTTGCAACCCACACTTTCCTTTAGTGAAATCAGTAATCAGCATATGCCTGGTTGGAAGTAAGGCTCCCAACGAGAAGTTACCCATCGATGTGGGATGCCCCTCAGCCCAATCTGAAGCCTCCCAAACACTTCTCTCCGAATTTTCAGACTCATAGGAGAAGTGTTCCCCTTGTTCCCCTCAGCACACAGAGCCAAAGATCTCTTATCTCGCTGGGGAAAGTGAGATTCCCTTGATAACATTCCCATGCAAACATTTTATTGAAGATTATTTCTTCCACTTCCCCCTCCAACTCCCTCAACTTTCAACCCTGACTGGATCTAAATGCCACTGTCATTTCCATCTGCTGACAGAGCTCTTTAACTGCTGCACCGAATGGCATTCGCTAAAACTAACTAATAGAGGGAAATGAGGTTAACCTTTAAGAAAGGTGAAAACGAGCCGGGTGCTATGCCAGCAGTAAAGAACAGTTCATAAAGAGCCTCCTGCTGCAGAGGCAGTTTACTCCAGGCACGGGCTTTCCTGGTAGCTCTGTAGCTGTGTTTCAGGGTGGGTTTGCCCAGGGGAGAGCATGGAACTTCAATGCTCACACAGCTGCTCCAGGTACTGCTGCTGTAGGAGCTGGGGGTTGTGAGGATGATGATGGTGGTGCTTTTGTGGGTCTGAGTGAAGGCTGGGCCTATGCAAGGTCTATACAACTCTTGCCTGACAGGACTGCAGGGACAGTCCCGTGATTATGAGCTTTGGCTGCTGTCATCTGAACTCATTGCAAATTTACTTTGACCACAGAGAACATGTACAATCAGTGGCTAACGCCAGCAGAGCTTTTCTCCTCTATTTTCTTCCCCCACATCCTTGAAGATGGGGGTCTTCTTACTGAGTTTCCTCTTTTCAGTGTTCTTTAAAAAGCCTTTCACAGCTCACCTCAACATGACCTACTAACTCTTACTGAATGGCTTTGCTTCTGCATTGTTAGGTGGTCCTTTACTCTCCGAAGAAGCATTATTGCAGTTTTGGTTTCCTTCAGGTTTTATTCTCTAGTCTCTAGGTGTTAGATGAAATCCTGGCCTTAAGCCACGACTTGATCCTGCCTGTGCCATTCCTATACTCAAACTTGGGACTCTGTACTCATGTGCAACTCATGAAGGAGAGCAATCAGAAGGAGATAGGAGATGTAGACCAAGAATTTCCATACAGTAACTGCAAGAGGATGAGCATCTCTTAGTCTACACAGAATATGCGTCTTAAAGGAAGGAACTCAATACCTTACAAGTTTGGGTACCAGAAGAAGGAGATGGTAGAACAAGATAAATATTTAAGTAATTTTCTTTTGTCAGGGCTCTGCTTCATCTAATTTTAATTAGCCTAGAGAGCCTGAAGGATGTTTCTACCACTACCACCTTTATTAACAACAACTAGCAATAAAGGATGGAGTCCACATGAAGCTGGTACACTTATATCCTGTTTTCAGTCAATGTTCTCCTCTGAGTTTATACAAGATGCATCTCTGTACAGGAGGGGACTGAGAGGAGTGTTTTGTTTTTCCTCCTGGCCAGTACTAACCATACTGTTGTCTTCCTCTTGTCATGGGAAATTGTCCATGTTAAAAGTACTTGCATCAGAAAACTACGCCTCTGGACCAAACAACCAGTAAGCATAAACCCCCAAAGATTCCTGATGCAAGTTTTTAGTAGTTGTAAATCAACAGTATCTTGCAATGACAGAATTATTTTCCCAGCTGTGGTCAGATAAACAATTATAAATGCCCATTATGTCACTACTGCCTAGGGTAGTACCTGCAGATATTCATTCCCCAAATCAGGGCAAAATCTGAGTCACAAAAATGCCAGTTGCCAGCTAACGGAGCTTCACTGTCCATGTGGGAAAACCTAATCCCCAGTAGGCTTTTTTCATCTCGGATTTCATCATCACTAGTTATGCTTTTTGCCTAACGAAGATTTTTGGAGGTCTGGAGAAACAAAAGCTGTGTAAGCCAGATCTGAACCTGGCTCTAGTCCCTATTACTGCAATGGTACTGTAGCTGTGCTAAGGGGAGTCATCTCTTCCCTTCGTCACTAGCAAGAACTCAGAGACACAGGGAGAGGCAGGGAGCGAAGGTGCTATTTTATACCAAGCCTTTTCTTGAGCTTGAGAGCTCGCAGTGCTAATATTTCCCACTTTTTTCCTCATTTCAGGCCTTTTTGTGTTTCATGTTTGGCCTTCGGCAGGCTGAGAGACGTGCTGACAAGTTGTAACTTTCACTCGGCTCTGCAAGGGCTTTGTTCTCTGCGTGCATGGCACAGGCTTGCTTCCTCTTTCGAAATGTGACAGCAAGTGATAACACTGACACCAGGAGCCAGCACATGGTCTCGGCACGCTCTCTATGCTAAAGACCCTCTCCAGTGGTCTGTAGCATCAGTCAGGAGGCAAAGATGGGAATCGTGGGAAGAAGAACTAGGAACAGCAGCACCATCTTTCTATCAAAATCCCCTTAACCCTGTTCTAGTCAGTAATTCACAGGGTTATCAACAAAAAAAAAAAGGTTTTTCAGTCATCTTTCTCTTCCACTGTGTACTGCAGATGCCTACAGAGCTGCTCCCAAAGACCCTCCCATCCCATGGATGAGTCACCATGCTTCTGCGTTCTGCTTCTGGCTTACAGGTATCCCAATAGGTTGTATTCTGGCTAAACTGTGCATCCTGGAGAGGAGTCAAGTCTTTCTACGAAGACACCAGACACAGCAACTGGCAGCATCATAGGCTGCTTTGATGCGTATCCTCTTGTGACAAGAGCCTGATTCTGACTTCTCACTTCAACATGTTTGGCATAGCATTCAAATTAGAAAAGTTTTGGAGAAAAGTTCAGTGTCTCTCCAGCTGATTAAAATGCTTTTTGGTATATAAGCCCTTCCTCCTGCCCCCCCCCCCAAGAAAAGACACTTCCGTAAAGACTGAAGTTGCTTGGAGCACAGCTCTTTAACCTGACCCTCTGAGGTATCTGTGGTCTCTTCAAAATCTTTTACAATTTCTAAAAGCTGCACACTGGGCTAGGATCAGTTTGTCAGTGCACTTCCCCACCAATGCTACCTACTAAAAAGTCATCTTTGTCTTCCAGTTTCCTTATCTGTACAGCAAGAGGTCCCATTAGATGGTTTTACCCACCACCATGCTGGGATTTAATGTTGACTTCCTCAGCCATGCTAACCACTTTTCTAGGTCATTGCCTGGGTACTTTTCTAGGTCACTGTCTTATGAGGTACAACCCCTAATTCCTTAGGTCTGGTTTTTAGCCTCATTCCTCCATGAGTCAGCTTAGAGTTAGTTCTGTGAAAAGATGCACATATCGCCTTAGTCAGCCAAAGCTTGTTCAGTGTGACCTAAGTGAGTCAGATGATTCTGTATCAGAGTCCTGCCCGTACAATTTTCCATTTTGTGTTATCCACAGATTTTATCAGCTGGGATATTTAATTCCTCTTCATTCATGACAATGCTGACTATCATCAGTGCTGGTACTGATCCGTGCAGAACTGTGCTACAAACACCCTCACTCTATCACACTTTCTCTTTGACAACTGCATTTTGAGATTTGTCCATTACCCACTTCTTAATCCATTTAATGTCCGCTCTCTTGAATGCTGTACTCAGCAGGAACTACAAGAAAGTTCAAATTCTACAGATCCAACCTTTGCAGCTCATGATAGTTTCTACTGATAAGGAAAACTCTATCAGCCGGTTTTGCCAAGGAGAAGGTAAGATCTCAAGGACATATAGCCCTTCTCCTGCCTCCCTTTGCCTCTGGAATTGCTTTATTGCTCTTTCTCGGGTGCTCACACAATAGGCCTTCAAATCTATTGCAACACTGGCATTTAAGGAATATTGTATCTTCCTAAATACTGGCAGTATTCTCCAAATATTGTCACAGAAGATGGACACAGACCTCAGTTGTGTCTATTCCTGACTTTTGGTAGTTAGTGCCTATTGCTAATTGCTGGTTCACTCACAGGTTGTGTCTGCTATGCACAGACATTATCTTTGTAGATGTTCACTACTGTTCTTCATCATGTTGAGACTCTTGCCATTATTACATCTGTAGGATGCTGGGATGATAAAGCAACTATGTGTGAGAACTGAAGGAAACTAGCCACTAAAGGAAAATAAAGTCACAATTCAAGAGTGTTTCATGCAAGAAGGGGACATAGGACAGTCTTTTCCCTTCCCTCACCTCAACATCTTTTTCCTGGGAGCAGAAGTAATTGTAGTGAATACATCTGGAGATTTCCCTGCACAGTGAAGCAGTGTAAGACAATAGGATTCTTGTCATTCAGCTTCCCTGAGCATTTCTATGAGCTAGAAACAAAGCCCAAGTCCCAGTTGGGATGACATTTATTTAGCATATGTAATGTTAACTGAAAGAAAGTCAGGGAGCAAGCACTGAACCCTGCTTTGACTGCTCCACCGATTAACTATTGGCTTTCCTCACTTGTTTTTGGCCTATTCCAGCTGCTTTGTCCCAAACAGAGGAAGGTACGGCCCTGAATATGCATGCAGACCAGGGTGGTCAATCAGATGCTAAGCCATTTTTCTTTCAGGTAGTAGAATACATAGAAACTAGGATCCAAAGAACATAAGCATGAAGGATTTGATGCAGACTTTCTGAATTTGAACAAGACCACTGAAAGGGTGCACATCAATAACCCACTCAAGAGTAAGATACAAGAGTGTGTTCCCTGCACCCTAGAGTTGCACCCTAGAGTACCCTAGAGAATAACCTACCAGTTATTCTGTCCAAATCTCTCTATCCTCATCTACCCATCTGCAGTTCGGGGGAATTTTAGCATTGGCTGATTGACATCTAATGCTAAAAAAACACACTGTCCCAATTATAACAGCATAGTATGTAATAACACTGCTCTAACATATTCACTTAACTATTGCCCAAATCATAGCAAGTGGTGCTGTTAACTTCAATTCAGGCTTGGGGAAACTGACGTATGGTGAATTTAAAGAGAAGCATGGTCTGGAATGGACTCCGGGAATTGTGGCTGTTGCCTTGCAGTGGAACCCAGCGGAATGCATGGTCTTCTCCTTTGGGTATGAATTTTTCTACGGTGTTTTCAGGGCACTACTCCATAATCCTGACACCAGAGAGTTCTGCACAGGCTGCTTAAATTATATTAAAGCACAAGATTTGGAGTTCAGTTCACTCAGAAAATATGTGTGCTTGTCTGTGTGTTTGCATATGGATGTGTGCAGCGTGTGGGTGTGATTCCCTAAATACGAGGCGAAATGCCTATCACAGAGAATAGACCTTAAAAGGGGTTTCTGAGCTGTAAGTGAGAAACCAAAGCTGGAAAGAAAAAAGGCAGCCTTCCCACCACCACCAGCGACTCAAATTAAAAACGCGGTTTTGTGTATAAGAAACAGAAAGCTTTAGAAATACAAGGATAAATGACATTTGTTGTGAAATGCCTCCCCAGCTCCTGTCCCCAAGTGATAAGAAAACAAGCTGGAAGCTGGGGGTACTCCAGGTTGGATTTCAGCAGCCGAAACATTTTCAGATTGAGCTTCACTTGGTGCTAGTTTGAGTTCCCCTATTACTGGCAGTGGACAAAGGTTCCTCTGCTACCACTCTCAAACCCCTTGTATCACCACTTGGTGCAAATGTAGACAGGCACCCATGGACAGGCAGCTCTTTCTCACTTTGTTTTCCAGTGAACACTATAATCAAAATGCCTCCTCACCCTCTACTTTAGGCAGTGCCCCAGTGAGTGATGGCATGTTCATTCTTCAGGCTAGCACAGCTTTCCAGGGAGCAAACCTGCAGGAGGGCTTGGAAAAGAGGAGAAACTGCTCACCCCCAGGAGAGCACACAGGACCTGGGGCCCTGCCAGGACTTTCCACGGCTCTGGTTCATTTCATGGTGGATCAGAGAGCCAGACTGGCAGTGCTGCCAACATCAGGGGATCTGAAGTGGCTGACAGCTGTCAATCAGTGTTATTGCAAGTGAGAGAGACCCATCTGAAAGGTTCACCAGAAAGAGTGGTGGGTGCCTAGCATGTGCAGAGGAAAACAAACCTAAATATTTAAAATGGTAGAGAGGGAGTACATTTTCCCTTGTCTTTGGTGGAGTTGAGGTCACTGCCTCATCTCTGTTCCCATCACCCCATGAGTTCTCAGAAATCTCTGTACAGAGCCAGATCCAGTCCAGTGCTGAGCACTGCCCCAGAGGTGCTGAGGTGCTGGCAGGATTGGGCTGCTGCTGATTTACTTCCTCACTGCTATTTGGGTGAGCAGCAAGGTAGGGAAGAGGGGATGATTGAAAGGAGAGGGGAGAGAAGAAGAAAGGGGGAAGAAAAGATAATAAGAAAGCCCCCACTGCCCTCTGCCATTGTGCTGTTCACTAGAAGGCTCCCTACAGAATTACGCTGTCGTGTTGCAGGAAAGCATGTAATAACTGAAAATACAGTGTCAAAAGGAATTTTTCAGGCTTTGACAGCTCATAAATTACAGTTCGTTGACTTCTTCCTGGGTCTAGATTTAAATTAATAGGCAGGCAGATATATATTTCTTTTGCTCCTTTCTCCTGAGCAGTAGCAGTTGTGGAAGTGACGCAGTTTCTCACATCTCCGTCTCCCCCTTCCCTCCCTCCTTTCCTTACAGGCAATCTCACCCTGATGCAGATCAGCTCAACTCACTCTCAAACCCAGTGTTTGGCAGGGTGATCCTCCCGACACTGCCTCTAAACCCCCAGTGGAGAAAGCAAAGGCAAAGAAATTCACTGTTCCCTGTAGCAAATGGTGTATTTACAAAATCGGGCCCTTTCAGGGGACATTTGGCAGAAAATAGTCGTAGGCAAGTAAAGGTCAGAGGTGCTTGGAGGAATTGGTGATGGCTGCTGCATCTGAAGTGAAAGTAAATGAAAAGGTCTGTCTTCTAAACAAAATGAGATAAGATGGCCTTCAATGAACAAATATGCATTGCCCTTTCCATGAAATTGTAGGTGTTCATATTCTGGCTGAAGTGAGAATAAAGGTAACTATGCGAATGGATAGCTGGGTAGGCAGACAGATACATATAATGACAAACAGGAGATCATAGCTCCGGAAGGTAGTCATGTTCTTAGGAGGATTACACTTTGCCTGCTTGAAATCCCTTGCAGATACTTCCATTTGGATGCCGCATTAGCCTGCATGGTAAGTCTGCCAGGCTCAGATGAGCAGTGCAAGGAGAAAGGGAAGTTTATACCTCACTTTCAGTACCCTAATGAACAGGAATGGTGGCTCCATACTGTCGGCACAGCTCTGGAATTTGGTGCAGGTAGCTGGAATGCTGGAGATCTATCTTTCTTTTCTGTCAAATAGTGATTTATTTACGAGTTTGGGATAGGACAACCTCAGGTCTGTCCATGTTGTTGCTCTGCAGTGATGAGCTCAGCTCAGCCTGCACCAGTGACAGCTGTGAAATTCCTACAAGGCTGCGGATTGGCAACATGTAGGTAGTAAAATGCGTCAAGTGCTTTTGGGTCCTGCGTTTTGAAAAGGTCTCTTGTAAACAGGGGAATGAAACAGGGGATATTAATAGTATTAATTCTTCCTGCTGCAAGTTGTAATCTGCAGCCACCTAAAAAGCTAAGGTGATACTGGGCTGTGCGCTCAGCAGCTCCTTTGAAAGAGCAGCCCAGGATACATTTGTGTTTGGGAGGGTGGTAATGACTCAGAGCTGGCAGCTGAACATTTTCCTCATTTTCCATAGTAACACAGCAAAAGGGAGTGAAAACTGCAGCACCAGAAGGAACATGGCTCCTGGCTGCCCTTACGGAGGTGTGTGAAGGGACAAGTGTGATAATCACACATTTGAACTGCTCAGAAGATCTTTTGCGTTCCAGCTATGGTCAAATTAGTGCTGGCGACGAAGGGCCATCATGTTGTGCTTGTGAAGCACTGCAGGATGTGGACTTAGTCACCATCAGCTCAGCACTCCCATGAGATATCCTGGGCTGTGGGGCTGGGGGAGCTGAGACCTGTCTGAGCAGTGAAGGGCTCTGGAGGACACACAGGAGCTGAGCAGGGGAAGGGCAGGACAGACAGGTGTTTGTTCTGCAGGGAGACCTCAAGCGTAGTGACATGGGCATGTTTGTCACGGACCAACTCTGCCACGAAATGGCCAGCTGCTGGGGCGAGAGTGTGATATGATGAGAACTCTGGGTGCTTCCTATGTTGGATCTGGTGCAATGACTGCAGCAACACAAGAGGGACAGAAACCCAATTTCATCCCATCCAGGAGAAAAATAACCTAACCCTTTATTAGAAGGCTTCTCATTCTTCAGTTATGTGAGCCTCGTGGACTGTTCTAAAGAGGGGTGCAGTTTAGGTATGCTAGTAGCTTGAATGGGGAAAATACTGAGAGAACTGGGGTAATTTGCTAGACTGGGGAGAATGATGAGAGTTTAGCTGAGGCTGTGTATGCCAGCTCTGGCAAAGCTCCTGGCTGCATTCTTGGAGGAGTGCAGCACATGGCTGCAGGCTCTACTAGTTTTACTGCAGGCTGTTAGAAAGCTGCATTCCCCAAATGGGACTCTGCTGTCTTGGAATGAAGAGTTAGGGGCTGTAGGTGCTTACATCCATTTGCTGTAACTCATTTCATGAAAACCTGTTCTGGGAAAAACATTTATTTGCAATGCATTGTTCAAAGGAATACCAAATACCTCAGCAATGGTGATCCTGACATTTTTGGTGGAGAGACATCGTTTGCATTTTAGATGACGTTTGTGCAGAGCTGGATCAGCCTTCCTTCAAGCCTCACAAATACCTGTATCAGCACACTTTCAATTGGAGTTGCTAGAAAAACAGTGTAATGGAGTTCCAAATAAGTCAACTAAGCAGTCTGATGAACCCAATGAAGGCCCTTCTCCACTGCTTCTGGTGACCACTCATCTGCAGGCCACAGCAGTGGAAAACTGTGTTTGGCTAAGAGATACCCTTTCATAAAAAACTGCCCTGGTTTCCAGTCTGTGTCCTTTTGTCTTAATTTCAGCTCACAACTATTTCCCATCAGCCCTTACTCCTCACTGGGACTATCTAATCTGCTATGCCCCTACAGCCCTCTGCGCCTTGCTCTGATAAATACTTACTGCAGCCCCTTGCTTTATGATTTGCAAAACAGCATTCTGCAGAGGACACGAAGGCAGAAGTGACAGAAAAATAAGGCAACCTTTCAATCCATTTATCAAAGTCCTTGAAGTTCCCATTTCAAGGAAACAATCAGAAACAGGGAGCATAAAAATTGAATATGAAATCCACGGCATTTTAAATAAATGGAAAGGTTAACAACAAAGCTGACTCCCCTTGATGATAATAAGAGAAAATCAGTCCCGAGACCTGTAGATCCCGGCTGGATCTTATTTATTAGGAAGAGCCAACTGAATGAACTGATAGAAGAAAAACACAGAAATATAATGTTTATTCATTTCCTGTTTCTGTTTTCTTAATTGAATGTTTTGCTTTGCAAAGTGCAAAAAAATGGTTCTAATATTATGCTGTAGTCAAGCGAGACCCATTTAATCACACTCAATGGGTCAGAGTCTACATTAGGCCATGCGCTGTTGAGCTGCACCTGTATTCCCCTGGCAGAGGCATCATTTGCTGGCAAAGCTCATCCTGACGTTGCTGAAGACTGAGCAGCACATACAAACCACTGCACCCTCACTTGGAAATGGCAACAATTAATGGAACAACTACGCAGGAACTTCACAACTGGACTTGGGAGCTAAATCACGGCTGCTAATTTACTGCTGCCTATTAGACCATCTCCTGGCTAAGGAGAAGTTGTTTCTCTGATAGTTGTCTGGCATGTTATTTTCAGGCATAGAAGCATTTAAATAATAAAGCTCAGGAGGCGTGATTTTTGAGCTGAGATTTCATCTGTTTAGGTGTTTGCAGCACGTGTCATGATAATCTTTCAGCTTCTGACTCAGTGAACCAATGAGACCTGGGGCATATTCTCCCAAGTCTGTGAAACCTGCATGATTCCCTACATCTTCTGGGAAGTCTGATGCAGTCTCTCTAAAAAGTACTGGACAATGGGACCATAGGTCCCAGCTTTTATTCACCAGATGTTACAGCTCTATGCTGAAAACAGACATAAATGGAACCAGCTCACACCTTTCTTCAGAAAAGGAACTGTTTAAGTCCTATCAGTGTCACCTCTGTGCCAGGAAATATCATGGAGAAGATCCTCCTGGAAGCTATGCTAAGACAAATGGAAGACAGGAAGGTGATACGAGAGAATCAGCATGGCATCATCAAAAGCCAATCCAACTTGACCAAACTTATGGCCTTTTATGATGATGTCAGTGCATCAGTGAATAAGGGAAAAGCCGCTGATGTCATCTATCTGGACTTCAGTAAGGCCTTTGACAGGGTACTCCACATCATCCTTTTCTCCAAATTGGAAAGATATGGATTTGATGAGTGGACTGTTTGTTGGATGAAGAAGTGGCTGCAGGATCGAGTCCAGAGAGTGGTGGTCAATGGTTCCATGTCTGGATGGAGATCAGTGACAAGTGATCTCCATCTAGATCACAGGGGTCAATGCTGGGACAGATACTCTTTAATATCATCAGTGACATTGACAGTGGAGTCAAGTGCACCATTAGCAAGCTTGCTGATGACACCAAGCTGTGGGGTGCAGTCAACACACCAGAGGGATGGGATAATATCCAGAGGGACTTAGACAGTCTTGAGCAGTGGGCCTAGGAGAACCTCATGAAGCTCAACAAATCCAAACACAAGATTTTGTACCTGGGTCGAGGCAACCCTCACTACCAATACAAGTTGGGGGATGAACAGATAGAATGCAGTCCTGCCAGAAAGGACCTGGGGGTACTGGTGGATGGGAACCTGGACGTGAGCCAGCAATGTGCCTTCGCAGCCCAGCCAGCCATATCCTGGGCTGCATCCAAAGCAGCATTGCCAGCAGGGTGAGGGAGGGGATCCTGTCCCTCTGCACGCTAGTAAGGCCTCACCCGGAGTACTACGTCCAGATGTGGAGTGCTCAGCACAGAAGAGATGTGGGCCTGCTGAAGCTTGTTGAGAGGTGGGCCACAAAAATGATGCGAGGGATGGAACAGCTCCCTGTGAGGACAGACTCAGAGAGCTGGAGAAGAGAAGACTGTGAGATAACCTGACAGTGGCCTTTCAGAATCTAAAAGGGAGATACAGGAAAGAAGGGGGCAGATTCTTTAGCAGTGTCTGTGGTGACAGAACAAGGGGAAATGTCTTTAAGCTCAAAGAGGGTAGATGTAGGCTGGAGGTATGGAAAAAGTTTTCTACAGAAGAGTGGTGAGGCACTGGAACAGGTTGCCCAGAGACATGGTTGATGTCCCATCCCTGGAGACATTCAAGGTGAGGCTGGGTGAAGCCAAGGGCAACTTGATCTAGCTGTGCATGTCCCTGCTCACTATAAGGGAGGTGGACTAGGTGACCTTTAAAGGTCCCATCCAACCCTAAGGATTCTATGATTATGTGATTGTGTGAGGCAGACAAATGACGAATAGAATTAATCTCCCCATAGGGGATTTGCAAAGAAGTCTATAAGGAATGTAAGCCTACTTCAGCAAGAGTTAAGTACCAAACTCAGACTTTGCAGAAAATCTCAAATGCTATTATTATTGTTTCATTTTATATATTATCACAGACTCAGAGCTGAGTGCCACCACCTTTTCCACTGGCTTGGATGGTGGTCTTCTGGAAAACAACTTAGAAGCATAAGTTTCTCTTTCTTTTTCTTTGGATAAACCACATGTTTCTTTGATAACCTTCACCATTCGCTTATTTCTCCCCTACTTGCTGCCAGTGTTTGAGGCCATGATGGCTCATAGTGTTTTTAGTCCTTTGCACAGGAGTCTACACAGTACCCAGAGTTTCACAACTGACTGTTCACTTGCAATGGCCTCAGCCAGCAGCTGAAGACCACAAGAGTGAAGGAGGCTGAGCTCTTTTTGAACCTTTGGTTTCCAGGTCATCTGAGTGACGGAGACTGGATACTGAAGGTACGTTAATCTGTCTGCTTTGTGCCTAAGCAGAGGACTAGTATGCCCAAAGCATTGTCTGACTTCTCCCACCACCACAAAGTGTTCTAATTGTTCTGGTTTCTTTTTCTATGGTGTTTTTTTTTTTTTTTTTTAAATTCAGTGGTCCTCTACGACGTTGAACCTGCATTATGATCAGAGGCTGATGAGTTAAGGATATGGAGAATTAGTCTCAGCTGGATATCTCTGCAGAGGGCTACAGTAGGTTTTTATAGATTGTAAAGTATTTCCAGTAAAATACTTTGAAATCAGAGAGCACCTTCTGTGTGAGGGACAGGGAACTCTTTACCATCAAGGAGGCAATGCAGAAAAGAAAGCAGGAAGCTTTTAACCCCTGTCAGTCATCTGTCTGCTTCTCAAACCAAGGCCCAGAAAATCTCCTCTTGTAGCTGATGGGATGCCTTTGCCATGACATAGCCCTGACAGCTCCTCACTCCCCCAGCATTGAAGTACTCAATTGCATGTGTTTGTGTCTGTGTGCATTTAAACCCAAGCAGTTTCAAGCAAAATCTGGTGCCACCTACTCAGCATTCCTTTGATAACCAAATAACACTGTCCCCCCTCAGCTTGTATTAAGGTCCTACCAACCCCCTACTTCCCCATCCTGAGTTGCAGAAGTTATTTGTCTTGGCATGCAGCATAAAGAAGTTTTCTCTGCTAGAAATCATTTCACAAGGACTAGCTGTTTTTGAGTCTTTGAGGGAGGCAAAATATCTATTGCACAGAATGAAAGCCAGCATCTAATTCAGGAAAACTGGCAAGGAACTGGTTTGGTGTTAGGCTATCTTAAAACTGCCTTCTGCTTCTTCTAGAGCACCTGGTTCTTCTGAAAAACTTGATCCAAATCAGGCAACCAGATTCAATTTATATCTTCTTTGTCCAATGTTGCTTTAAAAATGGTATATAATGTGCCCACCCTCGTTTCTCCTCTGATATGTTTTTGCAACTTAACTTCACACACATGCTCAGAAAAAGACTCTGGTTCTGTTGGAGGTAGTAGCTCCTGGGTTCTTGCCTAGCAAAGAAGAAGGTATCATACAGTATCTGCACGCTAGGGAAACCTAAAGCCACAAACCTGTGCACATCATCTGGCATTAGATGCAAACAAACACTGAGTTTAGTGAAGCATGATTGAAGCAGGAAAAGAATAAATGGAAACAAGGAAATCAAGAGAAAGAGAAGAAGAAAAGCATTTATGTGCTGGGAAGAAAGCTTGCAGCACCCAGTCCTGCATTTCTCCTTTAGGGTAGGGCAAGCATTGTGAAGGTGTCTGTAGCTGATGAAGTGGACCTGCAGAGCCAGGTCAGAGAACGATGGATGCTTTAATCCCTTTGCTCATCTGCTGTTCCACTTACTTCAGGGTTAGGCTCTGCATAGGCTGAGAGAAAGTCCTAGGAAAGAGCAGGAGCTCCTGGCTGTGCAGAATAAGTTATACCTTCTAGCAAAACTAGAAAACCTGCCTTCTTTCAAGAAAGTGAATAATAGGAAGGGTATTTTGGAACATACTGCAAGACCTTCCATAGGCTGAGAATAAGTTCAGGTGAGTCACTCATACAACCTTTGAAACTTACTTTCTCACTACATATGCATACAAATGTATGCATCCTGCACATAGACATTCTGCCATCTTGCAAATGCAATGGAAGGGTTTCAGTGCAGCACCCTGGTTTCTGTTCAACAGATCTAGAACACTGCACCAGATGAAGGCAATTTTCCCCCTCAATCTCTTAGGGTCAGAACAAATTAGCATAGCCCTTCCCACCTCCCCTAAGGGCAGGATAGGGTGTAATGTAGCCAAGGACTGATCTTGCCATGCAGTATCATTGGGGGTGACACAGCTGAGCCCCTGATGAGATGTTTGCTGACATGTGTCAGGAAGGATCATGGCATGCTTCCCTACATGCCCAAGTGTATTCTGGGTATGCCAAAGGAGGCAGGGGGCTCGTAACATTTTGTAATATGGCATTTAAGACAAAAAGGAGTGAGCTGAGGCAGAACAAGACAAATTAATGTAGAATGACAACTGCCTTAAGGAGCATCAGATGTCCAGAGAGAATCAAAAGAATTCTTCTGCCAAAGTCTCCAATGTAAATTTATATATATACATACATACATCTGTGTGTGAATATGCATATACAGGCAGTGATAGTGGATAACAGCCCGCTGAATTAGGCAAGGTATATGAATACGCTTAGATATACATTACCTGTTTGCTTTCTCTGTGTATGAGTTGAACATGTTTGATTACAAGTCACCTGTGTATATAGGTGTGTGAATGTGTAAATATTCTTTTCACTCTCTCATAGATCTCGGATACAGAAATTTTCTGAAGGTGACAAGTATGAATGCTATTAATAGCAAACATTAGAAAGAAAGCTTGTGTGTATGGATATGGCAGCTATCTGGGGGTGTACCTATAAGAGATGGGAGAATTGAATGATGTGATTCATAGAGCTTTAACTGCATGTAAGAGGGAAATTAAGGAAGAAAATTTCTACTGAATGGCTTCTTGACATTGAATTCTTGAGACTGGAGAATTGTCTTAAAAGAAAGGAAGTGGAAATACCACAATTTGAGAACTTTAGACACAATACAACTAAAGTGCACAATTATAGAATAGCTGAAATAGGCAGAGATAAGAACTGGTAAATGTGTATGGGTTTTGTGTTATCAAGTCCTGCCAGTCTTTGAAGCTGATGTACAAACACTGATATGCTTACAGACTTCAATATTGCAGAAGCCATCGCTGTTTGGCTGTAGGAAGGAAGTGTGGCATATTCACTATCTGTCTGTATCAAACAACTCAGTATTCATCTTCTTAATGAAATCATACTTCTGGAGTGATGTTGCAGCTTAAAACACCCCCATTTTTTCTCTCTACATATATAGACTGGCCATTTAGATTGCCAGAACCAGTAGAGAGAGCATTGTACAGTTAGGGGAGCACAGCAAGCTACTCCTCCTACCCTATAGTGGACACATGTATTGGCCAGCTGCATTGACCTCCAGGCTCCATGCTACACTGCCAAGATGTCTGTTGACTGCAATGGGAACAAAGACTCCTCATTCTCATATTGATGCCCACATCTGCAAACCTACAGATTGGTGTCCCAGTTTGGAGCTGCATTACTGCTCAAACAAGCCATCCTTTGTTTCAGTGTAATCCTGCTTCTCCTTCCACAGTAAGGAGTGTCATTAGGGGCTACAGAGCAGGAATCAGCCTTTTAATATCACATCAGACATCTGAATCTGAGTACATCACTCCCACATCCCTTCACAGTCAACAGAGGTATTTGTGCCTCGACAGGCTGATTCATCCTATCAACAGTTATCTAAGAAAGGTTGGGCAAACTGCTGTGGGCAAGTGCCTATCTCTTTCAACTAAGTATAAAGTAAGTTCGAGCAGCTACTTTAGACTCAACAGTTAATATTCAGATGGCTAAATTTAAGAGAGCTGAATCTCAACAAGAACATATAAATTAAACACACATAATCTCTGATCCTTAACTGTGCCTGCAGGTGTGTTATGCTGGAAGTGGTACAGATATGTATCATAGTTTATCTGACCGATCGCAAACAACCAACACAGCTGGAAAAAACTGGTATCAAATAAACACAGCAATTTTCTTTGTGATAAAATCTACAGAGGTAAAAAGAAATTCTCAAAATATGTCTTAATAACAGTATAAAGTTACTGATTGACAAACACATAATCTGCTTGTACATCTTGCATAAGAAGGAAAACAAGTCAAAAGGAACTAGGAAAAACAATTTGTGAAATATTCCACCACTAACATAATATACAACTGCTATCTAAATAACAAATTTCTTAGACAAAGACCAAAAGCATTAAAAAATGTGGTGACAGCCGGTGAGACTTTACAGCTCCTGAGGTTTCAAGATATTTTGGAGAAATAATATTTTGCACATATGCAGCAGGTTTCACCTGAAGATCTCAAAGCACTTTGTAAATATATATGCGTTAATTAATCTTCACAGCAGCTCTATGAGGTAAGCACTGTAAATATAATTATCTTGATTTTACAGATGGTGAACTTGAGACTCAAAGCACTGAAATAACTCCCCAAGTTCACACTGTGAATCAGCAACACCATAGTGACTGGAATCCAGCAAATTCACCACCGCTTTTCTTCACTAATGCAGATGACAGAAAACCCTTTGCTTACAGTAACACATGGAGGAAAGAGCTTCTTGGGGGCTTCACACTTTCTTCTTGGTAAAACATTTTCAATCCTTTGAATAGGGGATATGATAAATGCATGCAGTGATATTTATTATTAAAATGTTCACTAGCATCTGCATTATTACCACTGGAGAACCATTATCAGTAGATGGCGTTTGATAGCAGGTGAGATCCTATCCCTAGCATCTAGCATGGCTGATTCTGGTGGCTGCTTGCTGCTTAAAAGGACAATTTCCTTAATAAGCAGTTCTTAAGAAGGCTCAGACAGCAATCACGCTCCCTGCACATCTTTTGTCTTCATTTAGTGTGACATTCCTGTTGTATCTTGTAAATAATCTGTGGTTGTCCCCACTGGCGAGAAACACAATTTGATATAATGTCAGCCTGATCCGAAACTGAGAAAACTGAGCTTGCCATGAAGGGGAGGGTCTTTCAAGCACCCGCATCTGGAGTGTTCAGCCTACTTTTACCTTAATAAAAAGTCAATCTGCCAATGGGTAAGGGGCAGTGTACAAAAGAGGATAACACATGGCAAACATGGGTGACAGTCAGTGCTAATGCTTTTGTACAGTGAGCTGTCAGAGTCAGTGGGGTTCTACAGAGGCACTTGGTATCTCTTCTCCTTAAAATAATAAAGATACTGCGTAGGGCCATATATTTTGAAAGTATTACTTTGTCTCTCCCTGTATTAGCTAAGCATTTAAAGATGGACTTCTGTTTTCATTTACATTCCTTCTGATTATTCTGTTTGTTTCTGTTCTGCTCTGTTGTGTTCCTTACAGGGTGCCCATCTCCATGGGCTACCTCTGTTTATGGCAGTGATGCTCCAGCAGAATGTCTTGATGATGGTTTTTAGTGAAACTTGTGTATTATAATATTTTCTACTGTCCTGAGATTCACAGAGAGATTTTCAGCTGGTTAAATCCAGGCTATGTCTATACACACAAGGACTGGGTATCTGTCTGGAAGACTTGGAGGTTCACACTCATTTTTATACTACCAGTATATTCATGTCAAACAGTGTCAGACTTCACCCACTTTCCTCAGTAGATGGTTGTTCAACCTTCATAAGAATATTATTATATTTTCCTTCATGATGTAGCAGAGAAAAATAAAAAAAGAGCATCCCCCAAGCCACTGGAAAGGTAATTGGATTGTATAAGGGTCATCACATAGGGGCATTCTGGGCTGACGTTGAAGGCCAGAGCTAGTTTCCATTTCAGTTTGGGAAGACATCTCCCCTGCAGCTCAGAGATGTCTGGATGCCAAATGGTCCCCAAGGCCTCTTCTGCAGGAGGCTGTGATGACCCCTACACTCCGGCACCCCTCCAGACCTTTGTCCCTTTATTATGGAAGTCAGTGGAGCAGAACCTGTCTGCCTGCATTTCCTCCTTGGCATCTAAAGATAAACCAAGGAGATGGTTTTCCAGCAAAGATCAGGATATGTCCCTCCTTCCTTGTAAATTCCTGGGTAAAGACATCAGTTGTGTGGGTAGTGAGCCCTGAGGACAGATGGTTGTGAGTTATTCAAAGCCAAATCCTGCCTTGGGCTCCCACCATGCTGCCCCTTGAACATGTGCAGTCCTGGGCTCTCTTTTTCTTCTGCCACACTTCATTTTTTTTATTTTAATATAGACTTAGTTTAAAATCCACCTCTCAGCTGTGCCTGCAGGGAGTTCCCAGCTGAGGCCAGTAACAGATGTGTGGGCACATCTGAAAGCAGGACGCGTCCCTGAGCTCCCTCCCGTTTGCTGTCCTGTGGGAATGGACCTCAGCTGCTGGGCACAGCTCAGGATCCCTGAAGGCAGCGCATACCCTCTTCACTCACTTATCATTCTGGTAGTGTATTTAAAGGAGAGGGGAAGAGAGAAGAAAGAGAGAAAAAGCAAGAGAAGCCTCCAAAGTCAGGTGGGAGATGCCTGCAAGCTCTGGATGCAGTGCCACGTGATTCTTTCCTTGGCATTTCTTCCCTAAGTTTGAAAGATGCCCTGAGGTGGGTTGCAATATCTGCATAGATTTACTGGTAAAGGGAAAATCATGCTATTGCACATATCCCTGTTGATTGCCACATTGTTATGGGAACCTGGGGAGTCTGTAAAGAAAAGAGTAAAAAAAAAAAAAGTAATGTAAAAAAATTGTAAACAACAAATGCCATGCTGCATTTCCCAGGAAGTCCTGAAATAAGGATGTCTCAGAGAGGAGTGAACTTGACACACATACACATATCTTGATGTAGCAAACAACTCCAGACCTGCATCCCATTCTAATTACCACCTTTGTTTGCACATGTATCTGTGCAGATCCTTCAGAACACTTCAGTATTGTTTCACTTTCACATGAATACCGATCATCTCAAGCAACTTAAAAGCTGAACGAGGAAAGAGGGAGGAAGGGAAAAAGAACACACAAACACTCAACTCTTCCAACAAAATGTGATAATATCCACCTCTTATGAAGAGCATTTCATTGCTGTGAGTCATAGGCATGGCCTATGATACTTGTGACCTTCAGTTCTTTCTGACTATTAGGAAACACTGCTTTTGAACGTGCTTCTTGCCTGGGGTAAAGATGCCACAGGACCTTCCTAAAACCTTGTGCTCATTGTCTTGTGCCTCTCACTTGTGCAAAGAAGTGTGCCTGGAAGAAGACATTGGTTCATCTGTTTGTCCATTCTGACTTTCCTTGGAGGATCCCCTCGTGCAGTTCTATTGTCCTCAGAACAGCTACTGAACTCCTGCAGTTTTCAGCTTGCCCATTAATGTTAAATCAACAGTGATCTGGGGTTCTGCTTTGTGTAATAATATCCAGTAACCACCACTATCTTCTGCAGCCTGAGAAGGATGCGTTGTTCTTTGCTTTTCAATTGCCATGTATGTCTAGTCTTTACCTGGCTGCATTTTGGAAACTGAAAGGAGACCTCAATGCGTTATTTCATGATTGCACAAGTTGCCAGTCTTCAGGCTCTCTGATTAACTTCTACCCTCTCTGGGGACAAACGGTCCTGCTTAACCAATGAGAAATGTCAGTGATGCAAAACCAGTATCTAAAACATCCCCACGAGCTCAAAAACAACAGCACAATTCATGGAAGAAAAATTCATTGAAAGCTACTGATACAAAGAAAGTACTTCTAGCTCAGGAAATCCCTGAGCTGCGGGAAGCTAGGAAATCATTGCTTTTGTAATTTTCCCAACACTTTATGATTGACTACTCTAGGAGATGAGATACATGTGAAACAGATTGTTGATATGACTGGCTATAATTGTTCTTATGTACTTATATTATATTCCTGTGTTCCCTGGGAAGAGTGAACCAGTACTTCTGAGAACGGGTGATCACAGCAGCACCCTGCAGAGAACTGTCCTCAGCAGAGTGTTTCACTGTGGCAAATTGGTAGCCATCTCCTATGGCTGCAGCTCATATTGGCAGCAACAAGGAATAGAAATGAGCCATACGCTTGGTGGGCTAAGGCAGATGCAAGACAGAGTGATATTAGTAGTGGGGTAGTAGAAATGAAAGAAAATGTCTTGTCTTTTTTTTTTTTTTTTTTTTTTTTTCTGACATTCTCTTTCCAAGAGCTGCCCCAAAAGTTTCCGTGAAGAATGTTTACAGCAAAAACACCAGGCATTTAGATTGACACACGATGTCACAGAAATGTCTGATTCCCAAGGAAAGTCTGAGGTCTATTTGCTTTAAAGAAATGAAAACTCAAAAGATCTTTGCAGCTGGAAGTGGAGAATAAATACCTATATTGTAAGATTATTATTTTTTTTTTTTTGGATCAATGGGAAAAAATAACCCAATTTACAAGATATATTTACAATATGTGCCTATGAACAGTAAAGTTTGCTGCAAATTTGGAGAACAACTTTGTAAAATCAGTAGAAGGTTAGGATGCTATTCTTGATTTGTATCAGAATTTGCTTGAAAATCATTAGACAGAATGTTCTCTATGTGATCACTGATTTCATCAGCATGATCATAATGGAAATATTCACAAATTGAAATGATAGTAGAACTAGTTAACGTAGTATGGGTTAAGACCTTCCCCCTAAGCCTAGAAAGTCACCTCTTGCTTTAGAAGTCCTCATAACATTCATCAAGTTCTCAAGCACCAACTCAAATTGTATTTTCTAACACAAAGCACATGCTGGATACAAGGATGCTCCTGGAAACAAGGAAATAGCCTCCTCTACACCCTTAACGTAGTCTTGGTTAATTAAGAAAAGTTGAAACCCAGCATTTGCAATGAGGAAGGTGGTTTAGATCAAGCAGGTGAGATGAAAGGTGGATAGAGGTAGAGATACTTGGACTGCTGTTGGATCAGGATGCTGCACAGATTAAACTTGACTTTTGAATTCAATAACTAGTTACAGACATAGCACTGTAGACAACTACTAAGATAAGATACACTTCTACCAATTGTACGTCTGTATGTCAAAAAGAACAATTGAAATTCTTGACAATCTCTTATAGGATACCAATTCAATTTAAAGTGCATGTTACAGGGCTGAGCCCTATAGTAACAGGCTAAGGTAAATCTTGCCATTTTGATGTACAGTCCCAGCTAATTTTTTCAATCTTTATATTTGATTTTCATAATATAGAATTTTCTGAGAATTCCACTTCAGTAAATTCTTGGGCAAGCAGATGACAGGATGGGGGATAGAATGATTCTGTCTTTTGTGTTGAGCTTTTTGGCTCTAAGGATAAACACACAGTTCACCGGCAGTACAAAGCATCGCTATTTTGATATTAATTTATACAAATTTTTATTAAATATACTAATTTATATTAATTTGCACTGAGGATACGCTCCCTTGAAAGATGCAACTGAAGAAGAAGAGTTGAGTCTTTTCACAAAAGAAACCACAGCACAGGTTCACAGAGTGGATGAGGTCCACAGCTTAATAGCTCAGAGATATTAGAGACAATGGGTTTGTTTCAAACCCTACTTTTCTTTCAAACTTTTCTGCTGACTTCAAATGGAGAGAACTGGGGAAGAACTGTGAGGCATAGCATCAATAAAATCACTGCAGATTCGATGTGGGAGAAAGAAGTTTCCTGGCTCTGAAACAACTTATGCTCTAAAAGCAATATCCTAACTGCTAGCCATCACTCCAAGGTCTTCATTAAACACAAACTTGGCCAACCCGATCAAAGCTTTAAATTAATCAGCTGAGCTTGCTCCTCTGCTGGTGTAAAGTGGCATTACCTTTCTCAAAACCAGTAGACTTATACCAACTCCTAACCACACAGAAAAGTGTGAGTGTTGCTGCTGTGTATTACTTGCTGTGCACTACGCCTAGGGGACAGTATGTAAAGAGCAAGTGTGTGTTATTCTGCATTTTGATGTCCTGTGCAAGAATGACTGCTGTGTAAGCCTGAGATCTTTCAGCTTCACAGTGACTTTTTTTTTAACTTCTATTTGAACATTGCTTTCGAAAAAGCTCAGTAACTTCTCTTCTTCCTGTTCTTTCTGGGAACGAGTTAGAATCCCAGATATTTCAGTGGGGACACATGAATGCCTTTCACTTGGATGAAAGACAATTCCCATCTCGCTCCTTCCGGATGAAAGCACTTTTCCTTTGAGTTTTCTCTTCCCACTCAATAGCCATTAGCTCCCACAGCCATGGAAAGCTGAGGGAATGGAAGTGGAAGCTGGACTGAATGAACAACTTCAAACCAGCTAGTCTGCATCAAATGTGTTCGCTGATGTGACACCAAAGCCCCTCAGTGACCCTTCCCAGCATTCTCCTCAAGAAGTTCTACTAAGGGCGGGTAAGAGGATAGAACCAGGTGATTGTAGCCATCAGTTGTGGGTTGGAAATGGCGTCCCAAGTGCCAAATGTTGGAACCTCACTTTAATGTTTAATTTTGTGTTTAATTTTTAAAATTTGATTTGATCATTACCATAAACATTAAACAATATTTCCTGTTTAAATATGAATAGGCTGCATTATTTGATTGAAATGAGTGTTCAGATGGCTAATGCGTTTTATTACAGCCATAGAATTTTACTGTTATTTCCCCTCCAGCTGCTGCTGTTCCAGGGAACTTGAAGGGATTCAGTTTTCAATAGGATGGGCTCTATCCGATGGCATGGCGTGGTACACAAGCTTGCCAAGAAGAGTCTTTTTCAGCCTGGGGATACTGCTGCTGGTAGTTTTATAACACTGATGAGTGGCTGTTATGGTTCAATGTCCATACAGGGATCTCTGAAAGGCTCTTTACAGCCCATCTCCCTTCTACCTAACATCTCTTGTTTGCTATTGAAATGCCAGCTCCCATCTTTGGTTATCCTCTGATAACATCCTCTATCACTCAGTAATTGAATTTTTCAGACAAGCATCTCGTTGTTTTCTCCCATGTTGCCCCTTCATGCATGGTAGGAGCTCCTTAAAGAGAGCTGCAATCCCATCTCTGGATGTTCCCTGAAATTCCTCCAAAACCTGTCCCCCTTACTATGTACTCTCATACAGTTTTGACAGCACTGAGACTGAAAGTGTTTTGAAACCACTTCATTGCTATGAAAGTCTTTTCACAGTTTCCTCTACTCTCTTTTCTGTTTTTCTCTCTCTGTATTCTCTTTACTATCCTTAAGTTTTAGAAAGTTTGAGCTTTCTACTGGCCTCTGTAAAAGCACTTGCATGGTACCGTCCTTCCCCATGACACGGATTTCCCAGTGCCGTTTTAATTAGGATGAGATAGAAAACCAGAATTGCTTTTAGCAGAAAATGTCAAGATTTTGTACGTTATTTCAGTTCTGGACCATAACCTTTCACAAATGCTTGAGTTGACAACATCACCCTTTCCCTTCTAAAATTCCTATGAGCACAGCTATTACAATAAGTCAGCAGCTCAGGTGTCTCTCATGCCATAAGTATATGGCTTGTATGTGGAAGCACCTGCTGATGCAAAAAGTCCATCTTGAAAAATACACCTCAGAAACCTGCCCAGTAAGTTTCATCATATCCACTATTTTTGTGCCCAATGTCTGAATCATGAAAAATTAACATTTTTGCCTGAAAAATTGTCTCTCTCAGCACTCATTAGCATATGGATAATAACCACTTAAGAAAATAGCTTGCTGGCTATTTCAATACATCCAGACCAAATTTTACTGGCAGAGAACAGTGGAAAATGGAAGTCAGTAACAGCTCTTTCTGATTAACAGCAAAAGCATTTCTACTTTTGTTAAACTAAAGGTGTATTCCAGTTAATCCTCAGGAAGGATTATAATAAGGAAACAAATCCTTACTGTGAGGTTATTCTGAAATTCTATCAGAAGAGATTAAACTTCTTTTAGTGGCAATTCGAAACTTTTTAAGATGACAAGAAATTAGTTATAGGTCTTCAAATTCAGATTTTCCTGAAGTTAAAGTGAATTCCCCATTTCTTTTAAAGGAAGGGGAGTGTGATCCAAAGGGAGTCATTTTTCTCCTCTAAACTGTTATGTATGAACTTATTTAAAACTAGCTGGCCAGACTCTACAAGAAATGTAGAGAGATGCTGGTGAATTTCCATGAAATGATTCATCCTCACTTGTCTTAGGAGTGCATTAAAGAACCTGTGGGAATACCCATCTTATTCTTTATTGACTGTCAAAACACACAGACAACAAGCTTGGAATAACTGCCTAACCTTTAGAAGACAGAAGGTAAGAGAGATGTACTCCACTCCAAGCAACTTGCCCCAAACTCTATGAAAAGAATAAGACCAGACGTCTGCTCTTCTCATTTTGAGACCTGGCTTCTGTTGTGATGTCAGGAGTGGCTATATCTTTCCCTGGTAAATAAATAAATAAATAAACCCCAAAACAAATAATCAAGATCTGCAATTTTTCCAGTCATGTATTTTGCAGTGTCTCCTCGATACCATTTTGACTGCTTTTGGATGTCGTAAAATACATACATTTTGGCACATCCCCCTTCTTTTGTCCACACACATAAGCAAGTTCTGAGTAAGCAGAGAAAAGACACAAGTGTCAGCATTATGAAGATGCCTCACAGCAAGCAGAGGTGAAAAAGTCTTCTGAGGTTATGTGGTCCTCTAAATACACGGGACATTCTCATGCAGAATATTCACCATTTTGCCTATCCTCATTTTAAGTTAAGTTACATCTCCTTCCATTGAGGCCCAACTCCATGGTCCAAGAAAATTCACCATGAGGACCTTCTTCCGTGTATCTAGTATAATTTCCCCTTTGCTTGAATTTTGCCAAGACAAAAGGACTTTGCTGTTTCTTCTGTAAGACTAGTTACACGGCCTTCTAAAGAGTCTTATTACAGAAGTCTGAATGCACGCATATTTCCCATCCAATATAATGTTTGCCACCCATGAAAACCACATATGTCCTTGAGCAACAGCAAATGCTTGCAGCAAAAACCACACAGCTTGCCGATTCTATGAAGGTACTGGATGCTGATAATAAACAAATATGATCTATCACACAAAGTGAGGGAAAAAAGGCAACAGAGCTGATGTTCTATGAAGGCTTAAAGCAGGTATCTACCCATGAAGATATGCACTCCTTAGACAAGACTTGTTCTCTGTAGCAGTTGTTGTTACAGCAGTGAGATGGTTGCCTCACTGCAAGGGGGTGAAGCAGAGTAAATCTTTCTTACCTTCCAACAGCAAGACAGAGAATGTAGCCCACATGACTGTGCTGTTGCTGTCTTCTAGACAGATATACACAATATACACTTACATGGTACTCCACAGCAACAAAAACAGGCCTTAATTGTATTTGATAATCATATCTGCTGCTCCAGTCAGGTACTGTACAGCAGGCAATTCAGAATGAACATAACAAATAGGCTCATTTTTTTTTTAGTGCTTTCCCTGATTTTCCCCTAAACTCAATGCAAAATATAGTAGGTTTGTATGATCCAGCGGGCATTCCCAGGGCCAAGATGTTTATATTAATAAAATAATACTAGAAATGGGATTATGTTAATGGAAATCAGTCCTACTTGCATTCTGAAACTGGCTTCTATTCCATCTTATAACTAATATTTGATAAAGAGCAGATTTCCCTCTCCCTCTTTCCCTTCTCCTCCTTCCTGCTTTCTCCCTGTGTCTATTACAAGGATTTTAATAGACATTCAAATTGTAGCACTCTGCAGCCCATGAGAATCAATTATATACTTTTTTTTCAGTTTCTGGTTACCATATTATTTTGTATAATTGTTGATGTCTGTTGTCTAAATTATCTCCCCCCAAAAGTGATCACATGCATGTTGAAAAGTAAGAAAACGAATAATAATAATAATAACAAAAAAAGTCTAACAACCCTTCACAACCCATACACAACCTTGAGGGAAGGAAAACACTAAACAAAAGAGAAAATAATAGTAAAAAAAAAAAAAAAAAAAAAAAAAGAGCAGTCCTTCTAGCTAATTCAGCTGCCCAGTAAATGCATGTGTGTGGTGGATCAGATAGGCTTGACGGCAGGTGATGGGGGTCGGGGCTTTGCACACACTCTGAAAGGGTTTTGATGATTGCAATTACTCGCCTACGCTTTGACATAGCACACAATGAAAGACTACAATTAGACAACTATTATTCCTAACTGCTGATACCAATGATGTCCATACAAATGCACCTCACTTTGTCATTGCATTATTCATACTTGAGGTGCATTTGTGTATGTGAGTCTGTGAAAAAAGAGGGGTGGCAGTTGCTGTTTGTATTTGTGGCACTGTATAAATTATCCCGATTTATGCACAGTGTCTCTGCAAATCTATATTTAAGCACACAGCCATGTGCATTGTTTCTCTGCCTGTATCTGCAGTTACACACATGGAGATGTAGCAAGATCCCTAGGATGGCACAGTGCAGCTCTCTTGGTCTGCAGGCAGATCCCACAGGTCTCATGCTGACATTTCTGGTTGTGGGATGAAGCCCTGGATGGGACTGTGGAAGGTGGGGATGCAAAGTCCTGTCCCTAGTTTATGCCTTTTTAGGCTCTCTCATTCTTTGCACCTCATTTCCTTTTCACTGCTGTGTGCTAAGCAATGGCTTCGGAATATGCTTTTGTTACAAAGAGATTTCCTTTAACTACAGAAGATTTTTTAAATTGGGAGAATATTAGGACAGACATTTTTTTAACTCATTTTTAAACTGAAATGCTTACTCTGCTCAGCAGACACAACCCGGTGCTGTTCAGGATATAACTATTCTGGAATCATTAATTTCTAATAACTAATATTAATAATGCTTAATAATTAGAGAAGGTAATAGCTAGCAAGAATATCCAAAGTTGATTAATCTAATTCGGGCTACAGCAGTCTGACTGAAAATAAAAAAGAGCAACTGGACAGGGAATTAATTAAGAAAAGCTATTCCATGTTAAATGCACACTATACCTTAATCTGAATGAACTTCTCTGTGTAGAGAGCCCTTTCGATTTATTTTATCCTACGGTATAGGGAATTCTAGTCAAATGTTGCCTAAAGAAGTTAAAGCACCACTGGGACAGGGCTCTGTGCTTTGCGTGGGATCAGAGCTGCAGGATATGCCAGTACCTGCTTCAGCCCTTGCTCCTGCCTCAGCTGTGTTCAGAGCAGTTCTTGCTATAGATACCAGTGAGGCAATCACCAAACAGGTAATCTATTATTAGATATATTTGGCCTGACTTGGGTGATGTGAAAGGCACAAGCAAATTTACCCCAATCAATCATGTTTTTAATTGATTTACGACAGCATCATCAGGATGAAAACATGTCTATAGCCCTGCATTACATGCATGCCTTCTGCCAGTAAACATTTATTTACGAACGGTTGTGGACTGCACTGAGAATTCCTCTCAAGAAAGTAAGTCACAATGAAATGAAATGCAAGTATAACCATTAATGATAAAATCAAATAATAAGGCACAAAATAACACAAAACAAGAGTAATAAACCTCTCCAGAGAATTGCATCATTGTTAACGAAGCAAGTAATCAATAGACCATTGTTTGAAAGTGTTGCTGGTTGCATGACTGCTTAGATAGAGACTGAGTAACAGCGGCAGCCAGAAAAATGATGTGTACTGTAAGCAGCTACTGTGTGAGAATTGCTTAGGAATCTGGGTCTGGGATATGGAGGTCTTTTGCTGATGACCACTCTACCAATTTGCTTTCCTAAAGAAGGTAACACTGCAACTGCTCAAGCAAGCCCTTAAGTCCCAGTTTGTGATTTGTCAGCAGGAAATAGCAATATGGGTACTGAGAGCAGGTTAGGGCCTCAGGAAAGTGCTCAGCTGAACTCTTTGTACTGATGGCTGTGCTTTCATAGGTCCTTACTACAGCTGGAGAGGATGGACCAGGGGCAATGCAGGGAGCCAAGGCCAGGGATGGAGCAAGAGCTGCAGCAGCTTGAGTGCCACTCACCCAGAGGTGATGTGGAAGGAGAAGGAGGAGATCTGCAGTGGGAAAACCAGCACTGTCCATCTTTCCCTTTGTCTGTCTGTGTGCTTTTCTGCTTCCATTTCATCCAGCTGCTTGGCCCAGTGCAGAGCTCACCTAACACAAATGCCTTTGGCCTGAGTGGTGGCACTTAGTTGTTTTGAGTCACTGGGGCTTTCTTTTTCAGGAGGCTGAAGCTCGCATTGCGTCTGGATTTCTCAGTTTGTGGGGTGGCCACATAGGGAGACGGATGGTGGGGCTTATCACCACTTGTAGGTGTCATGCTGGAGCAGGGAGGGCAGGCATCAGCGTGGGCAGGGTTGAGCACCCACCAGCACCGGGCAGCCGGGCAGAGTTCAGGGCTGAGAAGCTGCACTTTGCCTCCTGCCGCCTCTCAAGCTGTCCAGGCTCCCTTCATCTCCCCAGCGGGGTTTCCAGCCACAGACATCCCCAAGACCTGACAA
>JAOWBP010004700.1:5028961-5083964 GCA_028571105.1 Tragopan temminckii | reverse complement strand
CCGCCTCTCAAGCTGTCCAGGCTCCCTTCATCTCCCCAGCGGGGTTTCCAGCCACAGACATCCCCAAGACCTGACAAAGCAGTGACAGCCCCGCTGCAGCACGCCAGAGCGGACAGAGGCATTTCAACACCAGGGACATTCCGCAGCAGGATGGTGCTGGAGGGCTGGGGAAATGCTGTGGTTTTGCTTTTGCAAAGTGTGAAGCATCCAATGCTGCAGCACCCCGTGGCCCCTTGTCCCAGGCTAGGTGCTTTGTAGCAGCAATCTGCTTTGACAGTGCTAGGAGCAGAGCCCTGCAAAACACCTGCCCGCCCATCTAAAAATGTAACACGCTGTGTTTTACATGTGAATGTTTAACTGCATGTGAAACTCTGGCTGTGAGAGCCTGTGCCACAAAAGGAAACTTTCAGGATAAAAACCCCCGTGCTTGGGAAGTGAGCCTTTGCTGGCTGGGTCATGTCTTACAGACACATCTGGAAGCCACATGCCAGCAATGGCCCTGTTCCCCAAATGGACAGTCTGGGGTAGATGTTTTCCTGTCCCAAGGAACCCTCTGGGCTTTCCAAGATGGAAGGAAAGGAAAGGGAAGGAAAAAGGAAATCTGCCATTGGCTGATTGGATGCCTGATCTGGAGCAGACTGTGGGCATCACGGTCAGAACCCCAGCACAATGCATTTTGTTTTGGAGATAAAGGTCCTAGCACCTAAGCCAGGTGTGTTCATCTTAGGTACAAGAGCAGCTCCACTGGCTTCAGGCAGAGAGCACAGGATTTAAGCTATGCATGTCTTTAAGCATCTGTCACATGAGCCTTTCTCTCCAGTGCCCTTCTCACTCCCTTGGGCTTAATTTCAACTCCTTCCACTTTATACTCTGTGGCCTCTGCTGCAAATTCAGGGAGCCAGGGAACTGATTTTTAAAAAATACTTTCTGCTTGAAATATTGCAACTAAAGAGCAGATGAGAATATATATCAGTTAAATGCTTTTTTAAAGGCGTATATGACATGACACGACACACTGGATTCTAAAATTAAGTACAGTAGCAAGGAACCCCCAGCTGGAATTTCCTAAAATATGGCTTTCTTCCTCTGAAACCACTTTTAATTTTAAGTGCTGACTTTCCTGACCCAGAATAAAGTTACAGGCAATGTTTACTAGCCATCATGGAAGGGAATTGCTCCCTTATTGCATTCCAAGCGTGCAAGCCACTGAAAATCAATATAAAGAAGTAGGAAAGAAAGAATAAGAGCATGCCCACTCATCTCCCCCTCCGCACGCACAGACAGACACATCCATAGACCTGTCTCTCTCCTCCCCACCATGACAGGTAATGGCCCTCTCTAACCTTAGAGGTTGGCAGTGAAGAAAGATGAAGTTTGTCACATTGTTCCCAAGCAGTAAGTTGTACAGCTAGGTCACCTCTGATTTTTAGCTAGTCAGTCAAGGCTACATTTCCAGGAGCAGCACACAGCTGCCTTTCCCAACAAATAGTGAAATGATGAATCCATGTCACAGCGGAGGACACCGTCTAAACTCCTGGTGCCTCCATCACTTTGGGAACATGATGGGAGATGACAGGGACATCAGATGGGGTGATGCAAGCCAAGTATCTCCATCACAGGGCTCCTTGCAGAGGTGGTGAGTGGCCAACCTCTGGACATTTCATAGACACAGGTAGCTGTGAAGAGGTGCAAGATCACATCTAGAAGCTGCTTCTGCAGGGCAGGGCGCTGTGAGAAGGATACTGATCACTACTTGACACCAGAGCCTGGAGGCAGACAAGATACTGCAGTGATCCAGGAGATGTCTTCCAGACATCTCGCTTTCTCAGTGCAGTTCAGTGTCGAGGCAGGAGGGAGACAAGAGAAAGGAGGAATGACTCACTTGTCAATTCTACTAAACTTTCTGCAGGAGAGCCATGCTTCTCTTAAAAGAGGTCAGATTTTGTATTTGTTTACAGGGACCTGTTCGACTTCTGTGCGGCTTGCAGACATGTTTGCAAGAGAAACATGAGGTCCTGTGTGCTGTTTTGGGGTTTATTTGGCTGCTGCTCTTTCAACATAAATGTGGAGAGCAGGGCAAAAGCAATCCTCATTCTGTCTCTCTACAACATGCTCAATCTCAGGCTGAGCTCTTTCAGAACAGCATTGTTTTGTTGGAGAGACCAGGAAGGGGTTTTATTCAATGGTTCATGCATCAGCTTCAGGGTGAGCAGCAACAGTCGAATGCTGGTCACAAGGGACCAAGAGCCCTTCCCTGAGCCGTTTTCCTATAGTAACCCAGAACTGGCAATGTTCAATTGAGTGCTAAGGTAGGAGTGTCAAACAAATTATCATCTTCGTACCAGGGTACACAAACAACAGAGAATTCAGCTCTCAGCTCTGGGAAAGATATTTTCTATGGTGCCAGTCCTCTCACTTTAATCACAGCCTTTCGTTTTGGCCCAGTGTCTTTTTCTGGGACAGAGATGGTACTTGTCAGGTGTGCAAAGCCACAGAAGTGGCTCTGCCATCTCAAGAGTCCTGGTGCCACACAAACCTTTTCCCACTGGTAAGGAAAACCAAGTAGAAGACTGTCACAAGATGAAATCTTTGAGATTGCCAAGACTGCCCTATCCTGAGTGGCTCAGATCCCTTAAAATAAGTCCCAGGAAGTATCTCTAACTGATGCAGCCCCAGTCAGTCCTCAGCGGCTGCAGCCTTGCCTGCAGCTGACAACTTTATCACCTCCTTCTCTCCCCCTGCTCTCTCACTCGTCCTTTGGTGCACAGGGTATTCGGGGTGATGGCTTGTGCCAGTGTTAATGGGAATAACACTTGGAGGCTGCTGGAGGGAATCAAGGCCTCTGTCTTCCCAGGCCATCACTGCTTTGCGAGCTCTGGCTCTCACCTTTAATGTGGAGTCAGCTTTCTTGGCACATGGAGGATTCACCCTGTGGGATACTTTGCTGACTTTTCTCTTCACCTTGACTCAGACACACACAATAGAAATAGCAGCTGTGGACTCCTATGGTTTCAGACCCTGCCCTGTTTCAATTAGAGAGGCACATGGATCTGCAGAGGAGGCTTTCAAGGAGGATTTGTGGGTTTCTTTCTGAGTTTTAACACATAGAAAAAAAAAAAGTACTGCACTGAATTGCCTGCTTCTCCTGAGTACCTCCAAGCACCTGGTAAGCAGGCAGCAATGTTGCTGCTGTCCCTTGTCCGATGGAAAACATGGAGTGTGCTCCAAATGGGTTTTCACCCCTTCGCACCCATCCTACAACACAGGCAAAATCTGTCCCCACAGTGAGTTGTTCCAGTAGAAGATATTATGGCAAAGGACATTGCTGAGACCATGGCAATGCTGGGAAGGCTGGGTGCTTCTGCATTCCCAGCCACTCCAGCCTGGTAACCACCTGTTGCTATACTGAGGTCACCCTGCCAACAGTTCAGCTCAGGAGGAGGTGGCCCTGGGGCAGTGAACAACATCCTCCTAGGGTCTGCAAGCATTGAATCAGCATCTCCCTGGCTTCCTGATACAAGCCCTGCTTAATGCTTTCCCAAACCAGCTTCATCTAGCTCCCTCTGGGGATCTGGGCAGAAGCTCTTCCAGCCCTTTCAACAGGGCTGCTACAGAGGAGATGGGAAGTAGCTGGAAGAGCAGTGACTGCTGGCAACTGAGCACAGCTTGTTGGGCATGCTGACACCAAGGAGCATTTGTTCTCAGGATGTCTTTGTGTCCTGGAAGGCCTCTCAGAAGCCCCCAGGAAACACACCTTTGCCTGAAAGAAAGAAAGAACTTCCGTAGTTACTCAGAGGTGCTCCTGTTGCTGAAGCAAAAGCCTTCTTCCTGCCCCACTCCACCATTTCCCTCACTAGGATACAGGGAAATAGCATAGGTCACCTTTCTCAAGAAGCACCATACTTGCCTAGGAAAAGGAAGAGGTGGATAAGCTGCAGTGAAGAGCAGTTAGGGTAAACTCAGAAAGTGTTTGAATAGCTGTGGTAATTTGTTGGGCACTTTTAGTTGGTCCTTTTTTCCTTGTAAAGAATTGTCATGAAATTGTTCTAAAATAAGTCTAACTAGCATCTTCCTTACACCACGCGCTACTTGGCTCCAGGGAAAGAGGGGTAGTGCCTGCTAGAGGGTTGTGGCAGGGATGGGGCTTAGAAACCAATCAGGATTTTCACAGCATCTCAAGCTGTTTGAGGCCTTGCCCTCTGCTGTCATGTGCACGCCAGAGATTTTTTTCTTTCTTGTTCAATAAATCCCCTGTTTGCAAGACCTCGGGAGTGTACAAAAGTTTGAAAGTGACCCAAGTTCAAGCACAAGGCTCAGCAGGAGACAAATAAAAGGAACTTTAAATCTATTATTAAATAAGTGAAATCTCACAACATCTTTAGGTCTGACTTGCATTTTCTGAGCCCTTGAAGTTGCTAATAAAGACCAGCAAATGGCTTGAATTTTGATCCTCAGCTCTGGGGGAGGATCTGCTTTGCCTGATAATTCTTGGGAAAGCATCCAGAAATATATTTGTCAACATTTGGAAACATTGGAAAATACTCCAAATTTTCAAGTTGGGGCAAGCCTGTACACAGGCTAAGTTGAATGCAAATATTGTTTTCATATCTCTAAAAGGGAGTCAGTCAAAAGGAGAAACAGGAGTTTCAGGCAGACACTTTGCAGAGAAATAGCAGAGCACCTTATTCTCAAAGTACATTTTTCTATACTGATTATTTCTGCTGTTAACCAATGATTAAAAACCAAACAATTCTTCCATGAATTCTTCCAAATTGCTCTACCTTACAGTCCACATTTTGAAATGGTCTAAATAAAATGCTTTGTCATCTCAACCTTCAATCTCTTGTAGGTCACTTCGATCTGCAGGTATTCAAAATACAGCTTCTAGTCAGAAGAGCTCCTGACTAAGTCTCAACACAAACCAGCACCTGTTTCACTACAAATATCATAAAGACAATGTTGTAGAGCAATCATGGCCAAATGCAAACTCTGGAAGTCCATCAAATGACTTTCAGATTGATGAAATATTTCATACGTATTAACTAAACTTCAAATCACCTGGCTTAAATCAGAATAGCAGAAATACTTCAAAACTAACTTTGAAGTTCTCCTTCTGGGAGCAGAAGGCTGGACTACATGTCCTCCAGAGGTCTATTCCCACCAAAATTACCTGATTTTGTTAAAACGGTGCAACGTTATCGTAACCTGGAAAGTTGGTTGCAGAGACAGAAAGAGAAATTGGAAGCTTCTAACCACACACCATGTTATTCTTCAAGAACCAGGGACTGAGTGTGACAGTCCTGACTTAGCATCCACAATCCCCATCTCTCAAATGCCAGACGATGCCCCCAACACGAGCCTGGGGACATGAGCTGTCTCTCCACTAAACAATTGCGTTACTTTCAGAGGAAGGAAAAGCATGAAGTGTTTGAAGGTCTCTCTGTCTAAGCAGATTTGCATGACCAGTTCTGTTAGCAATCACGCATCTCTGGCACGCCTGGGTAGTTAGACGCTCTTCAAAGATTTGCAGTGGGCAGTTTTAGCCATGCATCTTTTCATCTTTTATAGCTACACTCCTTATGTCGGAGCCATTAGCAATATCTCTAAACTCCCCTTCAATCATGTTTTACGGTGCCTGTTCAGTGCATTGAGATACCTTTTATGGTTGGGATGACACTTTCATTATAAGCTGCTGTTTTCAGTGCTTTATAACTTTCCCCAAAAATTACCTTTGGGGGCTGAAATTTTCTCACGTTTTCTTATTCACAGGCCAGCAGTGAATTTATTTAGAAAGTTGGAAGATAATCTCCTCATCTATTTTGGAGTTATCAGAAGTTAGAGGGGAAAAAAAAAAAAAAGGAAATAGAGTATTTCAAGTATTACAAAGAAAAAGAAAGCATTTTCAGTCTCCTATAATGTGAAAATCTAGGGTGAATGTAGGCACCGAGAGATACCTGTTTATTGTGATTAAATTTAGGCAAAGAAAAAAAATATTAAACACTATGACAAATTGCAGGACAGTCAGATACAGTGCAATCCTAATAGTATGAGAAGGAAAATGTATTTATGACTATTGGAGGCTGAAGGATCTTTGTTGCTGGCTTCAGCACTTTGAGTTTCCTGAGCTTTGTGCAATGAGCCCTTAACAGAGCATCAATAAATGCCTTTTGATTTCATAAAAGCCCAACAGTCATAGCCACTCAACAAATATATAGGCAAATGCAGCTAAGGTATTTATCAACTGCTCTCAAGATATTTACTCATTTCCCAGTACGTGTGTCCCAGTAGTCATTGTATGGGGCTTTTTCTAGTTGTGCTTACTTCCCTTTTCAGGAAAAGAAAATGCAAACAGAATGTTTCCCCTCTCAGTGCCTAAACCTCTTCTCTGGACATAATTTGCCTGTTTGTATGATGGAGGCTTTCATCTGAAGACCTAAATGCTGTAAGAAAGAGGCTGCTGGGCAGGATGGGTGCCTGCTTTGATATTAAGTGAGATCATTGACACAATAAACAGGTAGATATTGTTATGGCTGCTGCAAGTCTACCTGGGTTTCTTTTAGGTATATATCAAGAGGAAAATAAATATGGAGACAGATTCAGTTTAGATTATTCTCTATGGATCTGCTCCAGTGCTGGCTTCAGCCAGTGGGTCCCTTTTTCATTGGCTTTAATGGCTTTCCAATCAGGCTCTAGGGTCTGATTTTATGTTCAATGACCCGGCTGCTCCTGATGAGGTTTCAGCAATTTCAGAGTAACTGGAGTTGCCAAATAGTTTTAGATATAAATGGTTCACTTCTCTCATAAATTTAAAAAAAGCAGCTCCACCTGCAGGATCCCCAAAATTAGTGGGATTTAAGCACCTCCTGCAAAAGGGGCTACAAATGCTTGCTTGAGCTTTTAAAACTTGCTTTAACTTTCTGTTAGAATTCTCCTGTGCATTTCAACCTGTGCATGGCTGCCTTAAACAGCATCTCCTCCGGACTTGCAATAGCACCTCTCTAACACAACTAACATCAGAAATTTGAGTCTAATATTCTAATTTAGGGAGTTCCAAGCTATGGCACTTTTCAGCATAGTACTTAATCACCTTACTTACATTTTCAGTGCAAAGAAACCAAAGCAAACACGCTCCCTGAAACACCAGGTAGGGCTGAATGGTCTTGGCATCTTGACCCACATGGAATGAAGCAAAAATCTCTCCACCCACATCAGAGGTCACGAACAAGATGACAGTTTCTCTTTAAAAGGCAAGTTACTTCATCCTGCAGAATGATGTGCTGTATTTAACGCTTCATTTTAAGCTGTTTTGAGCTCAAATGAATATAAATACCCAGTGGTCATTCTCTTTATTAAACTAGAGCTACACAAAGGACTAATAATCTGGTTGTCTTGTTGTTCAGTCTAATTATAGTAGGGAGTGTGAGGAATCCCATGTGCCTCCTAACTTTGGATGAAAACAATTAGTCTGCAGGTTTCTTCTTTTGGCTTTTATTATTATCATTATTGCAATTAATAAACTTCATCTTCCACTGCCAGAGTCTACAGAAGCACACACTGCAAAACAGGGGGAGGAAAGAGAAATGAAGTATTCTTTTGCCTGTGATTTCTGTCTTGCTTTTTGGATAAGATTTGTTTCGTATATCAGGTCAGTCAGCTCAAAGGCTGGATCCCGGCAAAGAACATTAGAACAAAATGCTCAAAAATATTTTGGTAATGGAGGCTGCTGTCAACATTTCTCAAGAACAGGTCAAGCGCAAACCTTGAAGAGGGGCCCCAGGGAGTGGTTTATAGTATGGACTGATACAGTAAACGCAATTTGTTTTAATTAAGGCGATGGGTTATTGCATAATTCACATTGCGCTGGCTGAAATGACCGCACCAGGCACTTTTGGAGAATTACAAGCCATTCTCATAAATTCCATTAACTGTAATGCAGCAAATGTTGCAGGAAACTGAGTTTCATCAAGAAACATAAATGCAATATTCCTACTTCCCACAAGTTTACACCAAAACTAATTCTGCAGTATAGCTGCAGCTTTTAGCTCCTACACATTATGAAGTACAGTTTTTCATGCACTTTTCCTGGTATAACTAACAAACCTGCAACTACAATTAGCATTCAAAGCACCAAACCAAATTTTTAAGAAACAACAGAAAGCCTGGTGCAAAGGATATGGCACATAACCAAGCCTACCCAACCATGCGTGGTCTCTAGATCCACACTGGTCATTACACTGGTGTTCTGTGACCTACACAGAATCAACAAAGTGTGATCTGGAAAAGCAGTGGCTATTTTTTTTAATTTAAGAGGAGGGACTGTGCACAACCTGAGATGCTCTTGCTTTTCAGAGCAAGCACACAGGGCTGATTCACTCCAGTGTTGGCTTTTGTAATCTCAAATTTCGTAGCTTTCAAAAAAGTGTGTGATTATGCAATTAAAAAGTGAGTCAGAATCCGTGAAATAAATACAATGGAACAGATTTAAATTTGCCTAGGCCATCCTAATATTAGCATTGACAAACTTTTTCATGGACTATTTTGCAATATTTACATTCTTTTAATGTCAGTAGTATGTGTATCATATAGTACATAGAGGGGGTGCACTACTATATTTTTTATTAGTAGAAAAGATTCTAGAGATGGAAAGATGCTGGGGATCTGTAAAAAAAAGATTAAAATGATGTGATTGCATTGTTAAATATTTACTGTTTCAAATGAATCACTCAGTGCACTTCAGTAACTCCAGTACCACAAAACTGCAAAAATCATGCACTTGAAAGAGAACAACAGCAAACATCTTACTATAATGGTGAGGTAATTAAAGAAGGAGGAAGAAGTGAAAGAAGAAAGATCTTGGATCAGCACTAGAATTCATGATTAGATGTAACCACACAGCGAAACACTGATAACCTCAGTAGATGTGGGCATCTGCCTCCGAACACTCTGTCTTAGATTTAACACACCACCAGCTACCTAAAACTCACTTTTCTGTTCTCAGACTGTTATCTGGGGTCTGTCTATAGGAAATTGCTACAGGTTAACAACAGTTTATTTAAAATTTCAGGATAAGGTTTTAAAACAGGCAGTGTGAGCCACTAATGCTGGCCAACAGAGAAATGAATTGGAAGTGACCTTTTTTGTGTGCAAAGATGTTGCTAATGTTGTAGCAAAGCATGGCTAATGTTGTAGGAAAGCTGCTTTTCTAAGGTAGGTAGTTGTGGAAACCTGCTGTTAACATTTTAAAATTTGACAGCCCTTAATGCTGATGTCAGCCGGAAAGCTTTCAGAGTGTTTTATTTGCACGATCCTTAGATCATGGTGGCCAACTGGTTTGTTTTGAGCTGCACAGAGCCAGCAAGGCTCCTTTCCTGGTCTGCTGGTGGCAGAATAAAAAGCCACGAGGCATATGTCATGCTACCTGAGTCACAGTTTGTGAAACAAACCAGCAGAGCGTGCTGAAGCCAAAATATCCACCTTCTCTGGCATGCAGTTGCATAGCCAGCACAGCCCCATCTGCCACTGGTACTCCATGGGCACACTCAGCCTGCTGCCAAGGGTGACTGGGTCACCCCAGAACCACCCCCAGGACCCTCCAGGGATCCAATCACACTAACAGATGGACAGATTGACTTCAACACACCTTTGAGGCAACCTCTGTCTAACAGTGTGTTTCTCACCAATGTACTCCAGGCAAAAATGATAGCATTTGCAATCTCTATTCAGCTTCAGTTTCCTCTTCCAACTGGCTAATGAAATAACTCTCCTTATTGTGCTTCGTCTTCCTTCAGTGCCTGCCCTATCTATTTATTTTCTTCTCTGCTGGAGGACACAGACCTCTTCTCTGTTTGCATTTGGGCAATGCCATGATCTCAATTTGAGGAGGGAGAAGAGGCAGATTTAGGTGCTGCCCAGCTAAAGAGGAATGTCAACTTATTATAAGTTGGTGGCTGTGCTCTTTCCTTCCCCTCCTACTCTGCTGTCTGTGATGTGATGTTATCAGTTTGCCTCCTGTTCTTTCTTTTGGAGCATCGTAAATATAACAGCAAGACGGAGATGCTTTTGAGCAAAGTTCCTCACTGCATTATACATGAGTTTGGAAACAAGAGGAGTTTGTTCTGAATCCCATTTAGCCCCGTGAACTTTTGCAGGTGAATTTCAGGCCTATTTGGCTGGTTAAAGCTGAAGTTTGAATTATTGAAACAACAGGGGGGCACGTTGGATCCCTTCTGCCAGAAAGGCTGAGAGAGACAGCGTTTTATTTTCAGCCTTATTAAAACTTCTCTATAGAGAGGAAGTCGATCTTTTCAATTGCTCTTAATCTCTAGAGAAATCTCCCACTGATCCCTAAAATGCCGAACTTGCAATCCTGGAGCAGTTTTTAACCTGCAGCTCTGGAACCTTTCTAAATCTTCCAATCCTTCTTAAACGCATCTCCTTTTGCCGATTATCCAGCAGTGGCTGGATACAGCCAAAGCCTACTATAGTGTTAATTTGCACAAAGACTCTAATTGTTGCCTACAGACTTGTGCAATCTCCTCTGCCAATCTATGCTCAGTGTTGGATGCTGGGCATTTCACAGGGGTGCTGCAGCATGAGTCTAAAATGTGAATTGCAGTGGTTCACCCTCAGAAACAGGACTTGTCTTGCCTAATTCCAAGAGTTTGATTCAGCTCCAGCCTGCACACTCCTACTTCAGACACATGTCTTTGTGCACATCTTCTTTGGACAAACATCTTTGTTTTTGTGCAGCTGGCTCTTCGTTTTGACAGATAGATGAGCCACATGTTCTGCACGAGGTGCCCTGTTTGTCTGCAAACTGTTGTCTGGACATCACTCCTTTAGCCTAGGCAGGTGGTCTGGTGTTAAAGGAAAGAGGCAGAAGGAGAAAGTAACAGCACTCTGGGAGAGGCTGGCAACCAGCAGAACCATGGCGGATGGAGGGGAATCCTCTAAGGCAGAAACTCTAGCAGAAAGTGTGGGAGAGGAGAAGGAGGCTGCATGTCAGTATCCAAATCAAAATGAGTTTTGTGAAGACAAAAGACAACACCCCGTCCAGAAATTTGAAGGTACCAGCTGAGTTTTACCTGCGCTTTTAACATGTGCCATTTAAAGATGATGCGTGTGAGATGAGCAGTCTTTGTTTTCAGAGCCTAGCTGCCTTCATTCCGTGGCCTGGAGTGATTCTTTATCTCAGTTGCCAGCTTTGCATGTCATTCAGTTCAACTTAATCACAAGGACCCACAAATCAAGCGATTTCAGGCTGGGGGATCTGCCTTACAAACCCTTTGCACATCAGCAAATAGGATTTTCTTGCACTTCCACATGGACTTAACAAAGACATTTGCTCTCAGTTTACTGAATTTACATAGTGCAATTTGAACATTTCACAGTGCTATTTGTGTGAGGATCCTTTTCAAGTCAAAGAGCTCAGATGGCATATATGAATGGATAGGGATTAGCACTGCAAATACTAGATGCATCCAGGTTGGAAAGCTCATAACTTAATGGTCAAGGAATTAAACCAGATTCAGAGTTAATATCCTCAGCTGATTTGAATGGATAGAAATCTTGCAGAGATGCAGGTTACACAGAGCACCATCAACAGAATTGTATTTATAATAATTATTAATTCTCTACCTAACTAATATTAAGATATTAGGTTGTGAAACTGAGTTATTATGAAGAATTCATTACAAACGCTGCATATATTCTCAGATCTCAATGCATCTTATCCAGTTTAGCCTAGTACATATGGTGTACTGAATGGGGAAAAAAATCTGTAGCTGAGAACACTGTGAACCAGGACTCAGTTGCTTCTCTGTAGTCATCAAACAACACGGACCCCTTAATAATATATGGAAATCCAAACATATCTGGAAAAGCTAGCTGAGTTCTTTATTATTATTATTTTTTTTGTCAGTTGTTACATTCAATAGAGAGAAGAACTACATGTGATCATTTAAATAATACATGATTTTGGATTGAGGAACACTGAGCAGTCTTAGCTAAAAATACTGTCCGTTTCTGAGCAAATGTTTGATCTTGGGTCAAAGAGCAGTAGTTGGTGAATTCTTGTTTCAAAGTAATATTTAAATTTTTATCTAAAGCTTGACCTAATTTCTAAAAGGGCATAAATGGGTTAAATAACCCCCACACTAAACACAAATGTATACTTAGTGTACAAAAGTACATTTTGGGTTGACCCAAAATAAAAAATAAAAAAATAAAAAAATGGAGTGCCACTCTAGAGAGCACTCTCTAATGTTCAGGGGATTCATATCATTTCAGCAGAAATCAGCAGAGAGATGTAAACCACAAAGACTTTCAGGCCTTCTGATCCAGTATTATTATGTATCCAGCAGAGATCAATGCCTCAAAGGAAAGTGCAAAACCTCCTGAAATGTCCCATTAAAGACTACACATTTAATAGCGATTAGTATATGGATGTCTGAGGTTCCACCTCTTCTCCTTGTTATGATCTCCATTTAATGTGACATTCCCCATATAGGCTGCTGGGATCACATGAATTTGTGCAGAACTGCACTGGAGGAAAGCAGAGAAGCTGCCTGTATCCCAACTAGCTGCAGGTCACTTTGCTGTCCATCCAGTGGATGCCCTATTCTTCATCCAAAATTAACTGATCTTCACTACAAGCCCAGTGTAGCCTCATAGCATCGCAGTCAAGTGTTCAGGACAGAAAGCAAAGCACAACTTTGCATGCTGTTGCTGTGGTTGTGTGGTCTGGGGTGGATATGTGGATCTGCATAATGTACCCTTAAAATTGGAATTTGGTTCTGAAAATGGCACTAGCTACTGCCGTCTTGCCTAAAGTGTCATGTTATGTACCATAGCCACACACAGTTACCCGTTGTAGGCTGTACCAAGAAGCAAAGCACGGAGCTGTTTCACTGGAAATGGCTTTCTACAAAGTTAGAAACTTCACTTCTTGTGATCATCTGAGACCAAAGACTGAGAAAAAGGTTTTGTTGATGATTGGTGCTTTGGAGAGCCCTGGTATTTTGTTCAGATAATTCGATTTGTTTGTCTTTTGTCTTATCTCTGGTTGCAGCTCATCAGAACTGATACTACACTGTGCAAAAGGATGATGTAGGAAACTTCTGTCATGATGACAAAGCCTGGTGAGCATGAACATCTCTGCTCTACCACAGGTAGCAGATGAAGGATGGAAGAGGATATACTTACGTGGAGATGCTTAGGTGGACCCGTGAGCTCCACCCAGAGCTTTAAAGAACCAACCATTCCCAGATCCTTCAGGAAGAACTTGTTTTTTGGGAGAAGCTGAGGGTCTCCTGGGACTCCTTTTCCCAGGACCTATGTCAAGTCCTGGGAAACATGAGGAGGAAACTCTCACCCCAAGATCAACTAACCCTTCAAAACAGCAGCAGGCATGGAAAGAAGTGGGAACAGGGACGTTGCAACAGGCACATTCTGAACACATGCCCCACATCCCCTGGGAAAAGGATGTCAATCCTTTTCTCCTTCTTTCCTCTTGCCAAGTGATAATTTCCCCACTAGTGCGATAAATGTGCATGCAATCACCTTTCATAACCAATCAACTCTACAGGCTCCATTTCATGGCTGCTGAAGTAAGAAGAGTGGCTTTGCTCTGCCCCATGCTCCCCAAAGAGGCAGCTGAAGCCTCGGTGGTCCCATTACTCCACCAGACTTGTCAGCAGAAAACCACGTCCCTTGGTGGATTTTGTGCACAGGGAGCTGAAGAAAACCTCACAATTCCCATTTCAGAGAGACTCTGATGGACATTCTGAGGATACTGGAACATCCGCTCTTGAACCTTGTGTCTTCTGCTCCAATTACATGAAGGCATTCCACAGACACTACAGCAGAAGCTGCGGCAGCTATAATGAACATGTTACCCTAGAGGAGATATTCCACTTTCAGAGTCACACAACTTCACAACATTTTTGTTTTTAAAATGTCACTGCATTTTTTCTTTTTAAAAGCTTAAAATTACACTGTCTGCCAACATGGAGGCTCATACATACACATACACTGTGTGCAAAAAATGGTGAAGCACTAACGTACATGCACACACACACACACAGCTGGAGTTCACCTTGCTAACTCTGCTAACAGGGAGTATTTTCCAAGGAGTTTGCATACCTTTCTGTTTTGTCTTTGAGAAAAGTTGCTTTTCTTTACAAATAGAGGCTATTCGTTTAAGCTGTTGTTTGAGGTGTCAAACATAAATACAAGAAGAGACGTCAATCGGAGCCCTAGGGGACAGGGAAGGGGAGACAGAAAGACTGAAAAATGATTCCAATGCAGGCGGCTTGTTTAAGCACATGGTGTGCTGCAGCCAACTGGATCTTTGGAGAAAGAGATGAATTTCTACCCATTTAAACATGAATAAGGTGAGATGAAGGGAGGGGAAAAATCCATGAAGGTGAAGAGCCTTTTTTTTTTTTCCCTTTTCCCTGTTGTGATGGATGATTTCAGCTTAAAGTACTGAGTTTTTCAGTGAAGAAAATATTTACAGTGATTTTGATAAATAAATGCTTAGACCTTGCAGTTGCCACTCTGATGTTGGAGGGAGAGAAATTGATGCTTGGTTGTTTTTCTTTCTTTGTGTGCATTTTTGGTTTGTTTGCTTTTTTTTTAGTGTGTTTGGTTTTTTTTTTCTGTTTTTTTTTTTTTTTTTTTTTTGTTGTTGTTGTTGTTTTTTTTTGCAAAGGACTGAGAAGGAGCAAAACTGGGACAGTTCTGCCACACCTGAAGTAAAAAGAGGGACTTGGACATCCTTTCCTATTATTTTCTTCACTATGCAAGAAAAAAATAAAGCACCCACAGAGGGCAATGTCAAGATAATAACAGGATGGCATACGAGTCTGCCAAGTGCTTGGAAAAGGCAAAGAGACAGGATACTTCATCCTATTGACCTCCAGTGCTGGCTTCTTTCTCCGTGCTTGTAACAGGAGCTGTCTGGAAGCAAAATGTCTTTGGAGTAGAAATAAACTTCCAGACCTCAAAGTACATGGGCAAAGCCTGCCCCAGAGCTTTTTCTTTCCTTCAGCCACTTACTCAGAGGAGCTGTTTTACCACGTGCAAAATGTGGCCGCTTCCATGACAGGACATCAGGGGATGCATTAAACAGTATTGCAGTTCTATACAGTTTTGCAGTAAAAAATATATATATATATCCAATTCCATTGCACCTGTGATTGACAAAACACAAAAGCCCAAGCTGGAATAGAGCTCAGTTCATAAAGAATAGCCTATACCTTTTAAAAAGAGGGGTCTTTCAAGCACTAACTGTGAGTTGTGTTTTACACCCCAGGGGCCATACTCCCAGCTCTGCTCTGGAGCAATGTGCCAGGAACGTGGCGTGCAGTTAGTCACCAACTCTGATTTCTACAGCAGAGCTTTCTTCCCCCGGATTTCTTCTAGTCCTGCCTTGGCCAGATGTAACACTGCTTTGCTGATGGGATGTGAACAAATCAGAAGTGCCAAACTATGTTTTGGAGAAAACAGACTCTGGTGCTTCTGTCAGGCTCTGAATTGGAAACAAGTATTCCTGGATTCCCAGCCCAACTTACAGCAAAAAAAAAAAATAATGATGAAAAAAAAAACACCAAAAAAAAGAGCATTTCTTAGCTTTCAACATACTGGGCATCAGCTCATATCACTTGTCCCCTGACTTTTCCTCTCCCCAAACCCATTCAGGCAGCACCACAGCAGCACATGGGAAAGGGCAAATGAGGCCAAAGACATATTCACGTGGAGCAAAATCCTGGTCCTTTCATTTGCTTTCTCAGCACTGGGATTCCTGATGGTGACAGCTATGCTCTCACAAAAGGTGGTTGTAATTCCTCTCCCCCATCCCTGCCCAACAATGACGGGTCTGAGTCTGCTCAGCATGATTGTGGAGCTACAGAGGAGTGGATGAAAAAGCCTGAGTTAAATGGAGAACACAAACACATCTCCAAGCTGCGCTAATGAGAACATAACTAATATGTTACATATTCCCAGCAGCACAAAGGAAACCTAACGGAAGCACAGGCAGTCAGAGGTATTATTTCACTTTCTGTAAGCTAGCTCTATTCACACAAAGGTCTATCTGTCTGTGTATTTCAGTTCCTCTACTAGTTTCTCACACCCTCAGAAATGCCCTAAACTTTGAATCCGTGTCTAAATTGCTCAGCTGTCTATGCAAAGCTGCGCGAAACTCGAGATCCAAGGTATAGTGGAAGAGGTGAGCTTTGGTTCAATAAAAGTGTGGAGAAACTCTTGAAATCTGCAAGACCGCTTTTATTCCCTGTGAAGTTTGCTCAGTTCAGTTAGTAACCAGAGAGCTTCTGAGAGCCTCCAGATTCGCCCAAGCTGCGAGATGAAAAGAGGTTAGAAGGAGGGCTATAAACAAGATATATATCCATTTTTTCCCCTCTGCAGTAAACTGTGGCAGAGGCAGCAGAAGACAGGAATGCAGATGTCCGTGTCATTTGCTCCCCAGTATATCAGGGGAATGACAGGTCAGCACTTGGGTTTGCAGTGATTTGCATTTCTGAGCTGAGCAGGGTGACAATTTGAGGTGACATGACAGCAGGCAATGTTTGGAGCCAAATTGGCCCTCAAGAAACCAGGGACAGGACAGAAAATGTGACATCTCTTATCGGGGCCAATGGACAGACTCATCCAGGGGATATTTCTAGAAGAGGATGCCTACCCTAACACCTGAAAAAGATGCAAGGAAGCTTTTTTTGTTGGACTTGTCACACATTTTCCTTGTTGTCTGTGAGAGTGAGAGCAGAAAGAGGAAGACAAGAAACAGAATTTCATTTTTCACTTCCACCCACAGTGTCACATCCTCACCAGCTCACAGTGCAGCTGTTAACACACCACATTGTGCCTCTGCTCCAAATGGGTGCAGCAAAGATGTGCTCCCAAAGCTGCTGTCCCAGTGACTTCCTGGCAGACACTGTAAGATTACCCTTCTGATGATTTTATAGTCTTCTTCTCTTTTCCTCCCAGTGAGGCTGATTTGCACACTCGGGTTCACTGTCTCCATCACTGCTTTCTGTAGAAGCAATTCATTTGTGTTAGGAAGTTCTACTGCAAAGTGAATGAAGGCAGGGGGGAGAGGACTGAGACATGGAAAAGAAACAGAGTACAGGCTTCTTTGGCACTGCTTTTCCCTACTCCCACTTGCAAGTCCTGCTGATGCCTACATGCAGCCAAATACTGCTCACTGCTCTTCTGGGGCTTTGCACTGCCTCCCTGGAGGGCACTTGCTCTTAAACAAAGGGTCTTAGTCTGACCAGAGCCCATTTCTCAGGCTTGAGCAGAAAGATCAAAAAACAAGCCAAGTTTACCCTTGTGAGAACTTCTACCAGAAGATTTCTACATTTCCTAACTGAAACACAAGCTTTTGAGAGAATGGGAGAATCTAAATTGTGAACGTTTTCCTACCAGCTCTAGCTAAGGTGGGAGATACTATGCAAACAGAATCACACAAATCCTCTTAGGTCTTCAGGCTGGTCTGTTAGGGAAGTGGTCACCGGCCAGGAAAAAAAAGGAGTCATGTGAAAATGCCCTTACTATGCAGGCTGCCGAGGCTTCCCTGCTTTGTTCTTCACGTCATGTTTAAGGGATTCCTCTTACGCCCAGTGGAGCATCTCCATTGACTTACAGCAGCTGGAGAGCAGACCCCTGGGCAGATATGTGACTTTCCCTGGCTGAAAAAGCTGATGTATTTCATCCCAGAGGAAATTGCCTTTGAGTATCTTATAAAGCAAATCTAGAGCGTATGCAGGTGTATAGTCTGAAGTCCTAACTCAAGCAAAAGCCCTTGGCAGGCAAGAAGAATGTAGGTGGATGAGAATAAAGAACCTGTGTTTTAGAGGTTAAGAAATTTGGGATGTGCTGTGGGGAATACTGGAGTGGAAAGGGCTAGGCTAACGTATGGTATCATAACCATTATTTGAAAAAAATCTGCATCTGGAAACCCCAGCTCTATCATTAACTAACACACAAGCTCATTGGAGATTCGCAGAGCTTGGCACTGTCAGCATTGGAAAGACACGGTCTAGCCCTTTCTTAAGCAGTCCTTTACATTTATTTAGTTATTTTAAATGGCACTGGAAATGAATCTAATTTACCAAGTTCCTCATATCATTTAAAACATCTATTACAGAAAATGACATTAAAGACAGAAGGATATGAAGCCATAGCAAAGAGTCCAACAGAGACTGGGTTTGCCTATTCACCTCCATGTGTGGAAAACCGTTCTGACCAGAAGGACTGAAGTCCTAGGCTGTGATTTCTGTGACAAAGCTCAGAGAGAGGCAGGGTTAGGAGCAAATACTTGATTTCAGGTTTAGGTGATGTGATTAAGGAAGCTCACTTTTTGTAGAAAAGAAGGAATCTGAGGTGAACTGTTGTGTAGGTAACAAAGCAAAATATGTTTTTAGATGGCATGTCTAACAACTGGGCAGTTCTGTACCTTTCTTTGTGATTTCTTGTAGTTTTTTTGCTATGTGATTTTTCAAGAAGGGACAACGAAGTATCTTACCAGAGTTGACATCCTGTGGGTTAGAGTGCGATTGCAACAGAGGTACTACCTTCTTGTACCCTCAGAGGGGTTTGCAGGATCAAACTATGCAATGGTCTTTCCATGCACAGATGTACCTAGCTTTCACACTACCCAAAAGTCACCAATGCTATTCATAAATACATAGAACTGTTCTGTTCCTGCCAGGGAACTACTGTATGAGCATAAAAAAATTCATCCAGCAGCTTCCCCCTGAAACATATTTTTTTCCAGATATTACAGGTGAGGAGCAGGAACAGACAAATCTGTCAGCCTGACCAAATCATCCATTCTTAGCCTTCCTATGCTATCCAAGCGCTGCTAGAAGCCTGTCTGAGTTTCATTTCCCGTGACAGGGCCATGTGCTGCAGGAGTTACCCTGGTGTAAATCTGAAATGGCATTGGTGATTTCAGAATAGCTGGACTGTATCTTTCCCAGCCTGAACAAACTGCTGAAGGAAAAGCACTGCTTCCAGAGACACTTTTATTCTATCTAAAAACATATTTTCCAGCATGCTGCCCAGTCAATTAGCTGAGAGTGATAACTGCTCAGGGTACAGGCCAGGTTCTCAGGCTACCTTCATGCGAATAGCTCAAACAGTAAGACTGCAAAGCCCTTCTCTCTGTAGAGTATCCATAGCTGGGGCTAGGTGACACACGTCACTGGATTAGCAGAGCACTTTCATTAACATAGTGGTGGCATTAAGCTTGCACACCTATAGTCCAAAATATTTACTTTTCAGAGAAGAAGTATCTTCAAAACTTCCCCACCATATAAGCATTCTTTTTGTAAGTCCCAGCAAAAGGGCCAACTTAGCTTCACCTAATTCTTATTATCCTGCACTGCCAAGAGGTTCAAGTAAACTGGTGGGAAATAGCATAAAAAAGACACTCTGTCACTGCTCGTCAGTGAATTGATGGAGGACTTCAGTCTGCTGGCGTTAGATGCTCACGGACCAGCTAATCTAGGGAAGGGGAACTTTAAGCCTGTCTTTATCTGTCCTGGCAAATTAAATTGCATTTGTTCTTACTCACATACATGTATGCATGTTATGCATGTGAATGCATGCAGAAACAGCTCCAGAGTTTAGTTTAGAGCCCAAAGGTGTGTCTCTAATTCTGGATGGCTTTTTGATTCCACAGTGCTGGCTTTTTCTTGTGCATATCCATTATATTTTCATCCTTTCTGGCTGGAATGAAATTTGCTGTCCAGAAGAAATAGGAAAGAGAGAGGGAAAACGGGCAAGGGAACTGTGGGGAGCGGGGTGCCAGGGGCTGCCATACAGAGATTTCTTTTAGCTCCCATTCCCAAGAAAAACAAAGCGAAGCAGTGTGTTGGGGATGAGCTTCATATTCCCTGGTCACTGAAGGGCTGACTGCTTGGGAAAGATGTCTAGGAATGCCACGAGCACCTGCACTGCCCAACTTATTTCCAGGGAGAGGATGATTTAGAGTGAGTAGAACAGTACAACTTTCTTCCTCCATCTTTTGTCAGTGCTAGTTCAGTCTGGGACTTTTGAGCATGTTTGGTACTGCCTTCCTACTTAATTCTTCTAAGAATAAAGATTACTTAATGATGGAACAGGTCGCCCAAGGAGGCTGTGGATGCCACATCCCTGGAGGCGTTCAAGGCCAGGCTGGATGTGGCTCTGGGCAGCCTGGTCTGGTGGTTGGCAACCCTGCACATAGCAGGGGTGTTGAAACTAGATGAGCACTGTGATCCTTTTCAACCCAGGCCATTCTATGTTTCTATGATTCCTATATCACAGTAAAACAGCATGGCCCTTTCCTGTAGCATAATCTGTACACTCTTGCAGTTACAGTGATATTTAGGGTTTGGAAGGTCTGGAATTAATCTCTGGCTCTGCCACAAGTTTCTGTGGCCTGAAGCAAGACATTGTTGTTCCTCAGCTCTAAAATTGCGGTGACCAACTTGGCTAACTTGCCTTTGGAAATCAGTAGGATTTACTGCAGCCTTGAAATAAAGAATGTGCATAGCTGATTGGCTGGACCAGGGGAGAATGCTCACCATCCCATAGCCTTAGAGATGAACTAGGAGCGGATGATCTCGGGGTAGGTCCTGTTAACATTTCAGCTGGAACCTGCTCTGAAGTGGGTGCACAAAAGCACCTCCCTCTCACCTTGTGACACCTTATTTTGTCACAACGGTGTCAGCTAAACAAGCAAAGATTAACAGAATTGTTTCCTAGAGACTGCAGTCCCAAAGTTCAACTTGGACCAAAGCGTTTCATATCTGTGATGCTTAAGTGTGCTGCATTTGTGCTTAGGTAAACACAGGCACACAAACGCACACGCTCACATATGCAAACAAACTCCTTATCATATATGCGCATCTGTATGTAAATATATACACGAAATATGAAATGATGTTTATGCATTTTACATATATATGCACACACACACATGTATATATCTCTCCCTGAAACACTTGTATTACAAGCAAGATTTTCTTCCTTACCCTGATGCAAGTCCTTTTCTTAACCTCCTCTGAAAACACCTCTAGTGCCTCATCCTGGTGCCTAATTGGCCTTATCATTAAGATTTTTTTTTTTAACTAATGTCTAAGCTAAATGTTTCCGTTTTAGGATTCAAGCCATTGCTTCTTGTTATGCCTCTCTCAATGATATCTACATAATATGGATTGATATGCTAGCCAGGGATGGCTTCAAAAGAAGAAAATAGCATCCATTAAGGAAAGGCAATATAGGAATGAGTCATATAAAAATATCCATCTATCTGTATGCATATTTCTGTCTGCATGCAGATGGGCATACAAACCATTCCAAGTACATACACACGCAAACATGCAGAGTAGACTGCTAATTTTCATGAATTTACCACACATTTAAAACTCATAAAACTATCAGATCACATTATTTCCCTCCCTGGATATCCCGAACTACTACGTGAGCATACACTTGCACAATCCCAGTAAACCACAGCTGACTGAAACACAGCTTGTCTGCTTCTAACCATGCCAGTCATGCTCATTTTACAATCTTGTGCTCCCTGTTTTCAGATAGTGAAAGTTAGGTAAGATAAATCCCGCCCAAACCCTGTAAAGCTGTAGGCCTGAAAATAGTCATTGTTGTAATTATATAAGCTTGTGGTATCTAGTGAAAGAGGCCTCCAGGCCCTGATTAAGATCTCTATTTGCTGCTCTAATGCAAAACAGTATTATTAATAGTGTTAGTAATAAGCAGTACAGAATGCAAATCCCAGGAACACATGTTATCAAAGCTTGTGCAGACTTTAATAGTTGAATGTTTGTAAAGTACTTTTTGATCTTAAAAATAAATAAATAAATAAATAAAATGCTAGAGAAGTGACTTATTATAGCTTCAACTCCACTACGTACTTTTCCCCCATTTTTCTCATTAGTTATACAGTTGAGTGACAGGCTGGTGATGGCAGTGGTCCTTCTGCAGACAGGGCACAGTTCTGTACATACTGAGAGCGAGGAGTGAGGGTGAATTTTGGGATGGATAATGTGGCTGTTGAGATTAGAATTCACTTTCCGCTCTATAGAGTTGGGGTGTAAAACGCAAAGCACAGAACAGACAGGTAGGCTAATGCTGAGAGCAGGAGTTTTCTCACTGCTTCTCAGAAATGTTTAAGTATAATCATTAGGTAGAAGTTATTGCTGCTTTAATGAACAATTTCTTGCACAGTGATGTCCAAACTAAAATTCTTTGATCATCACGGTAGACTCTTCCTTCTTTCTGTTCCCAAAGCCAATTAGAATAATTTAACTCACCTCAAGTTTCAGCACAGCTTGTTGTTACAGGAAATTAACTACTTTGTCTGATCCAATTTCAAATTAGACAACATAATCAGAAGAGCCTCTGCCACTTCACTGGGAGAACCATACTTCCACCATCGAAAAGATCTCATCAGTCTCATAGTCTCTCTAAGGTTTTCTTCATTTTCAACCTTCTCTTAATTGCAGTTTGTATGGACCTCACAAGCACGCCACATTTTCAATCTGTCACCTCACACATTTATGTAGTTATCTTGCCTTTATTGCTCGAAGTGATAAATACATCCATTTCACTACTTTTCTCATGCCTCTCCCTGAATACTTTTGTTATGCTTTCTCTGATTTATCTACTCATTTATACATTGTTTTTTTACCGTCCAAAGAGGACATTCTTCTGTACACAATGATAAAACAACTACGCATAGTGGGGCCTTTATTCTGCATATGCCACATATCTATTAGGGAGATGTTAACGTCTCAGGGAAGCCTTTTCAAAGTCATTTCACTGCTCCATGAATCACAGTGGATGCGTTTCTGGAATGACAGACAACAAACTGACCTGAAAGGCTGGACCATATGAGAATGAAATAGGAGCAGTATCTTTTCCTTTTAATCTTAGCCTCTTACAGAAGAAACAAGGTGCTTCATCTCCTTCTTGCATCTGACATAAGAGGGATACAAAATGAACTTTCAACAAATTTCATTTCTGAAGATTACCTCCTGCAAATCGGAATATGAGATCTTAACTCTGCTGCTGTAAATTGATAAAAAAGCCCTGTAAGATCAAGCTGTATCTGCTATAATCCTCCTGTAACCACAGCTGTACTGAATAAAAAAAAGCCAAGTGAAAAGTGTGACAGAGGCACACAACACCAGAATGAACTTATCTCAGTTTGGACCAAAAAGATAACAACATCACCAGGACAATAATCTCTAAAAAACAAAATACATGGCAGAAACAAAGAAACTTATGAAAAAGTCTGGAAAATCATGCAGAACTGAGATGCTGCAAAGCAGCATTGCTTTCATCAAGAATTTCTCACCCTTTCAGTTAGGCTGCTATTAAAAACAACATCTGACTGCTGTTGGGAATGCTGTGTGGTTTCTTTTGTTTCTTTGTTTCTGGATGGAGACTTAGTTGTCTAATATTGGAAAAAAGGGAAAGAAAAATAACCTGTTTCTACAGTAGATCATATCGACATATTGGGATTTCATCTTGCATAGCTGAATCATTTGTATCTGACAGGTACATGGAAGATGTTAGACTTCAGAGATAAATTAATTCTAAGAAATGTTTATAAATCTAGAGAGCTGCACCCATTGACTTCTGCTCCAAGCTGAGGCAGAGTAACCATGTTTTCAAAAAATGGCTCTCCTGCTGCTGTGACAAAAGAGTTTTTGGTGGAAGTCATTCACTTTTTATTGCTTGAAGAAGACAGGGCCGGGTCGAAAAATTTCACAGTAATGTTTATGATGTTAATGAATATAAATCACAGGGTTATGCAGTGGCCAAATGTAGTAGCTCTAGGAAGGGTTTTCTTAGCTAAAGGGATGTGTTTTGCTTTTGATATCATTTTGTTCAGAGAACAGAGAAGCAGGAATAAACCTTCCTTCATGGAGTGCCAAAGAGCGGCCAGTGAGGAGAGAGTGATGGGTGAATCTGTGACACTGATAGGGCTTGCAAGGTGATGGTGAGCAAGGGCAGAGGGATGTGTGACAGAACACAGAATTATAGAATGGCTTGTATTGAAAGAGATCTTCCAGCTTTCTGCCATGGGGATGGAGGCCATCCATTAGACCATGTGAAAAGAGTTAGGAACAGCCTTCGGTTTGGGGGAGCTTAGATTGCATGGATTTTAGTCTCTTTTGACCAAAATGAGCTGAACTACAACTGGCACTGTTGTGGTTATCTTCCTCCAAAGTGCCTCAATGAGTCACTCGGAAGCTGATGGAATAAAGATTTCCCTGGATTTAATTCTATGGTGTACATTACGTATTGATGGAAATGTAGCACTTAAGCTGATGTCTTTGTTCATCAGTTTCTGGATCTTGGAGGGAAAATGGTTCAAAGGTAAAACATTTCTAAAAAAGGAAATAACAGGTATGAGAAGAGGGAAGAAAGGAGAAACTAGTTTTAAATGGCATAAATTATGCTTTTTCATGTTAAGATGGAGCTGTGGAAGGGTGTTTCTGATACATTAATTTCCACCTGAGTTATGTCAACTACATTAACGCATGCATGCATGCATTTCATTTTTTCTGTACAACTGTCCCTTCCTTCAGTAAATCCATAATCACTCCTCTTCTACAGCTTGCATTAACAGACTACAGGATTTTCACGACTTGGAAACAGACAAAACAAAGTTTTTCTCTAATTAAAGCCTGTGGTTGAGAGAATCAAGCTGAGTATGAGGAGAGAATGAAAGAGTTGTAAAGTACCCTTTATGGTCTACTAGCTAAACTACGTGGTCCCTCCAGCGTTTTGGCAAATTAATGCATGAATCAGCTCTTATTTAATTTACAGGTGCATGTGGGGTGGGGGTGGGGAGGGTGGAACAGTGGTGACTGGCAGTTCTTCCAGAAATTGGTTCTCTGAATACATCCTGCAGAGAAGGAGATCCCACCTTCCTATATCATAATGTTAGGTGCAGTGCACAGACACAGACTAGAGGCGGAAAAAGAACAGAAGGAAGACAGGTAAATAAATAGACGGTTCTGTTCTTTGCATCTAAGAATATAAATGTGAAGAAATGTCACCTGTCTTCATGACTATTTCAGTGTTAACCTATGTGCTGAGATAGGAAGATGCACTGGTGCATTATGATCTCCTTGTTGGAGCCTTCTCCTAGCTCTTCCTTTCCCTAATCCTTATAAGCTCATTTCATGAGCTGATCTGCTTTGGGGGCAGCACTTCCCACTTGCTTATGTTGGAGTCCAGGCTACGGGTTAGGAAAATGGGTTAAGAATTTATTCAAGTGAGGCTGGTCCAACCTCTAGGATTGCTCTTCAGGTTAATTTCAAAGTCCATTAATTTCAATGGACTTTGCATCAAACACAGTTGCTACAGTAATATTTATCCAAGGCAGGAGAAACTCAGGCAAATTGTCTTGAAGATGGTTGTGCAGATCACAGAGCAGCAATGCTGTGAAGGTCAAAATACCCTAAGTGGTCAGAGATCCCTCTCGCAGATAAAGGGCAGGCCCCAATGTAGAACCACCTGTATTTCTGAACAATCACAAGCCATTGCAGTGATAAAGCTCATTTCTACATAGTAGGCAAACATTTGAGAACTTTCCCTCTTTCCTACTTACATAACTGGAGACTTATAATTTTACAGGGAGAGAAGAACTTTTATAATAACTTATTTCCCCTATTCTTTTCCCTATGCTCTCCAGTCAGTGCAGAACTCACTGTCAGTGGATATCCTCCATTAAAAAAACTAGAAATCAGAGTCCCATTGGGAGTTCTCCCTTAGGTGAAGAGTAGGAGAAGGGGGATTAAAAGCAAAAAATAGTTAAGAAGCAAATAATTCTCTTAAAGGGTGTAGGGTTATCTTCTCAGAAAAGAGAGCCTGGTGTGACAACAGTGAGCAATATTCAGGGAACATGACTGCAAGTGCCTCAGGTGCCTCCTGAGCTGGTTTTGCTGAGTGCCAAGTTCCCTCTCTGGCTAGACAGTCAGCTACAGGAGGCTCTTGGCTAGGACAGTATTTCTGCTGGGCAGACAGAAATCAGCAGTGCTGAGAGGATGGTCCCACAGACTGGTAATGAAATGTCTTGCTAATGAGAGATGAGTTGGGCTGGGTACAAAGATCATTGCAAGGTGCTGATGTATATGAGGACATCTGTCAGGTGCAGTTCACCTGCCAGAAACAAGCCATTTTAGTTGGATGTGACTCAAACTTCTTCTGTCTCTACATGATATTTGTATGCTTTGTGGAATAAATGCTTCTTGTTACCTTCGTTAGCATGTGTCATTGAATATATAACGTCCTGTCACTTTCACTAGTATGTTCTACTGACTATATTGCTGCTTGCAAAGCTCATGTTGAGTTAATGTACCCGATTTATTTATACAATTCATTTTGCTTTATTTCCAGAGACATGCTGTGACCATACTGTGATGCAGATCCTGTGGTAGTGACTATAATAAATAAATCCAGTGAACAATTATCTCCCAAATACAGCTTCACTGACACAAATCAGTGGAGTATAGTTCTTTGCTTACATTTAAGAGCTGGTGGTCGCATACCAAATGTGGAATTTGACCAACAGGGAGTACAAACAATGCATTTGTGATCAGAACTGGAGGGGCAGGAGGAAAAAAGCAATCAAACAGCTCCACTAGTAATAATTTGTAGAGGAAAAACAGTTTTGTGGTGTGGATGTACTGATAAAAACAATCTTTCTGAATATCTGTAATTTTTCCCAAGCTTTCTGGTGCACTGATAGATAGACAGATAAACAACAGGCAGAAAAACAGATGGACTGATAGATTGCTTTTTAAAAAATTGGGATTTTTTTTTTTTTCTTACAATGCTTGCATTTGGAAGAAAAACACCTTGTCCTTTGACAAGAAAAATATATCTTTTTTTCCCTTTGTCTGCAAATCTTTTCTTTTTGACTGGGCAACATTTCATTCTCTGAACATCGTGTTCGGACTATCCTTGATGTGAAAGTGCTCTACATACCAACGGGGACAATACCATTTTAATGTTCACAAAACTCATAAGGTCTTTGGAAACTGGAAGAAATGTCAAATTTTTATAAGCAGAGTGCTTCAGAACCAATAGGAATCCCATAATCACTGACTTATGCTCTCAGTCGTTCAAAATAACTTTGAATGCTTAAAACCAGATTCTCTAGACATGGGACAACTGCAATGCAATGGACCCCACATAACTGTAAGTTTTTGAAGTGTGAGTGTTGACATTTTAACTGGATGTTCAGATGCCCCAAATAGAAACAGATCTCATCCACACATTTAGTATTCTTTAGGACAGGATTCCTCACACCAAATGATGGAAACTGCTCTGGGCTGAAACGAACCTTGAGCAAGCTCCACTGACCATGTTGCCAGGTTCACTATTGACTACAGAGGCATCCAAGCGCGACTTGATCACAAACAGACACAAATGCTGAATATGCACGGTCAGTTGAGTCAGTGAGGTAAACAAAGTTGAAAAAGACGAACCTTTCCACGTGCCCTTTCTTATTATTCTTCTTATTCAGTAGCCAGCATATTGAGGAGTAATCCTTATTCCATTACTCTGCGGTTACTTTTAACACTATCAGCACCAGGGTCTCTAGTTCCTCTGTGACCCCTAATGACAATGGCGTCAGTGAGAAGACAGCAGCTTTGATTGCAAGATTGCTCCAAAGCTCTGAAAAGCTAACAAATGTCTTACTCGCTATCATTTTTGTCAGTTTGAGCTTTGTGCTCTGAGATATCTAACTCCTGCTATGATGTTATACCTTTGAGGAAGATCTACTTGATCTTGAGGAAGATGACAGTATCTTCACATGGGCAGGAGCTGCCACCTGTGAGAGAACCCACATGGCTGTTTTAAAATGAATGAATTTATTCTCTTTGGTTGTGACTCCATTCATTAAGTCATGTCATGGTGGAGGAAAGGAAGAAAAGTAGGAGGAAGTCATATGAGAAGTAGGGAACTTTTACTAAGTTTACTAAGTTTACTGAGAAGGGTTTTATTGTAGTAGAGTAATTTGAGACTTGATGGGTAATGAACTCAGTGCTGAGGCATGAAGCTTTTCCGTTCACAGTCCAAAGCCATATCCCCAGTGATTAGACTGTAGCTCATTTTGTAATGCGCATCAAGGTATTTTGGGCAAAGGCACTAATGTCCATGCTACAGCCTCACAAACACATGATGCAGACCTTAATAGGACTGTAAAGAATAGGCACTGAATATCAGTCAAAGAAGCCTCAAGTTCTGTCCTTAATGCTCCTGTTAGTAGTTGTACCATGGTTTGCTGATACTTGAGCTGCTGGCAGCAAGAAAAAAACTGCTTTGTGACAGCAGCTACGTGCAGTGTGTCTTCTCAAAAGCCAATGCATGGCAGGGTGAAGGGAGGGTAGGATTTCAACCTTCGCTCCAAGTTGCCTCGCTTTCCTGGGTTTATGTCAGGCCCTTAGCGTTATTTGAACATAGTTTTTGTGGTTTAATTTGCATAATTGATGAGATGGAAAATTATCTCGATGATTGATGGATGTTCTGCATGCACCAGAGTTTGTCACAAAATATAATGCATCTGTAGGATGAGCCTGCTGCTCCTGCCATGTTATTTCCCAATAGGGCTATAAAATTTTAACTTAACCCTGCAGGTTTTTGGGTTTCTTTTGTTTTTAATCTTTTACAATGTAATGTGCAACACAGTAAACAAGCAGAGACACAGCATCAACTAAAGTTACCATCTTTCTTCATTGTACTCCAAGGACATGGAGTAGGAAAAAAGAAGAAAAGGTACCACATACGTGGAACTGATCCAAGGATTTCCTACACCAAGTGTTCTCACTGCTCAGTAGACTTGCACTATAGCTGTATCTATACGTTTTCACTTGCTTTGGGTATATGATATGTCTTTACCAGAAGCCTAAATTAATAAAAACTTCTTTTAATTTGCAACTGGTTTACAGTACGCATTGTCAGATTCCACAATTCATTTGATAATTGCACTTTTTAACATAATCTTTTTCACAATCAGAAGATAATGCTTACTGCAATGGTACTCTTTAGCAATTAACAGTATTTCTTCCCATAGGAAACTCAATGTAGTCCTTTTCTGTTCAGCACAGCACTGAGATGCAGGGGTGACTTGGAGCAGAACTCTGAGCTGAATACAAATTGCATATGTTTTATATCCAGTGTGCATTGAAGTTCCCTATTGAGCAGAGAAAGGCTTAGGGACGCACTCAAATTCTTTGCTCAGTGATGTATTTGGAGTGCTGATGTCATTCCTGTCCTGCCTTCAAATTAGTGTCCAGGCACAGCAGGCAGCTATGAATTATATGTTGACAGGTCAAGCTTTGCAGGGTGTCCTACACAACTGTCTGAGTTGAGGGTGTCCTGCCTGCACTAAGTGGTGGGTCAGTCCCTCTAGGTAGCCTCAGCTGTCAGTCTGAGGATGGCTCCTACACTCCAGGATACAGAGCTTTAGGAAACAGAGAGGGAGAGACACTGTTTAGTCCTACAAGGGCTGTACTCAGGGGGGATTTATGAGAGAAGAAGGGAAAGAAGGAGATGAAAAGAGATTCCTAGATCCTCAAATTGAGCATATCTGAACTACAAACAAATTTTTTAGTGCACTTCCAAATCATGATTTCAGCAGACTGGAAGCATAGGCTAAGCCTAGGATTATCACAGCACTTGAAGGACAGCTTTGCTGTATCAGGTGAGTTTTTTGTACAATTCTAGTCTTGGTGTGAGGAGGACACAACTATACCGATGTCAGTGAGGATGGGAAAGATGGACACTGGCAGTCCTCCAACCAGTTAAGAATAAAGTATTTACCTCAGGAGCCCTTTACAGTGACAACAGATTTCACAGAATCACAGAATCACAGAATTGTAGGGGTTGGAAGGGACCTCAGAGATCATCGAGTCCAACCCCCCTGCCAAAGCAGGTTCCCTACACCGGGTCGCACAAGTAGGCATCCAGGCAGGTCTTGATTTGAGCAAAAATTTGCTTGAATGGGGATTTGCTCTCTCTCAGCTAGAAATGGGTTCCTTCAAACTCTGAATAGGCCTAACCCACTTTCCTCAGTGACTTAAAATAGGATAAAAACATGTATACAGCATGCCACACTGTACAGTTTTCTCATCATCTAGCTTATGCCATTAATGTTTCCTCCAAGTAGAGTGTAAGTTAGACAAAAAACAAGCTAAGTAACTAACAAAAAGTCCACAAGTAATGGTAATCTAGGGGTAGACTTGGACCAGGTTGTATCTATGCCCTTAGAAAATGGCTTCAAACTTGGAACTGTTCAGCTTCTGAGCACTGATGTAGAAAAATCATATATGGCCCCAGCCACGGTTCTTTTCCAGCAAGGAACCTTTCTACCAAGGAAAATGAGAGACATTCTTCCCGTCCCTGATCCACATCAAATGCTGCTCCAGACTGAAGTGACAAAGGGCTGATTAGTTATGATTGGCTGCTACAGCTAAGGCGATACAGAACTCCAATCAATTCCTCAGCAATCAATTCGTTACACCAAACTCTCCTTCCCTCCATCTGCAGCTGCCTGACATCCATTAGGGCCCCCATCTCCTGCCTGCAAGGCCTGGTGAGCATCTGAAGGTAGCTCAGTGGGCTGAAATGGATCTCACTTGCTCGGCATGCTATTGGGCAGACATGCTAGAGGCCTTAACCCTCAGGAGCTGAGTAGCTCAGCTGTGCACTTCAAGTTTCCACTGTGATATTATATTTGACATTCAATTTGAAACCCTAAACTCCTTTAATGCAATATTTCAACACAATGATAGTAATAAGGCAGTACTACTTGCTTTTATTTAACTACCAAAGGCAAAGTGGAGAGGGGGAGAAAACAGGCCAATTATATTAACCCCTTCATTACTAGCAACAGTGGGTGATTTGCTTCAGAAGTACACTCTTCTGTGTTAAAATAAACTAGGAAGAAAATCTGATGTGTTTATTTTATTTTTTTCTTTTTTTCTAGCATCTAAAATGCTATTTTTTTTGTGTGTGTTTTGCTCCCTGAAAGTCCCAGAGGCTGCCATTTTTCTCTGTAAATCTCAGCAAAAACTGTGCAGAGGCGAAACTTGTTCCTGGTAGACTAATCACATTGTGTAATTGGCAGGAAAGCAACAATTAAAATTCTACACTTCTAAATGCAGGGCCATGATGGGACCCTCAGCGATGTCCTTCCAATACTTCAGAAATCTCTCTCCATGTTTTTTTCATGATCCCGCATCAAGTTAGATGATAGCAATGGTTTAAAGTACTCTGATGGCCATTCCATTCAGAGGAATGGGTGGGAAATCAGTGCAGCAACACACAGCATCTCTACTTTATAAAAGGGGAAACCTGTCAATACTGGCCTTTGGTTTGGATGGGAAATGGAGAATTTGTTTACTGTCCCAGCTGAAATACTCAGCTTAGATAGCAATCTCCTAGGGTTTCCAAGGCTCAGATCTAGCTGTCAGTACTCAAGAGCATTGAGGTACCATTTCCTGCCCAAATTTTCCTCTAATCCTAAGGCACTGCAGGAATGTCACCCATACTTTTGTCAACCTTCCAGGCTGAGAAAATATAAAATGTGTTTTTGTTATACCAAGTTTTGCACAGCTCTTCCACTGGACTTCACAGTCCATTAGGCTCAGCACATCTGAGCCAGCGTGAGCCAAAGCAGGGACCAAGCTGGGAGAAAGGGGAGTTAGAACAAATGAGTCAAGTCTAAAGTTACTTAATATTCCTACTACAAACACACTTGTTAAGGTAAGGTTTTTTTCTTCTGGTAATGTCACTGTTTTCCAGTCTTAGCATTTTTTTTTTCTGTGTGCAAAGCAGTGCACACAGAAGCAGTTCTCTAGCCATGTTTCTAGACGTATGACCCGTACTTCCCTGTGTGCTTCTTCCCAGCTTGTCCTCAGATACCAAGTGAATGTCAGATATCTAGACTCAAACTATTTAAAAGCATTTAGCTAGCTTTACACGGCAACACTTCGGTCAAACTTTCTCTGCTTTAGGAAAGGACATGTCGCCCCTCTTGGCAAATCAATTATTCAGACGCTGTGATAGTCCGAGGCATCGTATCAGTAATAAAGTGGTGAATTATTAATCACCGCTTGTGCCGTTTCGATTAGATTTGGGAAATTCAGGATTAAATTTCTGGCACCCCGTGTCTCGGATTGAGCTCAGCCCAGCTGGCCTGACAGGCATGAGCTGGCTTTGTACTTCAGAGGAGGCTGGTAGATAAAAATTACTTGAAAAGCCTCAGAACTTCAATTATTATTATTAGTATTTTGGAAAGAACTGGAATGACTGAAAATAGATTTCCAATCTGCAGGGCAGTTTTGGTTTCACACAAAACTTGTGCTGTAATAGCTCAGTCTTTTTTTCCCCAGTTCCTTTGAGCTCATCTGCTTGCTGCAAGAAAGACTAACTGGACTTGAAAGACGAGGCAGTCTGGTGAGTCTGTGCCTGTGTACAGTATTTACACTTTCCACATTTTATCTGGGCTCTGAGGACACTCCAGGAGACTGAAATCATATTAATTAGAAGCACAGGGCCAGCCCTCCTACTGCTCTGGCAGTACCAGCTGAGAGCGGGAGAGCCTTCATGCAGGAAGAACAAACTTTGGCATGCAGGTGATTCTGCTTACCGCCTGCTTAGGGCTGGTGTGGGAGGGGGAACAAGGAGGTACACAAGTACATGGTGAACATGGGGAAACGCTGGTCAGGGCTGACACAGGGCATGAGGTGATGGAGTTTGGTACATTGCAATGTTGAGGTTGTGAATTAAGAGCAACCCTGGACCTCAAACCAGATGAGAGAACAGTGGTGGGGAAGGTGAATTTTGGGTGCCCCTACCCAGAGCAGTAAACGTGCCACTGTGAAGAAACTGTGAAGAAAGATCATTTCCTCTCTGATGACTTTCATCCATGGATGAAATTTAATTTTCCATCCTTGCCTATAGGCATAGCAGATTTGCAGAAGTTAGTAACTTCTGCAGTTAGGCTGGGAAGTTAAGTAACTTTGTACAGGCCTTAAGAAAATCAAAGGAAAAGCCCAGGTGACCTGACCTTATGCTCACATCCTTGTCAATGCAAACTGATAGCACAGGTCTGAAATGAAACCTGCCGGGTTTCTCTCTGTGAAGTTGGCCTTTTGCTAGACATACAACTGAGGGAACAGCTTTTGCCACAAATGTAGTCCAATTCAAACCCTGAACAGGACTCAAAAATGACCGAGTTGAAAACCCTTGACATAAAGGAAATAACATTTTACTCTGTGCAGTTTTAATTTCATCCCTCTGCCCTGGAGTCAGAGGTTTCTGAGCAGAATAGGGACTGAGGATTGCATGTGCATTGTGAGGAGGAAAGTGTGTGGGGAGATGCTGCATGGAGCTACTTTCTTAGAAGCCTTCATGACTTTGGGGGAAAGGAAAAGGAAAAAAAAAAAACGGTTTTAAAAGAATTTTTTTTTTTGAAAGAGGAGCTGAAAAAGACATCAAAACAGATCAAAGAAACTATGGAAGTGGAAAAAAAAAAAAAACAGAGAGAGAGGAGAAAAAAAAAAAGAAGGAAAAGCTCCTGCAGTAACATTGGATGAAAATTAAGCTTCTCAGATCTGTTTAAAAGATATTCTGTTTGATCTTTTATATCTTCTGCTCTGATTATCCAGGTTCCTTTTGATGTTGCTGAGCCCTATAGAACTGATATGTAAAAATACACATACATATGTATTAATATAGTGGGTACACATGCACATGCACACATCCTCTCACGCTTTCCTTGCTGCCTATGAATGGGAGATGTGGAGCCAATGGAAATGAGCTGTGAAGGACCAAAATCCCTTACTCTGGTGTGTCTCATGCCATGATGTCCACAAGGAAAGAAAAGACTCACTTTTTTTTCCAGAGCAGGAATCAACCATCTGTGAGATGTGTAGGTCTGGTTGATGTATTGGTCAACACTGAATTTGGGAGCTGTCACAGATTGCACACAGATGTCCTGTTATGTGCACCTCCTAGGCTCCTGGAAAGTCATAGACTTACAGAAATGAAAACCTACCCAAGTTCTGCAAAAACACTGGTATCTCCAAGACGTCCAAAATAACACCAACAACTAGAGTGGCATGAAATCTATTCCTGAGGTGCTTCGAGCTGTCCTTAGCACTTCTGGTCCCTCTTGTCTCCCTGCTAATCCCTGTGCTGTCCCCAAGGCCAACTCTAGGCTATGAGCACTGTGGAGTCCTTCTCTTAGGTTAAGGGCAGCCCTTGAATGACAACAAAGGATTTTGCCCACAGAGCAGAGACAGCTTCAAACTGGCTGCTGTTGCTGAAGAATGAGGTGGATGGCGGCTGCACTAAAATCCTCTTTCTGGCCATGCAATACTTTGCCTCATTGCCCTCACCTACAAAGCTCTTCCCATAATGCTGTGGGATGCGGCCACTTCAGAGGCAGCAGGACCAGCCCTGGGTGGCTGTGGTAAGCATGGTGTCCTCCCGAGTCCGGGCTGCACTGCACCGGCCTCTGCTCCCCACTGCTGCGGTGCCCATGTGCCTCCAAACCTTTAATCTGCTTACCCTCAGGAGGCCCTGGGAGGCAGGAAAAGTGGTATTAAGCTCATTTTACAGTGGGGAAACACAAACGATTTCCATACAAATACAAAGCAAGTTGGCAGCAGAGGTGAGATGTGCTGCATCCCTGATCCTGCCTCAGTCTGTGGGCAGCTCACCTCCGCCTCTCCTCTCTGCTTGTGTCCTTCCGGTCCCTCTGCCACAACCACCCCTAATTTCTGCCTCTTTCACCCCATTTCTCCCATGAGGATGAGTACAGTGGAGCACTCTTGCTGAATTTGGGCTCAAGCGTGTGCTTTTCTGCAATTTTAATGCACCAAAGTGCTTCTAATTGTTGTAAATGTTTGGAGCGGAGTGTAGGCAGCTGGGAGTAGTACGTTCAGTATTTTGGGTTTTTCTGAGCTGGAGTTTGCACACTTCCTTGCTTAAGCCCTGGGAGCTGGCAGGTTGATCCCTCCCTCCACAGCTGTATTGAGAGTATTTATTCTTTTTTCTCTCTTCCCCACCCTTTTTTGGATGTTCTCTAAGTAGATCTGTCTATTGCCACTCCCCTCTTAATGTTCCCAATTGAAGGAAAAGAAAAAAAGAGGAAAGTATACAGCAAAATAATTTTAGTTTTACAGAGAGCAATAAAATGATCAAAGGCTTATTTGTAGCTAACAGCACACACACACATCTTGAACTAAGATGGTGAGGGGGGAACATTTTCTTCATCTCCCTACAAATGTGTTTCTTTAAAAAAAAAAAAATCAATAGAGGCAGATTTTTTAATTAAAATAGATGCTGATCCTTCCTGCCCCTGATGCTGCTACTTGTTTTGTTGTTGTTGTGGCTGCTGTTATCTAATCTGGGCCTTTATTTTTTTATTTATTAGCCCCTGACAATGGGAGATTGTAGCTCTGATTTTCCTGCTAGACTTGGGGGAACAGCAGGGAGGTGGACCCATAGGGGGAAAATGCTTTTGTTTTGGTTCCAATCTCTTTGCTCCACAGGTAAGGGTCAGACACCCCTTCCTCAGGCTGTCCCCTCCTCCAGTTCTAGTGATGGATACAAAGGCTAAGCCTCCCTGTCTCCTTCTCTCCGTCCTTTTTACAGATGCAAATCCCTGCTGCTCAAGCTCAAGAGTGTCTCTGGGAATAAAGTGTGCTCTGTGGAAACGCCTTCATTTGAAAGTATTATGGAGATCTGGAGCTGAACTGCTGAATGGGGCGAGCTTTTATGCCTTTCTTCCCCCCCCACCCCCACCCCCCCCCAGAATAAAACACCAATTTAGGGTTCTGATAACAAGTTCAAGAAAGCCTGTTCCTAAAGCAATCATCCTTCTTCCTAGCCCAGCAGATCTGAATCTTGTTTCCTTCCCCTCGTCTTCACACCCTCCCATGTGTACTCCCATTACACATGAGATCAAAGGGTTCCCAACAAGGTTTTCTAATGAATGAATATCCAAGATGAACAGGTTTGCTTCAAGCACACTGCACTTAGAGCCAGTGTGGGACTTCATGGAGCAGGAAGAACCAAGTGCATGGTCCATCTGTAATACTCTGGCTCGTTTCTACCAGGGTTCCTGGTCTTCTGCCCTTCCAACTTATGCAGGTGCTAGAAGTGGGAACTGGTTTGCTGACAAGGATTGGCCATGCCCAGTGGTTTTAAGCACTCTAAAATCTATAGCAGGGAGACGAAGCTTCAGAGAGTCTAAATCAAGGACAGATTCATTCTCCATTTCAAGAACCCATTCTATAAGTTACAATCAGATCAAGATGGAGGGAATTACCCTGAGCCTGGACTGTCCTCTGTTGCCAACCCTTCCTGAAGGCCATCTTTCAGTCCTCTCAAATGCCTTTTCATAGAATCACAGAACCATTAAGATTGGAAAGGCCATTAAGACCACTAAAGCCATCTAGTCCAATCATCAGCCCATCCTCACCATGCCACTAAGCCATGTTCCTCAGTGCCACCCCTATCCTTTTCTTAAACACCTTCAGAGATGGTGACTCCACCACCTCTCTGGGCAGCCCGTTGCAATACCTCACCCTCTTTCTGAGAAGAAACTTTTTGTAATATCCAACCTGAATCTCCTTTGGTGCAACTGCAAGCCTCTTGTCCTAAAAGATGGATCTCCCTTCTCCCGATTTTGCCTAGACATAACCTGAGGGGCTCTCTCAACTCTCATGGCACAAAGATGACTTGCATGAGCCGAAGATCTGCATTTCTCTTTATGTGTCAATAGGACATAAGGTCAGTGCTGAAGTGCTTAGGGACAAATGTGTCCTTTCTGTCTCTCAGTGCGTTGTTGGCCAGGTGCTATCAGGAGAGAGGGCTTCACATGCCTCGTGCACCAAGCACAGACTGCTGCTGGAGGCACAGTGCCTGGCTGGATGGATCACTGGTCCCATCTGCTATGGCAAACTGTACCTGTGCACGTGGAAGGAAAGTGTGGTCAAAACAACCCAGTTTTAACCTTTTCATCCAACATAAGTCCACACTGCAACCGTCTGTCTGAGCCTGAATACCTAGGCTCAGCATACCTCAGACCTCCACCAATTTCAAAGGCTGTCCAGGACATGCAGTTGTTCCCTGGGACTGTGGGTAGGTGCTGGCAGCCCTGCTTATGGATTGAGAGATTTGTCTGAATACCTAATTGTTTACTTCACTAGCCAGCATGAACATCAACAAAATAATTTTAAAAAATTACTTCCCAGGTTGCTATATTGATTCTCCTGACCCCAAATGAAACTTTTTCCATTATGTTTTGTTCCTTTTTCATTAAAAGTAAGCAGATTAATAAAGGAAATTGTGAAAAAGAAAATGAAAACGCTTTGTTTAAAACATGCCTCATCAGCAAAATAAAAGTTTCACATTTTGACTCAATTGAATTGATTGTAGTATCTTATTATTTGATAGGAGCATGCATATATTTCCATTGAGTGCTTACCTACTTTTTTTTCCTTCTCTCAATGAATAAATATTTGACCAAAAAGCTTCCTCTCTTATAATCCAGCAGAGCATCTTACATTACATCTACAAAGAAAACTAGAAAATGTCAGGGAATGTTCTATATAGTGTAACCCAAACATCCATTCCTTCAGCACAAGATTGATCTCTGACATGGTTTGGGTACAGGCCAGCAAGTCCTGTCTCATGTGAATCCTGGATGTAGCATGGAAGACAGCACAGGGACCTTCCACAGGAGACAGAAGGATCTGGCCTTCCAGAGGAGATGGATTGGATATTGCCATTTTGTCTGGGAGAAAGAATTACGTAGAACTGCTGTGAGCTCTCCTGTGCCAGCTCAGCTCCTTCCTAGAGAAGGTCTCTGGCATTTCTTATTTACAAATATAGGTATATTCATACTCTTTCAACTGTTCTGATGATGCTGGAGATCATGCAATACCTAAAGCACTTGTCAACGTAGATGAGGCATAATAGCTATTCCTACTCCCGTATCTAAATACAATACACACAAAGGAAAAAAAAAAAAACAACCAAACAGAACTCCTTCTTAATTCAAAATCTCATTGTCTTTGACTTCAAGAATCTGCAAGGTTAAAGACTGACTTTTGAAAGGGTGAGAGAAGGTTGGAGGAACCAGCTTAAAAGTGAGTACCTTCTTTAAAACTGCTTAGGACACTAACAGGATTATGCATAACTGAACAGGGCTATGGTTTCCCATTGTCGTGCACTGGCACACAGAAATAAGTACTTCTAATTTTCGGATCAAATGCCTATGGGCAGAGGCACTAAAAGTGCACAACAATTCACAAGTTGCTATTTGCAGGTGCAAATATTCACTCTGGAGGGGAAACTTCTAGCTGTATCCATTCTCTACTAAAACTTTCTTTTTCTTATTATTTTCTAGACCTTAAAATGCATGGAAAAATTAGAAGTGAGATATAAACAGCTCCCCTTCCCCCACCACCCACACTTACATAAGCACACACACTGAAAAGAGGTAAACTATATATATATATCTGCAAAAGATAAAATCCACTTAAAAATGCAATCTCTAACCCTGTTCCGCTTCTGCATTTATCAGGTGGCAAGAAAAGACTTTCACACCAAAGGAGTGTAAGTTCTGTTAATAAATTCTGCTACAATATATTTGAAAGTGTGAGCCAATAAAATGTTATACCTGGAGATTAAACTATATCCAGCCTCAGTAGAACAGCCGTGACATCTTTTCAGTGGACTGGGTTAGGATATGGGCTTTTTATGCATCTCTCTTTACCTTTCCAAGGGAGCTGAAGAAGGACACTTTATTCACGATGCCTTGGGATAGATGTATCTTTCACTACAAGCCCTTGTAACTATCCCTGCTTGGGCGTTATTATGGGAGTAGCTGCCTTGCTATATGCATCTTTTCTCAATTGCACATTATCAATTGATGGTGTAACAAAGTTTCTGAGTGATAGCTCAACAATGGAGAAGTTCCAGACTTCCCTCCTCTCTTCCTGTGTCAGTGGAGGGGAAAATGTCTTATCCTCAGCATTAATTAAACTCTGTAAAACCTGTTTCTGTGATAGAAGACTTGTGTGTAGTTGTAGACTCACTGACAACATCTTAAATTCACTAACTGGCATTTACTACCTAGATAAATAAGGGGATGAACCAGCACTACTGAAGAGAAGCCAAGCAAAACCTTTGATCTTCCTGTTAAATACATGGGGCAATTCATCTGATCTAGAAAACCACCAAAGCTTACTGATGACACCAGTAAAGGATGAGCTCCTGTAAAGGATTTGTAAGTGAGGAAGTCTGAGCTGGAGGATGGCTACTACTGCCATAACCACAGGCACCATTTGTTGGGAGTGCAGAAAGCCCTGTTTTATGCTGCATGTTGGAAAATATGGGGAGGTCTCCATGATCATTTTGTTCTCTGCACACTTTTCTTTATGGGTTCTGCCTTCACGCAGCAGCCCTTACCATGCAGTGGATGGTGGATGGTGTACAATGCTACATGTCTAAATCTGCATACACGTTAGACTTTCGTTGAACTTATTCCAAGACTGACAGTTCTGGGCCTGTGTCTATGGTGTTGCCTAAATGCCTGTTTTTACTCATGCGGAAGCCCCAGGAATAGGGATGGAGATCTCGGGGCAACTAAAAGGAGGACTAGCTGTAGGATTTTTTAGATTGCCTCCGCTGCAAACTGGGACAGAAAATGGTCTAAGTCAATGTCTGATAATTGTAAAAAAGATCTGTTATTGATAGCATAGTGTTAGCTTGTCTGAACCTCATCCAGTTCTGGTTCAGGAAGTAGCACAGGCCAGAAATTGCTCCTTATCTGCATATGGAGCATATGTATATGGATATCCAGTGAGAGAGCATGGCACTGCAAACATGAACATATAAGTTCCTCCTTAGGTATAGGTTACACCTCTGCACAAATACTGAGGGAGTTCTCATCTACATTTATATATATCAGACGGGGGCTCGAGCTTGTGCTGTCACATGGATACATTATCCAAATGAAAAACTTCTGAACAGAGAAGGCAAGCATCAGAAACCTCATTAAATGAGGGCTGCTCCAAAAATATTTACTCCTGTTTTATTATGTTGATCCATAGTGTCAGAGGCAGATGTTGGTGGTATGGCAGATTTTTTACGAGCGTGGCATGAAGGCTCTTGTTCATTGGTGGTGAAAATGTAGAGCTAACGGTGGTGATTATGCTGACAAGAAGTGTTTTGCAGCTGAGAATTTGCTCTATCAAATAGTGTTATTATGTTATTTGTAGTTGTAGTTTCCATGGAAAAAAACTAGGAGGCACTGCTTTCAGAGCAACATACCCGTAAATGTCTACTGCTGGTCACTGCTTGAGAAAGGGCACTGGATTACTGTTCTCTTTGATCAGAGGCACTATAACCACATTTATATCCTGCAATTTCTTTGTCACCTTTAAAGATAAAGCATTCCTGAGTTCTCTCTTCTAACTCTCCCACCCCCATATAAATGCTCCCACTTAATCAGCCCGTTCTAACCACCGCATTCCTCCCCCTTGAAAATCAGGGCTGACTTTCAGCTCTCAGCATGATTGGAAAAAAGTCTGGCAGAGTATAAAGCAAAGAGTTGCTTTTCCCTTCCAGAATCTGTGTGGGAGGATGAGATTGGCACAAGTTACTGGCTAAAATATCACTTACAAGTGGCAAAGCTCTTGCTAGGACAGTCTTTTTCACATCCCACTTACAATAACAACAATAGCCTTGGTATCACTATCACTTTGAAAGAGAGAGCAGATAAGGTGTGGGGGTGGGAAGGGCAGGAATTACAGCCCTTATATTAATCAGATAGAAAAGCTCTGTCTCCCACAATTCTTTCATTAGCTGGCGAGACAGGTGCCCTCCGACCTCTAGCATCACTTACTTCCTTGGTAACAACTACTGCTGGCAGATGATCCCTCTTGTAGACTTCATCCATATTCAAAGAGTTGTCACATCCAACTGATGCTAAGAAGCTAATCAAGTGGAATTTTCTTTTCCTTTTCTTTCTTTTTTTGTTCCCCATTTCACTCCTCTTTTGCTAGAAAGATAGTTCCCCACCACACAGTCAAATTCTTTTGAACCCTGGGAAAAGACCAGATCTGTGGGGAAAGGGAGACAATCTCTTTTCTGCTCACACATGAAGTCTCTGATGATTTTTCCCTTTCTACCCGTCAAGCATACGACTGTTTTGCATTCCCATTAACAGCATTTAAGAACAACCAAGCACAACCAGAGGCTTGACTAAGACAGCTGTCGCATCACACTTGCTGTTTAAGGGCAAGCTGAAAAATTTCCCATCAAAACTTTTTTTTTTTTTTTTTTTTTTTGAGAGAGAGAGAAATTAGATTTCCAATGTTGCCATGGTTTGAGGGGGAAGTGCCCTTATTCTAAGCCACTTTATTTTGCAACAGATATAAGATGAGAGGAGTAGAAAATTGCATTTTCCACAGAGAAAGGCAGTATTTGCACCATTTTTTTCTCTATGGTAAACCCATCAGCCACATCATGTTTCTTTCCCATGTTCAGAAACAGGCTTGGCAATGTGATGCTAACGAAATATCCAACAATAGGTTAAATGAGAGTACTTTATGTGCAAGGGAAGCATTTTGTATGAAAATAGTTTCTAACAGAGAATGCATGGTCATCTCCTCTACCCACACAAAGACTAAAGTGAGGTAATTTCAAACACTGACAATAAGAAAGCCGAGTCTGAAGCGGTAACTATTATATGGGAAATCTGACACATATTCCTGATGAGAAAAAAGAAATAGAAGAATAATGAAGAAGCCATTTCTGATTTTTTCCATTCTGAGTTTCATAGATTTCTGATCATCTGCATCTAAGAACAAATCTGAGGCCACTGAGTTCAAACAGACAGTGAATCTTCATTCACTTCTGTATGTGTATGACTGTCAGTCAAACATGAGGAAAGAGAATCAAAGTCAGGAATCTCTGCTCCAGAAAGTGTAGAACATCGGTGTTTTAAGGAAGCTCCAAAACAACTGAAATATATTATTTCTAGCTTCTGAAAATCAAATGCTTTTAGTTAGAGAGAATTCCTAAAAACAGTTCCTGATTTTTCTGAAAAATATTTGTAAGCAACTGACCTGAAGAATCTCTAATAAAAAAGCACTGTCTATAAACAATAGCCCTGTTACAATGCCACTGATTTGCACAATTCAGAGGAAATGCTGACAGCCTCCATTCAAGCACTGGTTTGAAAATGTTGTTTTAAATCCTGATGGCATCTGTTCCTCTTCTATGAGTTAATTCAAGGGGAATAAATGTGCAAAACAAAGGAAAATAGGAAGGCAGGGGCGCACTGGTACCAGACAAACATCGCTCCCACAAATCTCCCTTATTTCCACCATCCGCTGCCAGGCTTCTTGTTAGAATGTGCAATGCATAATTTACTCCTCATGTCTCTCCTTTCATCATCCTGTGAGTACAGATTCTTCTATAGGCATCCTTGGTGTTATTGCCATTCCTGTCACTGGTGCAAACTGAAGCTGGCTGGTGGGTTTACTTCTATGAGCGTGCACGCTGCGGGATTGCTGCTGCAACTTCTTAGCAGCCTCTGTCTTCATGACACTATTTCTGGACCTCCCTCTCACTCTCTCTTGTCTAGCAATGTCTCGTCTCATGGAGACTGGAGAGCTAAGTTCATTAAAATGGAATTTGGTGGGTTATCGCACAAAATTACCTCTATTTACATCTGCTGCCTGTCACTTTCAATGCTCTATGCCTTTTATCACTTAATACTTCCACTACCTGTCCATGCCAACTTTCAGTGGGCAGCAGTTGTAAGCTCAAGTTAGTACTGCTTGCTGCATGCACTCCTTCCTACCGCAGCCGCCTTTAATGGGCTGTGTGAGTTTGTACCTTGGCCAAGAATATTTGTTCATTGGTAAGACAGAGCTACAGCTGTGCTGATATCCAGAAATGCCAAGAATATCCAAAAATGTTTCTCCCAGGCTGAATTATAATTCCTACACTGATATTAACTCTTTGGCTTCTGCAAAAGGTCTTTTTGAGATCAGATGAAAAGAAAAAAATAAAATGAAAAGTAAGCTTTTGGCTGCAGTGTGCGTGACGCTGAATCTGTCAGATCTCAGCTGGACTGAGCTGTAATATCTCAGCTAAAAAAGAAGCTCTGCATTTTTGCTCATAGAAGACAGCTTAGCAGTGATTCAAGAAGCGGAGATCCATCTGAGATCCCACCACCCTGAGTTAACAGACCATACCTGTGTCCTGTTTGGGCAGCTGGCAGACTCTGGTGTCTACGGCTCAGCCATAGTTCACAGAGCAGCAAGTTCCTCAAGTGCAGCACACACTCCTGGTTGTACAGCACTGCCCCAGGTACTAGAAAATCATGAAAACCAACCCATTTTCCTGTCTAACATGCCACATCCATCACCTTCAGCTCTGTTTACTTGTGCGAGCCATTCAGCAGAGACATTGGAAGGATGAAGAGCAGCAGAGTATGTGTAATTTCCACAGACCTCAGCAGGCAACGACAAATGCCCCCCATCTGCAGAAACTCAGGCAATTGCATTTTCTTCTCGCTCACTGCCAGTGTGACACCCAAGCACCTCCACAGCAAAGCCAGGAAACCTTTCCCTATGAAAATTACGTGCACACTATAACGTGAGCTTTAAAGGCTTCCTTCCTTGAGCTTTCTTCCTGCCCTTTCGTCAGTGAATTAACACGGCATCAAAGTGCCTGCCACCCCGATCTCTGACCACGAGCTTATTAAAATTGCATTGGAAGTTAACAATGAGGATGGAAAACAAAGATCAGATGAATAATGCATAAACAAAGCACTTCAATTAGAGATTGAAGAAAATAATATAAATATATTAGGTAGCAAAATATCTTGAATTATAAATCGGATGGGGAAATTCTTCATTTTTTCCCACCGGGAGAAAAAAAAAAAGGAAACAAAGAGATACACAGACTTTGATTGGCCGATGAGAATAAACTGCAGGGATATTTATACTTCTTTGCTGTTTGAGCTCAATAATTTCATGTGTTTTTGCAAGATAACACTTAGGCCATGTGATTTCATCAACCAATTGAGCTGCCAGGCTCTTTGCTGACACTCAGTAATGAAGTGATACGGTAGGGTAGGACACAGTCACCTTATCTTTTTATAAATGCATTGAGTGGCATTTGGGATGCCTTCCTACCTTTCCGGTTCATTTGCATTACACAAGAACCCTCTAAATGTTAAAGCTTTCACTTGCCTCCAAAGTTTGACACTTCCAGCGGCATTCAAGGATATCTGTCTCAGAGTGGCATAAAAATAATGACGTGTGGCTGTGTGTGCGTGGGGACGGGGCTGTGTACACGACGGGCCCAGCAGCTGGCTGAGGCCTCCATCCAAGCTGACAGGTCTACCCAACCTGAAATCATCAGAGTGCCGTTTCTGAAATCGTTTGAAAGTGGAGTGTCAGGAAGATGCTTGCATGGCGGCTGACATCTCCTCCCGGCGTGGTTTAATGACATCCCTCCCTTGTCACAGCTCTGCTCACGCTTCACAAATAACAACAGTGGCGCAAGGACTTGGCAAGGCAGTGTCAGGGGCAGGAGTGGGAACCCGGGAAAGGGCCGGGAGGCAGGGAAGTGCAAATCGCTGGAGACAAAACCATTTGAAAGGGCTTGAATCAGCCTGAACATTCATACCTGGGAGGGCTGGGGGCGTTCCTTGCTTTCCACATCATTCTTCTGTCTTGTTAAATGAAGAATACAGACTTGCCTGGCTTTGCCAAGCTGCAGTGGCAGGAAAGGATGAAATCCTACTTGGTGCGGAGGCCAACCTATGCAGGTCTCTGGGTGCTTGTTTATTACAGTGATTTTGGTGGGTTCAAGGAGGAGGAAAGCAATAAGCAAGCCTGTGAGAATCTCTTCCTACCTCCACGTGGCTTCTGGCTTTGGTGAGATGGGCCTACTGAATGCATCAACTAAAAACAAGAGTTCAGGCTTTGACATGAACTCCTGGCTCAATGTTGGCTCACAAGGACAAGGTGCCCCCTGTTCTTCTGCCTCGGTTTCCCCTTTGTAAGACTGGGAGGAGACAGCAGCACTAGGATTGTGGAGTGACAGACCAAACCATCAGGATGACATGAACATACAACCACACCGTCACACAAGGCTCTTTTAAAATGCCTCATTGGCACTAGATTATCTAAATTAAATGCAATTATAGCCAGAAAAAATGATCAAGAGCTATCTGATAGAGTCTATACTGATGTGATATTTCCCTCGCTTTCAAAGAGGTCTATCTTACATTTGTTTGCTGATTAATGTTATCTCCTAGTTAGCATAAGACGGGAGCTTCTGTCCCTACTTTTGGTCAGGAAAGATGCTGACTTGGGTTTGTGGGGAAACACATGGTGGAGCAGTCCACAGCAAAGATGGTGGGCTGCCAGGCAGAGGAAAGACTTGTTTCTGTCAGGCGTGAAGACAGCAGGGGAGCCAAGGAGATGGGGAATCAGGTATGTTATCCCTGCATCTCCGTCTGGTTGTCTCAGCTGTCTTGGCAGCCTTAAGAAGCAGCTTAGGAGCTGAAAGCCTGCACCTGCTGCTGAAAGAAACATGATTTGGTAGGTGCTTGGTGTCTGAGGATTTCAATGTGCAATAAAAAGATAATTTATAGTAATCATAACAATCAAGGGTGAAACCTTGAGGCCTTTAACAGTCTTTTGTGGGGCAGAACTACCACATAAGCTGGTGACAAGTTTGCTGTCTCAAGGACTGAGTAAATGACTAAACTGCAGCCCAAGGACTAGCTCAGTAATAATACAGCGAAGGGAATGAAAAGACCCTCCTTGCTTTAGGTAATACACCTGAAGAAGGGCTTTTGTACCTCCAAATTCTTTCTTCTCCCCTCCCTCCATGTGTCTGTTGCAGTTCTTAGGACATAATCTAAGAAGATTTTAGGGTTTTTTTTTTACCTTTTTTTTTTTTTTTTTCCTAGCACAGAGGCATGTATGAGCTTTATAGATGACATTAAATACCGTTGGACAAAACATGTTTCTGATGTTATGAATTTGAACACAGAAGAGATGCATTTTAACCACTGCGTCCAGCTAGGCAAGGGCTATTGGAAGTGTCTGTGCAACTCCCCACCATTCCTCACCACACACACACTCTAGATATGTGCATAAGTCTCCCAACCCTGTATTTTGCCTTTTTTCAAAACAGCCACCATTGCTTAGATGATCAGTGGGCATCTGGTGAGGATGGAGGGCAGCTCACAGAGGGCACAAGCCAGCATTTATGCCTTTGGTAGTGATAACTGACACTGTGGTAGCTTCTCAGGCTTGCATGTGCTCTGCCAGCCCTCCGGGAGTGTATTTACAAATTAAATGAAAGAGACGACAGATGCTTTCACATTACTTCACAGGGAACTGAATGACAAGGTCAAGGAAAAGGAAGGGTAGAAAAGAGCTTTGTCAAAAGAAGCATGCACCTCAGTGGCCAGGATTATCTTACATGGGCTCACATCCTTGGTGCTGAGGGAGCTCCTGTGCACCAAACAAGCCCCATGGATGATTTGTTCAACTGGTATCCTTTCTTTTGCTTTTCTTGGCTTTCAAGCCAGAGGTTAAAGGATTCCAGAGCATTCTGCTTGTCCAAAAGGATTGATTCCTACTGTTATGTCTAAGGTGGTGTGCATGCAGGTACATGACACACATAGATTAGCATTTGTCCTAGTCTATACATGGCCCTTCTAATTTTTCCAAATCTACATACTGTCCTCCTAGGTGTCAGTTGACAAGGAATGCATGGGTACATCAGAAAGCAACCTGCAAAACAAGGGATGCTCTTGTCTCTTGTCTCGTCTGTGCTTGTTGCTGATATACACTGTGGCCCCAGAAGATGTAGGAATGGATATGGCACTGGGATTCTTTCCTGCATCATGACCATGATTCAGGTTTGAGGAGGTGTATGTGAGCTTGATGGACAACTTAGAAAAGGCAACTTAAGCTTGAATTTGCTGAGGATTTTAGATAAAAGTCTGATGTAATAGTCTTTCCCTTGTCCCCAGTGGGCTTTAAAGAAATCCAAATGCTTTGGGTGAAAACCATGGAACTCATTTCACCAAGCACCGGACAGCTGAGAGTTTGGGACAGAGTCAAAGTGGACTATGAAAACTCTCTTTGTTGCCATAGTATAGACTCTTCCCTCGAGGGAGTGACTCCCGCCCTAGTTATGGAAGTATAATAAGAACTTCATGCCAGAAGTGTATTCAGGTTACCAGAGGAAAAATGTACAAACCAGGACAGCAAATTCAACTTAGTAGAAACAGCACCAGCAGACACAAGAATATTCCGGTACATCTTGAGGCAACCTGGATAGACTCATAGTTGTCTAAATTCTATGTATTTCTATTCAGTGTAGAACTGAATATAAAAGTAAAGTCTCTCAGGTGGAGATCCCCATGAATTTCTTACATCTTATGTGTCTTGACTTTCTTACATGTCTCCCTGACCCACAGCTTGTGTTTCCTCTGCTATTCACTGCACAACAGCGATGAGAAGACTTGAGTTTAACTGTTATTGCCAGGGGGTACTTCAGGTAAGCACTGTATAATTCTCCACATTTAATGAAGCGACTGAGGAGGGCTATCACACCTATGTTAACCAAGATTTTTAACAGGGAGGATACCTAATTCCATTAGAGATATTCAGGATGAAGTGCTTAAGTAGGTAAGTACTGGGTAAGGTTTGGAGAGATGTGCTCTTTCTCACTTTCTGTTATTTCTTATTAGTATAAAATTCTTGTGACCAAAGGGAGATTAAAACCAACAATAAATACACATTTCAAATGAACATGGAGTACATATATTTAAACCAGAAGTATTTTTGAAAGGCTCATCCCCAATTTTATGCAATGATGCATCTTCGTCTATTTTCAAAGAGATCTCTGGAAACTGACACACAATCTGAAAATGGTAATGTCTTTGGCCCTAAACACAAGTAGAGGAAAGTAGGTACTTCCTTTTGAATACTTTGGCTGTGAGGGCACATACTTCTGAGCATAACCCTGATGTTTGTTTTGCACACCTCTAATGACCCTAGAGTGATCAGGATATCTGTTCATATCTGAGCTGAAAAACAGCAAGAGAGAGAAGGGCTGTGAAGGGCAGTCAGTAGTGAAGACAAATTTTCAGTCTTTGAGCTCCTGAGCTTTTTCTTCTCCGAGATAAAGGCAGGGAACAGGCTATTCCCTGGCACAAGAACGAACCCAGCCTAACGGAGTAGAACGGCTGCTCATGAGCTCTTCTGATGTAGGCAGGTCCATTGGGAGAGCTCCTCCTGCATGAAGATCTGTGCTGGCACTAATGAATTTCTTAGCGATTGATTATGGAATCAAAGCTCATCGTTTGTCCTCAATGGGCATCAGTGTAATTTCTGCATGTATTAAAGAAAAGACTCATCTTTGTTGATACAGATTAGGATTAAAACACAGAAGGGGAGGTGGGGAAAAGGATGGAGCTCAAAGCTTCCACCTGTATCTTCTCATCTCTGGAGCGTAGCTTAATAAAAACAGAAAACATATGCAGGTGGCTGGTTCAGAAATACTTTGCCAGAATAGCAGCTGCTTAAAAGCTTCCAAATGTTCAAGATGTTTATGAACTGGGATCTATCTCTTGTCATCCTCCACATCATGCACACCTCCCTTGCTGCAAGAATATGAAAAGTTGAATAGCAAGTGCATTCAGATAAAGCTACGGCTTTGGATCTGTCCCCCCTTGTCTCAATTAATCAAATACAGGAACATGAGAGAACGGTCTCTGCTGACATAGTTTGGTTTTCCCCCTGTTTCATCCATGTGCACCTTATGGCATTTTCCACTTTCTAGAATGCAATTTAAAGAGGAAACTGAGTTAGTACAAGCTTCACTGCTGGAATTACAGTCCAAAGTGTAAGAACTGCTGCAGAACAGGCAATGATGGAGCAGCTCTGCATCAGGGGCATGGAAACCAGAAGCAGAACTTGTGTGGTCATGCTCTCTTCTCCCCATTCCCTTAAACCCCGAGGACACTAAGGTAACAACCTGCATGGGCACACAGAGACATAACTTCACCTACACCTTCATTCATACTAGAGGTCTCTTGGTATTTGAAACAACCCTGCTTGTCTGTAGGAGGACTCAGGAAAGCACTGACCCATCAGTCTTCCTCCTGTGGCCAGGTCTGCTGTGGTTCAGGTGCACTGCAACTTGCTGTCAGCTCAGTGAACCAGATCCACGTGCCAAGAGGAGCAGTGCCTCCTGTAACTGCTCTGTAGCACATGAAGTAACAGATATTCCTTTTCTCTTTTTTTTTTTCTTTTTTTTTTTTCCCCCACCCCTGCCCTGCCACCTGTGAAAATTCTAAAACTTTTTTCATTTATGTGGAAAATTAAATAAACAAATAAATAAGCTCCCAGAACTCAAAGATTTCTTATTAAAGTTCTGAACATATGCTACTTAGGAAAAAAAAAAAAAAAACCTAAGTGAAATTGGCTGATAAAGTAAGAATCCCACAAAGGGCTGTTCTTCCAATCATCCGGTATTTCTCCTGTAATTTCCTCAGAGATTGTGGAATGATTTTCCAGATGTCTCTGTTCCTTCCAGGTGGCGTGTTCAACATGATTTGGAACAAGGCCAATCTTAAGCTTCTTCCTATACAGGGCAGAGGATTCTCGGCGAAGTACATATATGTACACACTTTCACATTTTTTGAAATACAATTAGCATTTTCTTAAATGTGCAAGATCAAGCTTAACTTAGAGGAAGGGGCAATTTTCTTGTGAGGTCAACGAACTTCCTGAGAAAGGCAGCATCTTCCCTGATCAGTAAGAAGAAAATGAACAACTTTTGCTGTGTGATGGGGTTTGTAAGGGACCAGGAAGTGGCACAGTTTCCTACTGCCCTTTAGAATCACAGAATCATAGAATGGTTTGGGTTGGAAGGGACTTTTAAGATCATCTAGTTCCATCCCCCTGCTATCAGCAGGCATACACATGAATCCTGTATATTCTGAGAGCCACCTTGGTTCTCTCTATGTGCTGTTAAGTCCTTGCTTGTGTAGATGAACATTGTCTGGCAGCAGAAATGTGAGGCCGTGGGGACAGGGCTACAGGGAGTGGGGGTCTTTTTAGGGCAAGAAGCCTATAGCAAATGAAAATAGTAAACACCAGGTTTAGAACCACAGAATCATAGAATCCTTAGGGTTGGAAGGGACCTCTGAAGACCATCTAGCCCAACTCCCCTGCAATGAACAGGAACACATACAGGTAGATCAGGTTGCCCAGGGTCTTATCCAGCCTTGCCTTGAAAGTCTCCAGGGATGGAGCATCAACCACACTTGTCCATGCCACAAAAACCAGTATATTCTGTTTATATCTAGTATCTGGGCATCTAGAACATTGAGATATGTCAATATCTCTCCTGGAAGGACTAATCCTGTAGCTGCTCCTGCATGGTATGCAGGCACATACATGAACAGTAAGCACACAGCTGCTAACGGGGACCTAGATCTCTCTCTCAGCACCTCCTTCAGCTGCAAAAGAGCAGGAGCAGCTGACAAAGAACTTGATGATTTGTCACGAAAAGTCTTCTCTACTCTTCACCCCATATGCTTTTCACCCTGCAAACTTAACTGCTTCACTCTAAATGAGAATCATCATTATTTTTGGCACTAGTTCACAGCGCGGCTCTGTGTAGTCAGAGATATTAAGCCAATCAGTTCCACCGATGACCCCTGAATCCCTGGGATGGATGGATACGGTGGCGTAAATGCCATGGGTGAATTTCAATGCTGGTGATTTTTAAATGGTGATGTGAATTCTTACTGGGAGGACAGACGGAGCCAGACGTTGGCTGTCACATAGCAGAGTGGAGTTTTCATTCTGCCTCCCCCCAGCGCTGACCTCAATAATGACCCATTGCATTTTAAGACACAGGAAGAAAGGGAAGGCATTCTTCCTCTTTCATATTGACTCCTGTAATATATAGAAACACCTCCAACATCACAAGCTAAGCGTAAGCAAGGGATCTGGGGCCTCTGTTGCCTCAGCTCCACAGTTCACTATTGCAATTCCCTTAGCTCAGACTCCATGTACATGTTTTATCCATTTTCACTCATGTTTTTTCAATAGAAATCCAGCCTTTTAATGGGCAAGTTTAGCCAGCAAGAGGTAACTTAGTGTTCTCGAAGATATATTTCTCCCACTCCAGAAAACGTGTGGTTTACAAAGAAACTCCTTGATATTGTGCTACAAAAACTTGTTTTAACTGAAAACTTGCATCACCAGTGGAAATCACAATACTCATCTCCTATCTGTCTGCTATGTCCACCTGAGCTACGCATAAGCATACAACCCAGAAGTGTTCTATACAGTAGTAAGTCTGCTATCCTGTGTGAATAAAAGTAAATCCCAAAGAAAAACAGGAAAATTAGGAATGGGATAAGTTCTAGAAAGTTCCTTGTCCTCTCTTTCTTTTTCTGAACTGGAACCAAAGGTGCATTTGTTGTTTTTTTTTGAAAGTTGTTACTCTGAAAACTAAGTCGAATGACTACAAAAAACAAAACAAAACAAAACAAAAACAGAATTATGTCAGTAGCAGAATGCTGTGCCATGTTTTTAACCTTTTGATTTCTTTTTTTTTTCTTTTACCTTTTTAACAAGAACTCTTTCTTCTCTGTATTTCATATGTTTCGAGTACAGTTCTAGGTCTATGGCCTGGTGCTTTTCTTAACAGCCAACACCATCTCAAAGACACACACATGCATACATATAACAGTGCTGAAAGAATAGATTTGCACACAATTTCCATCCTGCTATCTCTTGGTAGAAACCAGCATTTTGCCCTGAATGGCTTGAATTTTGAATACTAGCGTCTCCAATAAAGAGTAGGACCTGTCTCCTCTGTATCCCCCTCATTCCCTAACTGAGGATGCTCAAAAGTCAAATTAGCTGTTTTAGTGTAACTTTGTTGTCATTTTGGATATACAGACACTTTCTGAGGACAGTTCATCTTTCTTACAGGGTTACCTTGGGTTGAAGTGAAACAAGCTGTAGAGGTGCATGCTTTCTTGGATTAAAAGGAAAGCCAGGAATGCTAACCCGGATTAAAAACATGTATTCTAGGATAACTAAACAAGGGAAGATGAACCCTGTCCCAGTTGGGATAGCAGAAAATGCCCTCAGACTTTGTTAGTAGCATACTTACGATCATCCCCATTCAGATCCTCTGGTATCTGCTGATTCCTGGAGATTTCTCATGGACTAATGAGAACCAGCTGGGACAACAATATATGATGTCACCTGTGGCACATAACTAGCTTAGAAACGCTGCTGAAGGGCCAGAAAGTTTGGAGTCCACTTTCTACCAAGTCGTCAAAGAAAGCATTGGCAACAGAGTATATTTGTCTCTAAAAACCTCTTTTTCATTTGCACCTCAGGTTTATTTCCCCAGAGTTTTCAACAGGCAGGTTCTAATTTTGGATACGTGGCTATCTTTTACTGAGACGGTCACCAAGAACACGAGATTGACAATAAGTTTTTGGATGTGGGAATCAGCAACAAATTACTTTTTGAAAGTAATTTGAGCAACACTGAGTAGCTGATAGATTCAGGCCACAAGCAGTTTCACCTGCATCAAGACAGCCTCCAAAACAAATACACCAGCCTGGAAGAAAAGAGCCTTCTTGTGCTGGAGGGATGATTGGGTCACTGAGCATAGCAGTACTCATTATAGATAGAAAAACATAAGAGGAAGGATTACAAGAGGGATCTTATCAGGTTTAGGGAGAAGAAGGGTGTGGAGGACACTTGAGTTATTCTAGCCTGTTGAGATCTTAAATGAAAACTAAACGGGAGTCCAGAAAGACATGGGAAGAGAGCAGAAAACGCAGTGAGTTTGGCTGCTCTGATCTCAGTGCAGCCTGCAGTGAGCCTGAAAATGACCTCAGGCCGGAGATGCCCAGCTGTGATTCTGGCGCAGATGGCTTCCCTTGCTGTCAGTGGAGAAAGGGCAGAAGAGCAATAGGTATTTTTACACCTGCACTCACTCCTCAAACAAACACACAAAAACTTTCTGCCCCAAGATGATAATAAAACCTGCATTTCCCTCCTCCTTCTGCAGAAAGGGAGCAGTGACCTGCAAAAACAGACTCTGGCAGGAGGGGACCTCCCATTCTCAGACCCACTGGACTGTCCTCTTCCCTGGAAGTATCCCAGCCTGATCCTGCTCTCGGGGTGAGGTCTGACAACAATCCCTCCTGACTTGAGAGAGGACAGACACGCTGATATGTAAGTTCTTTGGGAAGCATTGCCTATCTAGTGTGCAGCTGCCCAGCAGGAGAGGGCTGTCTCTCTGCAGGACCTCACTGCCTACATCTACATTACTCTGGAGGGGCACCATCTGGAGCTGCAGGAAACACAGCATACTCTACCTCCTGTGGACTGTCTGCATGTGAAGAGTGTGTTTGGGCTTGCCTGGTAATGTACAAACTCTTCACTTATCCCTGGGCATGCAAGGTCCTATGCAGCGCAAGCTGAATATACTTAAAACAACTTAGGCCATTCTTGCAGGCTCATTATCTGCACAGAGGGTGATTTCCTGGTCTTGAGCTCTCAGGGCTACCCTTAACAGCCAGCATAGACATCTAACATCAAGTGCTGTTCGATTCCACCTGTTCACAAGCAGCTCTTTCCCTCTTTTGGACAGGGAAGGATTTTACATCAGTGTCCAACAGGATCATTCCTCCCTCTCTCCACTCAACTACACAGAACTGTGCTTGACATGCGAGAAGGAAAAGCTGATTTACCATAACAGATCAGAGTGTGGGTACATTGCATAAAATATGCTGTTTGTGACAGAGGGAGCCATCCAACCAATTTGATCGCTCTGCTCCCTGGGGATTAAAACACTTCCTTCATCTCGGCAGAGAGCCTGAGAGTGGAAAGAACATGAATTAAAATCTACCTTTTGCTTCGGTGCTTTCAAAACACCGTTGTCTCTTGTGGGCAAAGCCAGAAGTAATCCTGGATTCAGTGTTCCCTCTCAGCGCTGTTCAGTTTGTTATCTCTTCTTGTTTGTTTGTTCCACTTTCTTGCTGCATCCCCCTGACATTAGGATAACAACAGTCTCTGGAGGAAGGAGCATTGTCCCTGCTGTAACCCGTGGAGCTCTGCTTGCACGTTCCCAGGCAGCCATAAGCCTCAACTGGCGAAGGTGCTTGCAGTGGTCCCCTACCTCAGCAGAGGAATACCATCTCTAAGCACCCAGCTAGCTCACACCCATCTCTGCCTTTTACATATCTCATGTTAGGTGAAGTAAATAAATCTCAATCTAAGTGACTTCATCAAGATAATGCACACAATCTGCAGTGGTGTAAAACACAGAATTTACATCAGAGGTCGACATCCTCCCCAGCCTCAGGTTCATGTCCCTAATATGAAATAAAAATACATCAAAGGCTACTAAAGAGAAAGACACCACCTTTGGCTCAGGGAGCTTTTGAACTACAAATCATGGGAGATGGGATGAATATTTTAGGGACGAATCACTACCTGCCTGCCTTCGTTTTATATTTTTCCTATTGGCCACAGGCAAAAACAGAGTACCAGGCAAGGCAGATATTTGGGCTGCCCCAGCCTTGCCATCTTTGTGTTCCTCCCTATCTCAGGCCTTGGATTAGTCACTTAGGGACAGCTTTTTAGCAACAAAATTATTCCCAACTGCCTTGACCAAGGTCACATTGAAAGTCTGTAAAAGGTCTGAAAATTAATTCCAAATTGCTCAAGTGAAATTTCTACACATTGGCCTGTCCACCCCCTGATTCATGGCTGCTACAACTAATTTCAACTGCAGACTATCAAACTTTTTCAGGAGCTGTCTC
>JAOWBP010004700.1:4989591-5011446 GCA_028571105.1 Tragopan temminckii | reverse complement strand
GCACGGAGGGAGAGGGAAGGAGGGTAGAAGAGGAGAGTAAATCCATTTACAGAAAAAAAAACCAACACTGTTTTCCTAAGGCAAACTAACCAAGTAAAATAAAATAGAGAGCAACTTTTTGTCCTAATGACTTATTAAAATGCTCTGCTTCATCCTAGGATATATCAATGAGTCCTCAGTGGATCAGACAGGAGCGAGTCTGAGGAAGAGACCATCATGCTGACAAATAATGTATTTTTAAGTTTCCTTATCTTTCTCACTAGTATGTCCCTTAAATTATTAAAAGTGAAAGACATTTTAATATCACTTGGAGGCTGTTTGTTCATTTTTGGCATCTCATTTAGCCTGGAGAATAACATTATAGAAGACAGTTTTACTGTCTATTTACTTTATTACTGTATGTTATTTCTATTATGGTCACAGTTAGAAGCCCTGTTGGGTTAGGTGCTGCACAGATGCATCCCAAGGCATGAGCAGCCTGTTTAGCTAAGAGGACTGCGGGGATGTGTTCATATCCCCTTCTTTCTGAGCCATCATTGCTCCACTGGCAAAACTGTGCCCTGCATGCAACAATGCTGGCAGAAGATTGCTTCTGTGTTCTCCATTTGTGGTGCCTGATGAGATCATCATACTACAGCAGCTGAAAATGTCCTCTTTTTGCTCACATATCCCATACCTCCTTCTGAGAGCTCCACAAGAGCAGCCAGAGGTGCCCAAGTTTCATTGAGCTTTTGGGTTCTCTGAACTCCAAGATGAAGAGACAGATTGAAGCCCTATTCTGTCATAAATTGGTCTCAATGAAAAGAAAAAAAAAAGGAAATTAGAAATTAAAATATATATATATAAATACATTTACACATACATATGAAGTTTGAGGTTTTACTGGGGTTTGAACGCTCAGAACAGAAAGGGGCATTTGACTCTTGGTCATGGCCTCCTGTATCTTACAGGCTGGTCAGCCTCCCCCAAGCAAGCTCCCCATGTGAGAGTTTACCAAGTTTATAGGTCTGCATGGAAAGGCAGGAGCACTGCTCTTGTGCTGAGGGCAGCTGTGCTGCTGTGTGCTGGGCAGACTTGCAGACAGACACACTTCTCCTCACACCACACAGGGGACATCAGCCTGCTGGTACGGTCTCTCTCTTTATGGCAGCCAGGCTGCACAGTGAAAGCAGGAGCTGGACGTTTGGTTAAATGAAAATCACAAACTCACTAAAACTCCTAGATCAACGCCTGTCTCCTTGTCCTACATGCACACAGTATTGAGGGACACTGTGAGAGGAGAGAAATCTTGGAAGAGGGCAGTGCTTCCTTCCCCTTTGTTTTGGACAGAACTCACGAGGCACCAAACCCTGGGAAAACTGTTGGGCCTTCAGACCAGTATCTTTGCTGGAGACCAGCTCCCACCAAGCTTTGAGAAGCTGCAGCATTGCAGAGAGGTTACAAAACCACCCAGAGCCTTGCAGCTGCAGTGATCATGTCAGTTTGTGCAGAATTTGCACTCTGCAGTTGTAGGATTACACCTATAAACAGCTGTAAGAGAAGAAAACAAATAAGAATGCGCTTTGCCTTCTCCTTATCTCCCTCCTTTGCTCCTGCTCTCTTTTCCATACCTCCCTGGCTCATGACCACTGTTCACTCACCTCTGGAGTCCCAGCAGCAATTCTTTCTCTCTCCTCTCTACCCTCCTCTTTGCAGCCTTGCTCAGCTGCTGGGTGCACAGTTTATTAGGGAATCACCTCACAGAGAACTTCTCTTGTGAAACACTGTGTGTGTGCCTTTTCCCTCAGGGATGTGGCTTGTGCAGGATGCCTGTGGTAGGTAAAGCCAAACATTTCGCTGTTTGACAATCAGATACAGAGTTTGCCACCTTTCTTTGTGAAGGGCTGCTCTAAGATCTAAATACTTTTTCCAAATACCTTTGCAAAATTGCAGGATCTGAAGATCTCTTTTAGCAAGTGACATCTTCACTGCTTTTTAAAGAAGGGAATATCGATACTTCAATTGGAAATATGAAGCAATGAAGATGAGGAAGGGTCCTGCCTCATCCTCCTGCAGATTCTCTGTGGAAGAGACCAAAATAGCAATATCACTGCTGGAACCCTCTCCTCTTCCCAACCTGAAAAGTCCTCATCACTACTATTGTGTGTTTTATGAGTAGCACTTCAGAGATCTCACACTTGTTTTCAGTTTAAAAAAGAGTGCATTAAATCTGTCTCCAACCTTTTCCAAATGCCTTTTCTTCTGGATGTACATTTTCAGGCTTTGCTTTCTGCGAACCCAAGCCTTTCCCCTGCCCAAAGGAGGCACTACAAGTGGGCTCCTGTTCTCAATCTATTGCTAAATCTCAAGATTTACCTGGGTTTCACATTCTGTCTGACTGTAAACAGTTTGCCCACCCTAATCTTCTCAGGGGGCAGCTCATAAGAACCACAACTGTTCTTTAAGCCCATTGAGATGCTTAGAGAAGGGAGCTCATGCCTCTTCCGTGGAGTTGCACTTCTGAGACCAAGTTTATAGAAATAGATGCATACATATTTCTTAGGCTCTTGAAGCAACAAACACACCTCTCCACTTTTGCTCCCCATGTGGACCTGTCTTCTTTCTCTTTACTCACTATAGCTTTCACCCATCAAGGCCACATCCATGTATATTCCCTTTGCTCTGCTCTGTCATCAGAGTCTGAGCAGAATTTGACTCAGTGTATTAGGCATTTTTTGTCCATAGCAGAGCAGAACCACTACATTACAGGGGCGCATGTCGACCTCTTTTGGACTTAGTCCACTCCATGTGTTTTGACTTGATGGTTTTGAATCCAATCGATTGGTAAATGGCTAAATAGTGAGAGAAATTGCTTTCTCTCATTACTCTGCATGGCTGTGTCATTACCCTTTAATATTGCATCGTTATTGACTGATGCAGCCCGTCAAGACATGGCCAGCGGGATGTAATGCAGAGGTAGAGATGTGCAAAATATTTAATTCAAAGTTTACTCCTCTAATGGGAGGCAGGTGTATGGTTGAAAGGGGAAGTAGAGGAGAGCCTCTAGAGTAAAGAGAGTGTGAGCCCCAGGAAAAAAAAAAAAGTACAACTCAGCTCTTGAGCTTGACCTGGGCTTCGATATGTGATAAATGCCTTGGTGGAGAGATGGACCTGTACTTTACCACATAAAGCATGCTCTCAAATTGAGATATTCCCCAAGTTCATCCTGCCCTTAACTCATTTGTTCCTCAACACAGTAACTCTGAATTTTGCCTTTAAATACTATTATGGCTCTCGATCTTTTTACTTACACAAGTGTTTTGATGTTGCATGCTACCTAGGTGAAATTGGCCAGCTGTGGGCTTCCTCCCTCCCTCAAACTCAGATGATGAATTTGGGCAAGGTTTCAAATTTTAGTAATCTGCTTTCCTAATCTCATTTAGTACTTGGAGACTTCTGTCAAGCAGTCTTTTCCCATTCAAGATCCTAGTTTGCAACTTCAATGTCTGAGCAACCCACAGAAAACAAAGGTCAAAAACAAACAGAGGAGATATCACTGAACAGCAGAAAACAAACAAAAAACAAAGAAACAAAAAACCATAAATATATGAAAAAATTTCAAACTACTTCACAAAGAAAAAAGAAGAAAAAGTGACAGGGTAGGAAAAAATAGCCATAAATTCAGGTGTTCATGCTCACAGCACATCCATGATTGCTCACTCCTGTCTAACCATGGTTAGAACCAAATCAGCTCCAGATGGCTTGAGGCATTTTGACATACTAATGACCACCTGCCAAACACCGTTCAACCAAAGTACAACTGATCCACGGAACTCCTTGCTGCTGGGAATCACAAATGTTAACAGTTTACATAGGGGCAAGTAATTGATAGAGGTATTCATGAGTGGAAAATCCACCCAGGAATACTAGATGCAAAGAAACCCTGAGTCTGGCTGTTTGAGGTGGTATCACAGGGAAAGCAGTGCAGTACATTTTTCTTATTTTTGTACTCCTACCTGCTCTTTGCTTCTGTGGTTAGGAGGTACTGTATTATAAAGTCTGGCTTGATGTGTCTCTTGTTATTTCCCCGTGTTGAATAGAATATGTATTTTGAAACAAAAACATACTAACAAAAGGAGAAAAATGTAAGAAAGAGATCTTAGCAACCAGTTAAGAGTGAAAGAAATAAAGTAAAAAAAAGCGTATTGCCAGAGGGCTGGCTCTCTGCCCTACTATTCTGCTTCCCCTCCCCTTTGCCATCTTAGCCCTCATTTGGGAAAGAAGACCCGTCAAATTAAAGATGGATAAAAACTCATTAAGAAACAACAGGCCTAGATGAAATTGCCACTGGGATTGCACTGATGGGATGGTCTCCCCCCACCCTTTCTTTCATTCAAAGATTACAAGCCCTTTTTCTCCTCCAGGGCTCCTGCCTCCATCCCGGTCCTGGCTAACTCCATGCCTGCATGAACCCCTGGGTTTGAAGAGTCCATGTGGGTAGAGAGGGGGAGAGCGTGAGGGTTGTTTGTTACGCTTCCTTTTGTTTTTAATTAACCTCCGGTGTTTTCTTTGCCTAGAGAGCAAATCCTCTCACCCTGTTTTTTTACACATGCCTGCATTCAGACTACAGAAGAGTTAGATCTAGAGAGAGAAAAACTGAGAAAGTTAGAAGGAAAAAAAAAAAAAAAAAAAAAAAAAGCTTCTCCATCTAAAGGAAAAACGTTTTATGGGGAGGGAATTGCAATCTGTGTGAGTTTTACAGGCCAATCTTTGCTTATTAATCCTGGTGTGAGGCAAGCCCATGAGGATAAAACCACTCACAGATTAATGGTGAGCTGCTGGGCTCCAGCTCAGGATTCTTGCAGCAAACTCTCATTGCAGGGGTCTGCAGGTATATCTGAGCTGGGCTTTAAGACAGAGCTGGGGAGTACAATTCCTCCCCATACCCCTGCCCCAAAGGTTTCTTTTGTTCTTCAGCCCACGTACCTCTTGATCATGGTGATGGTTCAACAACTGAAACAGCTCTAAGAAACTAAATAAATGGTACAGTGGTTGTAGAATATGCACACAGGGGTATGTACTTTTGTCCTCCCGTGCATGTGCACTGTGACACAGCAGCATGAGCACATACCCAGGCCCTAGGGCAGCAGGAAGATCATGATATTTTATATGGTAGATAGAGTGAAGAAGGGGCACATCATTGCTAAGCGGAAACTAGCAAGAGCCATTGTCTGCACTGAGGCAGTTCCTGGGGAACACTGCTGAACATGTGCACCACAATCATGTCTTAATGTCTGAGGGAGAGCTGAGCTCCTGGTCTCCAGTCATGTGCATGCCAGTGGAATTAATTGCTGTTTTACCAATATCTGGGAAAATCCACATGTAAACTTGTGGATGGGTTGACTAGAGGCCAAGGAAAGGTATAAAACCTACAACATGCCACTTCAAGTGGAAGATATTCCACTTGGCTAGCTAAATTTGAATGTGATTAGTGAAGCAAGAGGAGTATTTCAGATATGTATTGAAACAGAGATATGGTGGAGGACAGCACAGAGAGATTTTTGCTAGGCAGATTAGCACAGGCATAGTCAAAGGCTAGAGTTGTATTTACATGTAAACATTCATTCCAAGCAAATTAAGATTGAAGATATCTGTAGAAACTGAAGAACAAATTTCCCTAAAAACCCATTATTTGTGTGGACTTGTTCAATAACAGCACAACATCATGCTGCACAGAGGTTGCTCACTTCAGCAGCCTGAACCTTTCCATGCATATTAGCGTCCTCATCTTTTTTTGGTCTCTCCACTTTGCTAACAGTGCTGTTACATAAGGGAACACACCAAATAACAGCTTTCCTGTGAAAAGCGTTATCTTTCCAAGGAAGAGACAGCCCAGCAAAAAGCTTTCTGTCACTTTCAATAGGGACTTCGGGCTAAATCCTCAGCTGATGTAAATCAGTGTAGCTCCACTGAACCTCAAGTTGATGAAGCAGCTTGAAAACACCTGAAGTTTGTCTTGGAGAATCCACAGGAGATGCTGGCACACAGTATATGTATTAAAACTACAACAGTAATAGTGACAATGGGAATTGTCATTATTAATACAAGCAATAATTGCAATTTGCAATGGGCCTCTGGAAAAACAAAAGCAGCCTGAAAATATGGGCTGTATAAATGCTTGAATATGAGCTGTTCTGTAGAACAAACTTGTGAACTCAAAATTTTGTAAATAAGTTTTGAGTAAATAGTCTTTTTTTTTTTTTTTGTAAAAAAAGTTTTGAGTAAATAATCATTTCACTGCTGTTTTGAAACAGCAAAATCTAGAAGTAGGATGAATTAGATGACTGAGTAAAAATAAAAGTATTTTGCTTTTTGTGCAATCAAGTCCCAGACTCATTCATCTCAGTCTGCTATAAGAAATTAACAAGCTGGGAAGTCACATGTGCAGTATAACACTCATGCTCCTGTATCACACTGCATACCTATAGAGCACAGCGCTGAAATGGTTGGACTTCAGCTTCTCCAGACCTATATTTCTTCTCCTTGTACTAAAAGGGAAGTCTGGTCACTGCAAATGTCAGCAGAGTCTTTCTTGCAAAGGAATAATAGTCACCATACAGCAAGTTACTCTCACAAGGGGCAGTGCAATACAGATAGATTGCAGGAAGCATATAGATGACCATGGCATGACCTTACATCTATCAAAATTAAGTGCACTTCCTGGTCTTACAGACTACTTGTAAACCGTTTCTTTTTGCCTACTTACCACCTACTTTGAGGGCAATTTCATGCCATTCCAATTTCTTTGTTCTTTAGACACCAAGTTGTGGAGACTGTAAAATGAAGAAACTCTTCACAAAGCTTTGGGTCTGTTCCTCATGAGAGGAGGACCACAGCCACAGCACAAGGGCTTGAAGGATCCTGGAGGGGCTGCCTCTCTCATCTGGACAGGTGCAGGACCAGCTCTGACTGTGCTGTTTCAGACAGTTGCCTTTTTTTCCCATTTTTAATCTACCTCCAGTGATGCAGCCTCCCTAGACTACCAGCTCTACAGCATTTCTTTCCTCACCATTAGAAAGGATTTTTTTTTTTTTTAGCCTGAATCTTTCTCCGTCCAATTTCCTGCCTCTTGCCAGTGGCAATAAGGAAGTGAATAGACCTTCAGACAAACAACAGAAGCCCCGCTCTCTCATTAAAGATGTCAGCTGTAACATTGGTTAAATGACTGGTTCCATGAGATCTAGACATAGATACAGGGCAGCGAGTTACCCCGACAGGGATGAGGGGAAGGACATGTCCTTCTGCTTTCTCTCTCCCACCTTTATCGAAGCCAATCTTTGAAAATTCAATATTCATTCTGAGCTCCCGCTTAATAAACTTGGCAAACCTGACATTTTTAAAACAAAACAAAACCATGCTGTTCACTTTCCCTTTTCATTCTTAATTGGCCCATCTAAAAGCAATCAAGTGAACATTTAGCTGTGGTAGAAAGAACTGCAGGAGACCTCTCCTCCAAATGCCATTATTCAGGAGTGCACAGGAGTGTGGATATGTTTATGGAGAGTGGGAGGCACTTTGCAAATACTCTCTCAGCAGCAACAGAGGAGCAGAAGGATGCTCAGGGCTTGGACAAAAGAGGGATGTGGGCACAACAGAGCTCCAGCACCAGGGACTCGTTGCCCGGCACAAGTCCCAGACACCCACACCTCTGGTTTAGGTTCCCTAAATGGTGTTGGGGGAAATTAGGCATTAAAGAATAAACTCTATACTTGCCAAAACAACACAACACAGAGAGAAACATCTTTTAAACGCCATCCCTCAATGGGACTCAGTGGCTGCCCATTGTTAGGGGTCTCTTGCCAGGGCTTAGGTGCTTGAGGTGCTTCCTGTACAGGGTGCCCATGCTTATCAGGGTCCCTCTCCACTCAGCCATCAGACAGATGATAAAGAAAGAGCATAGCTGTAAGTCTGTGCCTCTCACAGCAGAAAGGCAGACCCAGTAAAGTACTTAATCCATTTCAGGTGTTAATGGTGTTGGAGGAAGGGTAGCCCTGGCTGGGCAGCTGGGTGTGTGCAATGACATGCATTGGATGTATCTATCAAGTTAACTTTTCACAGCAGGTACTACCATTTCTAGAAATACACATGAGTATGTCTAGGACAGGAATCAGATTTCAGCAGTGGAGCTATACAGAACGTATAATTATATTTTGCATTTTTAATAGACTTATTAGCATAATAATGCATTAGTCTAATAGAATATTAATGTGATGCAGAAATATTAGCATATTATAGAACCTTATTCATTAATACATTAGACCCTTATTGTATTAGTGGCACAATCTACTAGAGAAAATGTTGCTTTGTGCCTGATATTGCAATCCAAGAAAAAATTGAGATTGCACAGAAAGAACTTTCCTGTCACAGGCAGACTGAAGTCTAGGTGCACCTGCAGGAGCTGAGGGGAAAATCCTCCTGCAGTCAGAAAGTGGTTGATATTTGAGAAGCTTTCCTATATTTTCTGATTTAGACCTAAGAGCTTTTCGCGGTTTTTGCATTAAAACATTAAACTCCTCAGCCTTCTGAAACCTCAACCTCCATGAACCTCAGAGCAGAAGGAGAAAGCTACTTTTAAAGCATTCAGACACCCTCACAGAATACAGAGCATTGAGTTCAGATCCCTGTTGTCTCATCGTGTCTCATCCTGGAGAACATCTCCACCACGGACCCATGGTGACAAATATCCCCTCACAGAGCTCCCATGTTGAATGCTACTAGATTGCCAGAGCAGTTTGTTCCTCAATACCCCACAATGTCAGTGAATGACCCAACTGCATGGCTATCTACTTTTCTGTTGTTCTCCACAACGGAATTGTGAGGAATGTCTTCATGGAAGCTTGATTGAAAACAGTAAGGTCCTGTAAAAAGATCTGAAAAAAAAACCTATTATATTCAGGTTCCAAAAATTCCTCTGTAACTTTCTTAAGACTTCGTCAGTTTGACATCAGCCCTGGAGGAAAGGGTCCCACCCTGAACTGATCTCTCCATCCACTATTATTAGGGAGCAAAATGCCCTGTGTTGCTGTCTGAGTCTTTCTACTGGAGAAATGCCCTCTCAGGGCAGTTTAAGGCAGGCTCCCATGGCAGAACATTAAAACAGGCATTTCATTATCTTCAAGGTACTTGATGGTATGCCCCCATGAGCAGGACTGTGTAGAGTAGTTATCTACTCAAACTTTGTACCAGTCTGCATGACCCTGATGTCCTTACAACAACTGAACAAACATGCTCTATAAGCTACGGAAAACAAATATCTAGTTACTTAATCCCATGTCTTCCATTCACAGACAGACTGACAAACAGGACTAATTCCTCTTATTAATACTTTGACTAAAAGCAGTGACGCTAAACAAGATGACTTATGGGGTAGATTACGTGCTTTTAGCAGAATGGGGAAATGAGTTAAACAGAGAAAAAGAAGAATTTGTCATAGGGATGCCAAACTTTGAAGAAGTCTGTTGTTTCTGTCTTCCTTTCAGAGAAGTGTGGTACAGTCCTTTCCAGAGGCAGATATTCCCAAGCCCCAGTTAACCCTCCCGAGTAAGGACAACAAAGAGAAGGAGAAAATCACAGTGCTCACTCTCTAGAAAACTTTTGCATCTGCCTGACACCTTTGTGGCATTGGGATTGTTTGAAATTTGTTCTAAGGAGCTCAGCAAAGTAGATATTTTGCTTTTAAAGAATTACATTGGATTTTCAGTGTACATAGCTATCAAACTGAACTTACTGTAGGCCTTTTTTTTTTTTTTTTTCCATTTTGCACTAGATCCAATGGATTGATTTTCCAGGGTTGTTTTTTTTTTGTTTTTTTTTTGGTTTTTTTTTTTTCCCTGATGCATTTTAACAGCAGCTTTTCTCTTCTCCTTGTGATCATGTTAAATGTTTAAATGCTCTTTGCATTTGCTGATGGCACAATGTAAGCCCTGGCAGTAAAAGCGATTTGTGCTAAAACTCAAGTGCTTAAGAAATAAGGAAAAGGGTTATGTTTTGGGTCAGTTCAATTATCTCAATTTTGGGGGAATTATATATTAATTTTAATATAAGTTGCAGCATAGCAGTGCAATTAGCATTCAGACAATGTGAGAAAGTCTTTCCTGAAGTTAACCAGTGTGTGCAATTCATGCAAGGGATTCAGGGAGGTTAGGCGGTGCAGATCACAGCCTTAATACAGCTAAGCCAGGTCCTTAGATGGTGTAAATCGGCACTGCCCATGGAAATACTCCAATTTACACCAAATTACTATGTTCCCCTACTGCTGTTTGAGATGGACTCAAGATGACGGCGTTGAGATCATCACTAGAATGCATACTTACTTCCTAAGCACTAAACTGCATTAAAGCCACCCAGCTAGACTGAAAGCTAGAAACCCAAGCAAGCCTCTTGTTAGCTGGCATCAAGCTATTCAGAACCAATGTCAGCCACTCCAAATAAGCTTGATTTAAGTATCAAGGAGAAAGTCTTGCCTTCTGCTTTCCCAGCAGTCCAATGCATACTCCATTTTAAATTAATTTTAACTGATTCAATGTCTTCCTGGCATATAGGGGATGTAGAGCCCAGGAGAGCCAAACTACACTCTGGTGGAACCCACCCCTTCCAAAGTAATGCCTCTGGTACGAATTCACAGTTACCCTACTACCGTGTCTGTCTCCTCGTGTCTGAATCTGCTTTATCCTCTTAGCACGGCTGACTTATGTTTTTCCTCCAAATAAAGACCTCTGTCCAGCGAAACATGGGAAAACAAAAACCCTTTGTTTCTAGTCTCAAAACCGCCAACCAGTTCTAGTTGGGAGGTTTGCTCAGTTGTTTTGTGAAAAGGTCTTGACTGACAGAACGTCTGAACTCAGAAAATTAATGAGCTTGTATTCTGCAATGGGCTGGGAAAAGGAATCCAGATGGAGAGACCCTCGACAGGACTGCTAACGCTGCTTTGTTGCCATCCTTTGTTCAGTGCTTGTAGAGTGCCCAGCAGTCAGGGGTTCTGCTGTTTGGAGGAGAGGGGGCCAGGTGATCCTGAAACGCAATTAATGCATAACAGCTTCAACCAATCCATCTAATTTACTGCTCGCATTTCTCCTGGGCTTGCTTCCTCTTTCATTTTTCCCACTCACCATGAAGGATAGCCACTTATCTTAAAACAAAAATAAATTTTAAAAGAAAGAAAAAAAGAAAGAAAGAAAGAAAGAAAACACAAGAAATAATGCTATTTTCTGGATTCACTCTGCTTTTTCCCTTACTGAGTGCTGTTTGGGGACTCTTTTATTTAACAAAACAAGGTCAGCTCATCAGCACAAAAGCTGAAAGTTTCACAGGGTCCAAGACTGCTTCCATCTACGGAATTACTTTTTAACACATTCTGAGTTAAAATTATCCCCTCTGAGCCAAATGCAGATTGACAGCCAAACACCAAACAATCACATTTTGTTAATCCATTTACAGAGGTGCAAATGCCTAATTCAACACTGTTTGCTATGACACCACTGTAATGTTGTAGGACTTTCTACTTATTTTTTTTTTTTTTTAAATACCTATATTTTTTTAAAAGATATTCTAAAAGGGATACTTCAGTTACTGTTTAAGGGAGAAGAGAGGGATTCTAGGAGCCCTTGGGGCTGCAGGAACACTCACCACCATCTCAGCCCTCTTCTGCTTGTTTATAGTTCAGAATGCAGCTTTTGTGTCAAAAACTGAAGCCTTTAACATTTTCAAAGCCTGTCTACCTCTCATCTGTGGCACACGTGCTGATGGAGCCAAACAAGGGCACCGAGAGTTCAGTAGCTCTTATAATTGGACGTAAACTGATTTCCGACTAAGGTCAGTTTGAAGAGGAGGCTCCAGGTGCCATTCAGAAATGACAGCGGAGCTCAGCATAAGCCCCAGTATTGCAGAATCATATAGCACTGATCAGTTAGAAATCATGTCTGGAAAGTTTCCGTCAGGATTGTCTTGCCTGAATCAGCTGTGGATCTGGACCATTTAGACAGACAAGCAGACGGACAGACAGATACGGGTGAGATTCTGTCCCTGTCACTCAGCAATCCAATCTCACCTGATTTTCTTCTATTTAGTCTGTGTGCCTTACTGCAAAGGTGCATATAACCTCATTACCTAAGAAAAGAAAATGTGAAATTGGGCTAATGTCTAAGAAAGATAAACAGTTATACTATCCAACAGAGGTATGTCTATTATTGCCTACCTCACTTCCCTTGCCTATTTTTTCTACTTAAGCATCCATCTTTTAGTTTTTAGTGCTGTTGGAAAGGGTAACTTTCAAGGCTTAATATTTGTCTGCATTTTTTAAAGCGGTCGATACACAGACACACACAGGTACACACACTCACAGCTCTGCAGCAAACAGACTTCATGAAAATGTTTTGTTGAACACCTCTGAAATATCAGCTTGAGGGCATTACATCACCTACAGAATGCTCAAAAACTGTGCCCAGTGCTGAAAATGTACCTACTCGATTTGCTTTTGCCTTATCCTGTGTATGCAAAAGCCATCACCCCACACCTTGGCTTCCAGAAAACCATTGCTTCCCACCATATTTTGAAAACACCTGTGCTTGTGCCTGGGTTTTTGGTTTTGAGGACAAACAGCAGCACTGGACAATGCAGAAGAAGGATTATGACACAGCCCTTCAGCTGAAGTGACTTGATTGGCATTAGGCAGAATGGCAATGCTCAACATGGTGTTGCTTGTCCACCTCGTAAGTAAAAAAGCAAATCCCCACCATCCACCTCCCCTATCTTTAAGGAAAAATAGGCTCAAAAAGATCTGCTGCCCACCCACTGTCCCAAGGTCTCAGGGGCTAAGTTAATCCCATCACACTAACAGAACATAACAATGTGTTGAGAGTACTTACCACATTCCTTGAAATTGAAGAAAGTTGCCGTGGTTATTAGTAGCTCCTAATGATATTTGCATAGATTAACAGACTTTAATGCAATCATGAATGCTACAATCCCGGGGAAAATAATGAAGAAATCCATTATGAGGTAATAAAGTAACTAAGTCAATACAGTAATAATTTGATCCCATATTAGTAATAATTTTATCTCCTGCTGCAAGGCAATTTTAATGCACATACCATTTCTGGACAGTTTTATAAATATCACCTTTGTTTGAGATAATTAATTAGCAAAATCAAAAAATATATTGCTGGTATTTTATACGATAAATTAGTCATTAGGTTTAAACTGGCAGGCTGTAATAAAACTTATTAAGATAAATGTGCTGGGATTCTTAACACTTCAGAGGAGCTGTTCTCCTCCGTCTTAAGGCTCTTCTGGTGCAAAGCTATTATCGCTGCTGGGTGGTTTCTATGTGTGTTAAAATCCAATTATGAAAATCATGTTTATAACCCCAACTTACTTAGCAATAGGAACTGGATGTGTTAGCCCGTACCTGCCCAGTGGATGAGGCTAAGGTGATGGGGAGCTGCTGAAGGCCCTGCTATCTCACTTCCCATCATCAGTCAGAGCCCAGAACCTCCTGCAAGTCTACTGCAAAGCAACTTCATTGTGGAGGAACTCAGGCCCAGGTCATTCTGTTGTTCTAGGAGAGTACGTTGCTTTCAGGGGCAGGGACAGAATATTAGTCATTAATGAGGTGGTTAGCTATTCTGCTTTTCTGCTTTTTGTCTTCTTTTCTGATTGCTGAATCATTTTTTTGCTTGCCAGCAGTGCCTAGAGATCACAATGGACCTCAGCAACATATGTGCCAATGTGGTCTGCACTGGATCTAAAAGCTCCTGCACTTTACAGTGACCAGCATTTCCAACCCTCTGGGCTCTGAGAAAGGCTTTTCTGTGTGTTTGGGGACAGGTCCCAGCCAGATGGCACAGGCTGGCTGTGACTGTCAGAACTGGATGGGGACCAGCTTCTTGCAAGGAGCGCAAATCTTGCCATCTAATGAGCTGGTCTTGGATTCCTGGAAGACTGGTGTACGGCCAAAGTAAGGACTGCCAGATTGTGCTTCATGAAACCACTTCCCAGGAACAGGGGTATTAAATCACTAGATTGCCTTCTCAAAGGGAATGTTCTGGGGCTTGTTTGGACTTCCCCTGAGCCAGTTTGCTGTCGCCTTCCCAAGGCATTCTGATTTCACACTCTGACCGGTCTGCACTTTCCCCACAATTCCCCATTTAGCTGAGGTTTCCAAATCTCTGTCACTCTGCATTTGAAATTGTAAGAAATGACACAAACCCATCAAACTCCAGTCCTCTGTATGGGCCAATTCTGAATACAAAATAGCAATGTCCCCAAAACCTCATTCTGATTTATAAAAAAAGCAGAGAGTTCAACATTTATCTGGGAGCTGGCCATGAGTGCTGCTGGAAACTACTATTAAACCAATACTGTAGCCAAGTAAGCAGTCAAAAGACAGAGAAAGTGGGAAAAAACACTGCTCCCCCTGTTCAGAAAATCACCTCTGGTGTAATATAATATCATTAGGGCAGCACAATAAATTGCAGAGCTAAGAAACTCACTATGTTCTAGAAATACTCCCTTTTCTAATACACCACGGGCATCACTCTCAAAATAAAATTATATAATCAATACTTTGTCATACTTGTTTGGGGAGAACAAATGTTTTTCCCCACCAAGTAGCAGTGCCTTCACTTTATGGATACTTTCTCATTAATGTTCAAAGTGCTTTATGTACAAGTTCTGTTTAGGAATCCCATAGGCTCTGGAGTGCTGGAGGCTGGAGGAGCAACTGGGGCAAAAAATCACTGTATAGGCATTTTTTTCTAGTAGTTTTTCCTAAGCATGCTCTACTGGCTATTGTCAGGGAAGGCTATTGTATGAGATGGAACTTTGATATGACACAAAATGCCAGTTCTTACAAAATCGTATCACATCCTATTGCCAATTGACATGAGACACTGTTGGTAGACTGTATTTCTTGTTTCTCAAAGGAACCTGGTTTAGTCCTGGATGTTCAGTTCACATAAAAGGTATGTTAACTGGAAGGTTGTTTACAGGCATTGTGACATGAAAATTGCAAATCTAGCAAAGCCTCAGAGATTTTTTCATCTGTTGCTATTTGTGGAACTTGCCAACCACACTGTGCCCTCTCTTCAGCCCTTTAGAGAGCTGCAACTCCTCTCCTATGAAGAAAGTCTGAGGGAGGTGGGCATGTTCAGTCTGGAGAAGAAAAGGTTCTGGGGAGATTTCGTTGTGGCCTTCTAGTACTTGAAGGGAGCTTATAAACAGGAAGGAGACTGAATTTATACATGGTCTGATAGGACAAGAGGGAGTGGTTTTAAACTGGAATGGGAGATTTAGGTTAGATGCCAAGAAGGAATTCTTTACTGAGAGAGTGGTGAGGCCCTAGCACAAGCTGCTGAGAGAAACTGTGAATGCCCCATCCCTGTAGATGCTCAAGCTCAGTTTGGATGAGGCCCTGGGCAGTTTGATCTAGAGCATAACCTAGTAGATGGCAACCATCCCCACAGTAGGGGAGCTGGAACTAGATGATTCTTAGTGTCTCCACCAACCTAACCCTTTCTATGATTTGGTGGTTATGAACATGCAGTGTTTTCTGTGACTGATCAAGGGGGCAGGTATGGTTTCTCAAGACCAACTTTCTGGGGCTAACTTTCCTCAAATGGTTCTGAGACTTGGGTACTCTCCTAATTATCCGTGGGAAATATTCCTTTAGCTAATCTCTTTTTTTCCTGATGCGTGATGGATGTACATGACACAACCTGTCTGTGTTAGTGCCCCATGTGTGTTATGGTAACTTCAAAATAGTGTTTCAGGGATATCTACTGGATGGATTCTCTGATGAATATTACAGTCCTCTGCATCCCACGTGAATTCAGATTACAGAAACATAAACTTTTTTTTTTTTTTTGCATTATCACACTAAACCATTGGACTATTCAGAGAACTGTGTCCTTTTATTTAAGCATAATCCTAGGGGGCTGCTCTACCCAAATAGGACAAGCTCCCCATGCACTTGGCCATCTGAAGCTTAGTCAGCTCATGACAGCTTTTGGGAACCCTTATACTCAGACCTTTTTTACATCAAGGACCTCCTTGGTCATGCTGAGCACTAGTTAAATCAGATGATCTCAGGGGCAAGAACAGGGAGGAAAGGCCTAGGTATAACCCCTTCAGCATCTCTTGTGGAAAAGTGGTTTTAGTGACAAGCATCTCACAACTGCCATTCCCACAATCGTTCCCCTTGTCAATACGATGACCTTTCAGAGGCGGAAGCTCCTTTCTATTACTCTGTGCACTGGGGTAAACCAGGCCACACTGTGTTATCTACTCAATTTATCAACACTATTTACAGCAGGTCCATTCCACTGTCTGGCTTAACTCAGTGCCCAGAGACCCAGCATTGAGAGAGAAGGCAGCTGCTGAAGAGAAGAAATGTCAATTCCAGCCCAGTCCCCTAAAGTGAAATAAAAGAAACAAAGTAAATAAGGAAGGGAAGTAAATACAATATCTCCAGGGTGATTATGTCTATCTAGTCCAATACAGGCAAGTGTGAAACCAAGAGAAACATAGCCTTATCCTCTTAGTTATCAGCACATACAGAATGTCATCTCATGGTGGCCTAAAAAGAATCATGCCACATCCATCTTTAATGAATATGACATATCTCTCACCTGCTTGTATTTTCAGCAGCCCCAAACTGCTGAAAAATGAGATACGAATGTCTGTTCTCCCTGTTTGCCATGAATCATGATAATGGATTAAAATGTTTTTCTTTGTTCTGCTTTGTTTTTTTATAAGAATTACTTTGGGTAATTTTGTTTTCCTTCTGCTCTTCTGTGCTTTGAGGGTTCAAGTTTGCCAGCTTTTCTCCACAACTCTGTGATCAGCATATATCTGTTTCTTCCTTTTTGAAGGAAAGAAGAGCAGCCTTTTGTAAATGAAAACACTTCTAAAGGCTGAGGGTAATTGGAAAACACCAAATACCACAAGACTTACTGTGAAACCATATGGGTTTCAGTCTTCTCCCTCCATCAGATTCAAATCATTTGAGTTTTGGACCTGCTTTTCTCGCAGATTCAAATTAATTATAGTGACTAAATAGACTGTAGTCCTCCCTTGTGGTACCTGGAGGATGCTCTGAGCCAACTGATGAAGGAGATGCTGTTCTTATACATCACGACTTGTCTCAGAAGGCCTCAACGTCATGTCCTTCTGTCATAGGAGATACATTCCTGTCTCCCTTTGTCGATACCCTTCAATAATGATCATGCCATGGCCATCACATATTCTTTGAATGAGTTCATTCATTCATTCTATATTTTTATATCTTACTACACTGTACCCTGGATTGATATCAACCTTTCATAGCTATATTAGCTCAAGACTAAACAGGTGGCCAAGAGTATCTTGGTTTTTGTCTTCTGTTGTTCAGGCAAGTATTGGACCACCACATACATTGTCAATGGGGAACGTGAAGAATGAAAGAGTTTGTTTCCTTACAGCTGAATTACAGCCCCTCAGAACCTCACAGAGGCAATGCATCATGATGTCTGGGCACAGTCAGGAATCTAGATCAACCGTGTCCTCACAGGTTCACAAATCAATCAGAGCAAAATCAGGAGGCCTGCTGGAAATTGTTTTCTTAAATCACATTTGAAATATGAAATTAACAGAACAGAAAGAATAAAACATGAAAGAAAAGATCTATGTATAAAGAACAATTCAGACAGGTTCCACTGAAACAAAGAGCTCTGTTCAGGTTTACTATTAGAATTACACTTCATTGCTGGCTCTCTCGCATGACTGTCTCGGAACAAGTCTCTGACAGCTCTGCCTGTAAAACAGGCTCGCTACAAGTTCACTGCTCTCTTGGAGTTGTGAACTGTACCTGCCTATTCCAAGCAACTAAATCAGATGTCTGGCTGAGGCTCTAAAGAAACAATTTGCTTGCATATGCCTTCAAGTCAGAGCTTCAGTTCAGCCATTGAGGACTTGGCTTCAAAGCTGATACAGCAGGAAAGAAGACAGTATAGGTCAAGACTTCATTCCTGCCTACCTTCACAAGTACCTCACCAGGGCAGAGGAAACCAAGGTCAGGATGATTCTTCGCAAGGAGAAAATCCCTTGATACTGCACTAGGCTCACTCACAATGGGGCTATTGAGCACCTTGGTTTCTACATGACATGAACAACAAGTCCTGGTTGCATCCAACACTGAACAGAAAGCATTTAACAGGATTAGCTTGTACCCATTCCAGAACAAACATCCTGCTTGTAATTTGCTTTGTAACTCCCTCTTTATTTACCCTGGTGAGCAGAAAATAGCCCTTCACTGTGATGTTCCAGTGTCACTGTGTCAGCTTCTGGTAGCTACATCCTGAGTCTCATGGTCATTTGGGCACTGCCAGTATTTTAAGATACCTTTGGCACTCCTATCTGATTAGCAGTGAAGTGTAACACCACCAGTACTGAACTTTCTGCAACGTCTGTTAAAGATAAGGGGGAAAAAACTTGAATAATTTATGCAGTTAGTTTAATTTAAATAATTTATATGCTAAGCATTGCAAACAGAACTGGAGTTGATAATGAGTCCGAGAAGCACATTTTGAACTCAGTTGCAGATTCTACTGCATTGTAATTCCTGCAGGATACAGGATTTCCTAGCAGTATAAGGGCCAGGGAGTGTAAACAAGATAGTTGCTTGGAGAGGAGTCTATGCAGACTCCTTCTTTACCAATTACCACCAGATCATCTTATGTTCTCTACAGCTTGCTCAGCTTGAACCTCCCAAAATTATCAAGAGCTGCATGCTTTTCTCTGAGCCATAGAGAGATGCCTGGTTCCATTGTCTGACAAATAACAGTTTGTAACTGGTGTAATCTGTAATCAGGAATCAATTAAAGAGATATCAACAGGAAAAGAAAGATAAGGGAAAACCAGGAGAAAATCAATGAACAACATAAGGGAATTGATCATTCAAAGGGTCTTTCTTAAACAACTGGGTCTTCTCAGAGGACTCTTTGCTGCATGTCCCATAGGCTTTTTCCTTTCTTTTTTTTTTTTTTTTCAGATCATTTAAATGAAGAATCCTTTGTTTTTAGCAGTGGGAAAAAATAAATATCCACGCCACCCAACCTCCAGCCTTCCACGTTCACTGAGTGGCCACTGCCTTTTGCACTTCTTAAATGCAAGTGAAATACATCTGAGACCTTGCTTAGAGCTAAAGAAATCTGATTATAAACTTTGTGAATTCTTGCATGAATTCACAGCAAATATCTCCAGGTTCACTTTAAAGGATATACATATACTCCTCAGGGATACAAGCACCAAAGAGATCTCTAGCACACATTTCACAAAAAATAAACTCCTACAGATCCTTAAGGTCCATGCTTGTCATAACAGACAAGTTATTTGCTACTGGTTTCTTTTTGGGGGATTAACTTTTCTGGGGGGTCTGAATTTCTAACATCCTTAAAAATATGCTTACTCATTTCAAAGAAGCTGCTAGAACAGCAGTAATGAATCCATATTACCAATGCCATCAACTGCTGTGAGTGTCATGATATATTGTGTTCACCCATGACCCCTTGCAGAGTTCTGCTGTTATGTGTGCAAACCACAGCTTTCCATTAAAAAATAAATATCTTTCTAGACATTTGTTGCTGTGAACAACTAAAGCTTGAAAATGTGACCCAAGTACTGAGCACTGAGGGCTCAAAACCCATGAGAAGTGAAAAGAAGCCACAAGTTTAATTACTAAGAAAAAAAAAAAAGAAAAAAGTAATAAGTTTTAAGTTAATTATTGCTGTGATTTTTAGGGGTTCTTATTCATCACTTTTGAACAAGTTGGCACACTTGTGTAACTGCAAAAAGCTGTAGTTTTCTCATGCAAAATGCCATAATTTGGGTCATTTCCTCTTGTCAGCCATATGCTAGTTAAGAAATTTACATTTCTATTAAAATAAAACCGATGGTAGATCTTCCCAGCATCCTAAGAGGTCAAGGGCAAAACTCAACATGAGGAGGGCCTAGGGGACATCTTCCTGCTCAGCTGAGGAAGGAAGAAGAAAACGCAGGCTCCCCTTGTGCCCCAGAGTGAACCTGGGAAAGGTCATATGAGCACCAAAGATGTGACTGTGGGAACAGCTACTTCAAGTGAAGGACCTGCTTACATTCATAGAACTGGGAAAGTTTTTGAGAAACTCAGGACATCATCTCTGGAATGAGATTTGGCTAATTGCTAGTAAATACATCTTTTCATATCTCAGTCAATGTCTGGGTTAAGCAGAGTCAAAATGAAGCCTGTGTATTCAGAGATGAGTTCCCTCAACCCACACCTAACCTTTCTCAAGAAACCCCTTCTTCTTTGCTTGAAAATGCAGCACCCCAGTATCCAAAGCAATCATACCATGACTGTCTGCGATTGAATTTTAGGATCCCTGATTTAACAGAAATAGGAAGGCAGTCACTTCATTTTGGCAAAGCCAGAATTTTTCTTTTCTAAGCAGAGTGTGGGAAATGTATTAAGGAAACCAACTCTGCTAACCAAGGCTGATCTCTGGAGATCCCTTCTGATCTCAACTGTTCTGTGATAAACCCAAAGTAGTTGAACTATGCTTATAAACTAAGGAGAGAGGGGAGGCAGGAATTGACCATGATAGATATATTTCATAGCATGTAGATGTGGCTAGAAAAATAACTTATCAATTAGGTCAATTTCTTCTCCAATTTGTCAGCAAACATTCTCAAGCCACAGAGTCAATTTATGCTACTGATCAGAATTTAACCTTATCAAGGATGAGATAAAGCCTGACAAAGAGCCATGGACTTATCTATGATAGAGTTAAACATTCTGCTTTTTAGTTGATGTCTCTGCAGCTTAACTGTGGCAAATACAAAAAGAGAACTGAATTTGCTGAACTGAGCTGTACAGCACTGGTCCTTCTTGTCTTCTGCCCAGACTGCCTTGGAAGATGGTGATCTCCCCATTTCACATACATAATTCACTGGGTCAATTATGCAAAGTTAGACACAGAGAGCAGGAGAATTATTTCCTGACCCCATGCACCATCAGCTGAGAGACTCCTTTATCTTTTGCAAGTGATGCCTTGAAACCAACAGGAAGTTACTGCCACTGCTGGTAAATAAAGGCGTTTAAAGTCCATTATAAGGAGAACGTAATGGGTTTTCTTTCCATCAAGATCTCTTTGTCTTGATCAAAATACAAGCAGGGATGAGCCCTTCTCCCAGTGGTGGGTGGTAACGGTCAGAGCTTCTTTGACCTCCTTGCATTTGACAGCCCTTTCCCTCTGCTCTTTAGGGAGGGAAAGGTTAAATGCCACCTCTGCCTTTCTTGTTTCCTCCCTGTTGCTTTCTCAGAAGGAAAGGCCTGAAATTCATATGGTGACATCAAATACAGGGTCTGCTGTGTTACTGCACTTGTAAATTAACAAAATATCCAAGATTTTTTTTCATCCTCTCTCCCCACCTTTCTCTACCTCCAAGCTTCTTTATCATTCTGAGCTGAGCTGATCAAAGATTCCCTCCACCTTATTTCCATTCAGGCTGGCGTGTCCCTGATCTGCCCTCCCTACAGCAGACACATCTATTCCCATTCTTCTCAGCCATGGGACTTCAGCAAAACAGTGGAAAGAGTGGATGGAGGGAAAGCCAACAATATCCTTTAGTTCTCTGCTGAAAATCCATATGACACCATGCTATATCCATCTCTCTTTCTTTTGCCATTGAGTGCCTGCACATATTCTAACTTTTTTTCTGACCAACCCAGAATTTTTTCCTTCCTTTATACAGTCTTTTTTTTTTTTTTTTCCCCCCCTCACTTGCTGCAGGGCTGACTGAAGG
>JAOWBP010004700.1:4968686-4989581 GCA_028571105.1 Tragopan temminckii | reverse complement strand
ACCCAGAATTTTTTGCTTCCTTTATACAGTCTTTTTTTTTTTTTTTTTTTTTTTTCCCCCTCACTTGCTGCAGGGCTGACTGAAGGAATGAAGCTGAGTTCACGAAATTGCACATTCAAGTCTTTTTCTTCCTTCTTATCATATTCCCCAGTATTCCTGCCACTACTGTTACCACCAGTCTAGCTACTTGGTGCTCAGGTCTTGGCTGAGCCAGCATGGCATGCAGAAACTAGCAGAGGTCAATGCACAGCTCAGAGTCTCTGTGGAAGGTGTGGGGCTGCTGGTGCTCTACCATTTGCTCCTAACCTTGGAAAGAGCAAATGAGGAAAATACAGAGAAGAAATTAAAAGAAGGCAAAAAGAAAGGTTCTCCTGTAAAGAAGAAAAGCATTTGTCTAGGTAGATGATGTAACCTGCTCGCAATTACTGCTCTTTTCCTAGATTCAAGAACCTCACAGAGATGAAATACAGCTCCTTTCCCTCAGCCAAACAAATGCATTCAGTACATCTGTGTGTGATGTATATCTACAACTATGCAACTTCTCAGTTTGTAAAGAATACTGACTCATCACTTCTCTTTCCTAGACTCTTGCTGACCACTTTACTGGTGAGAGGTAACTCAAAACACTTTAAAATAAAGCATTGGTGAAATGGGTGAAATATCAGTGCTTCAATTTATTTTTATTTTAAGACAAAGACTTATACAGGGTGTCCACATGAAGCAATTGGAATTGCTCAAGTCACTGAGTTCACTTCAGCCTGAGGACTGCATTCATTATTATTATTACTGCATATAATTAGTAATAACACATCATCATAAATTATGCAACCGAAAATAAGTTGTGTTCCTTACCATTCATGTCTCAGAATCTAACAGCCAAGATGCTTCGTGGAAAAGTGCTAGTCAAACTGACTGAAAACACAAGTACCATATCAAATATAGCAAACAATTATTGTTATTGTTATTATTAATTGCTTTATATTATGTACAAAACAATTCTACCTATCCAGAATGTGTTTTAGGTCAAGTGTTCCCATTTCTCTACTAAGCTCGTAGACTATTTTCTCCTTTAAATGTGGATAATTTTCTGTCATTTCTAAAAAAATCATCGAAGGACGCGTGATGAAAGTGGAAACTTCCCATAATTCAAATAATAGTGCTGAGAGCCATTTCTTGTGAGAGCCATAGTTTAGCTGTCTCACGTCCCCATCCTTCACAGGGCTGAGCTCCCCTGCCAGGCTACAAATCCCACGGTGCCCCCCATCCACAGCATTTGCCTGAGGCACTGCGACAGCTCAGGTTTGGCCTCTTGGAAATTGAATTTCAATTTGAGAAAAGTCTAAATGTTCTTCTTCAATCAAAGATGTCAGACTAAAAAGTTACAGCGCTTCTGGAACTCCTTGTGCCAAGGCAGGGTTTGATATCCTGCCTTTTCATTCCAATTCAGGACAAAACCAAATGTTGACAAAATTGTAATTGCTTAAGTCAGCTTTCCTATTTAGGTCTGTTCTTTTAGAGCAAGACGAAAAGCTGTGAGGACATTTCTACTTCTGCACAGATCATTTAGGAATAGCTTTAAAGTACAGAGGAATCAGCTGCCCTCTTAAAGGTGTTTGTTTTAAATAGTTAAATCCTGGTCAAACAGTGATTCAGGTGTATGGCACCTGTTACAGAATTACAGAAACGTGGTGCACATGGAGCAAAGCGCTGATCTTACACTGCTTGTTCAAACGTCTTTGAGGTTTTTGAAGCCTTAACTGTGTTTTAAAAACTCTCAGACAGAACCTCAGGTTCAGACAGAAACTGAGATTAAAGCCCCACTGCAGAAAAACCAACATTAAAACTTGAAGGTTTTAGGAATGGTGACTAGCTTGCTGCTGAAAATGTGGCTGAGTGCTCACACCTGTACCAGATAAACTAGCACCATGGTGCACAATGCTCAGCTCCTGCTTTAGAGATTTTGGAGCCATATCTAATTAATTGCCCTCTGTCAGCTGACTTGATACAACTCACCAGGTGTGTCCTTAGATCTGTCATCCATCTGCCCTAAAATCAACAACAAAACCACCAACACATGAAAAACAGAGGTGGGATAAACAGCATTAGTTTGATAACTGCAGAGCACACTACCATCCTCCAATCCAGTGTGATTATACTAGTGCAGGACTTCTGTGGCTGAAAATCATGGTTCATTCCTGATTTTAGAACCATGGACAAAAGTAATAACCATTTCATGTGTCTGTGAGATGTTACCAGTAATGTTTGGACACCTTAAATACAGATTTTCTCAACTGCTAACCCATACCTAATCTTGTTGTGATCTGAACGCTAAAGTACCTAGCTCAGCTTTTGATACAACCATAAAGAAAGAAAGATGCTATACTTCATAACCTGCAAATGGCTGCACAGGGAGACCACAGACTCAAGCTAGCACATCCCGTCTCTGACAGTGGCCAGGAGCGAATGTGTGGGAGAACTGCAAGAGGAGGTACTGATGCTGCTTGAGGATGTCTTCTCTGTCTTGGAAATTAATTGATATATCTGTTGGCATGGTTCATGATGTGCAACAGCTCCACTGTGCACTTTCTTTAAGGGAGACCACCAAAGCTACTGCTCTTCCGCCTGTGATGGGTTTGCAGCCCTCATTCAGGACTGACATTGGGCTTTCACAGTACAGCACAGGGAGAAAAGGAGTTTCACAAAATATTTGTGAGACAGCAGGAATCAGCAAAGGGATACTCAAGGGCAAACACAGCACCTGAATCTACCTGCAATGCACATTTTGTTCCAGAGAAGGTAGCACGTGTTGGCAGTGTCCCTTTAGCTACGTTGACACTGCAGTGGTGGCAGCGATGGATTCTCCCCGCCAGCAGTGAAGTCAGGTTTCAGACACACGGGGCTATGAGCCTGCTGCTTCCAGTGCCTTACTGAAACTGCTTACCCTTTAATCATATTCCTCTCTAGTTCTCTGTTACTCAGGGCACTTTGTATCCAGACTTTTTCTGGTCAAACAACAGCCCTCACAGTGATGAACTACATCTCTATTTGAAGGAATGAAAGCAGGAGATCAAATGCCTGTCCTGAATGCACCTGAGGCCCCACAGCAGCAGGTGTGCACCTCCAGGATAATGTAGGGCTGAATGACAGGCAGCGGGTTGTTTTTTTTTTAAAAGCACTTAAGAATAACCCCTTACATAACTTAAATAATTCTGCCATACATTATCATTGCTTAGTTGGTCCTGACGTATGACAGCTGCTAACTAAACAATATAAGCAATAACACAAATAAGGGCTTTTCAAACAAATGTAGGAACTGAACAGTTGAAGCATGATCTTGCACACGTGATTAAACTGAGGCATAAAGAATCAGGTAGAAGCTGCCTGAATCGTCCCAAAGTTAAGTTGACCTGTGGTCTCAATTAAAACTCTTCAGGCGTTCTTTTGAATACTTGAAGTTGATGAGAGAAATATGCACTTAGAATTATACTTCTGAGTCATGCAGAGAAACCAGCTCGTGTTCACAAAATGCAACAAAAACCAGGGTAGCCAAAATAAATCTCCCTGTTTACTCCAGTGCTTTTGGAAGGTGCTCAGAAAGAAGTGACCTTTGCAGAACTGCGCAGAATGACTGCCTAACCATTCTTCTTTCACACATCACTGAAGGTAATTCTCAATTTCATACGTTGTGTCTCCTCTGATGTCTGCAGACCACCATGGAAACCTCCTGAAGACATACACAGGGCAGAAGACACCCAGACAGTGGCACTTCCCATCTGTTGTTTGGGGTGAAAAAGGACAAAGCAAGACGCCCACATTGCAAGGCACTTCACCCTAAGGACAGCCATACACTGAATCTGAGTACAAGGAGATATTCTGATGCAGGATGAACTTTAAAGTTGGGAGTTTGGCTGTGTATCAGCAGCAAGGGGATTTTTACCTATCTGGAGATAGGTAAATGCCACAAAAGGCTTAGCCTCACTACATATAATAATATCTGGTAAATAAAGCAACAGAAACTCCAATGGCGAAGAGAGAAATGGCTGTGGCCATGAGCACCAGGCTTAAGGAAGGCATGCTGTGTTTGCAAGATCTTTAAATATCCTTCTGCCAGCAAAACTAGAAGCTAAACACACCACAGGTTGACTGAGCTGAATCAGCCTGCAGGTAACTGTGACAAGCAACCTGAACCTGCTTTCCTGGACACCCCATAATATGGTTTCTGGGTGCTTAGTAGCGGTCACCAGGGCACAGCTGGCAGGATGGCCAGGAGCTGTACACCATGGTCCTCAGCGGAGAAGTGGAACCTTCGTAAGTCTGGGTAGTGTGGTGACAGAGAAGGATGTTAATCACAAGTTAAAGTGTTGGAGTTCCAACAGGGGTCGAACTTCCTTTCTCTCTAAGCTTGTGGATTGCTTTGAGTAGAAAAAACATTTTGCTGACTTCATATAAGAGAAAATTCCAAATAAACAAGCAAAAAGAAAACAAACCCCCAAAATCTCAGAAGTTAGTGGGGACAGAATGGGGCAACGAGATTGAAGTACGATGGTAAATTGTAAGTATCTCCTGAGACACATAAACTCCCAACTCCATCCTCTGAACCAAAATCCTAATGTTGGAAGGCATGCAGGCTCACAGGAAAATAACTGTAATTTGTGTGAAGAAGGCATTTGCAGCAATTCATTATAATTCCTTGCTTGCTGTCATCCGTCTCCAAAGTCACTGGCAATGCAGTACTTGTGTGAAGCTATTAAGGCCAAACTCTTTTTAGATTCATGGCAAGTGCCGAATGACAAGGCGAGAGCCCAGGCAGTGATAAAGTGAAGTGACATGCCATAGCCCCTTTCTCTCCCCCACCCCATCACTACCATGCCAAGGATGAAAACACTGTGGATTTTGCAAATGAGAGCTACCTTTCTTCTCCTCTCCCTGCCCCTTCCTGGGCTATGCCTGCCACAAGTGCATCTCTGTGAAGCACGCACCCAGAGGAAGGAGCAGGAGGCAGTGGAGGGTGGCAAAAGAAAATTTGCTTTTCCTCACTTTCCTTCCACAAAGATCACACAGATCTCTCTCAGAGGTTCCCAGACAGATGGTTTGCATGTGAGAGACAGAGATAGGCAGGCTGGGGCAAGGAGAGGAGAGATCCAGGTGGGAACTTTTCAGCTCTCCTAGATAAGGACACATCTTAAATATACCTGTATATAGATATGTATAAATCGATTGCAAACTTATCGATACCTATGTTTATTCCTTTGTCTGTGTTTTGTTGTTCATTCCAGTAATGCCCAAGACTACACAGAGGATAGTCAAATCTCTTACAGCTATACAGACTTCTAGCAAACAAAAACCAGAGGTAAAAGGTGATAATTCTAGAGATCAGTGCTCCTATCAAACTGTATTTCTCTGTCTCTCCTGTTTTTTCTTGCATCTTTGGCCTCTATATTTTTTCCTTTCTCTCCCTATCCCTTCTTTTTCTAAGCTGGGCAGAAAAATCAGCTTAAAGGATAATACTGCTCAGCTTTCAGTGGGATAACATAGCCAGCCCACAGGGAAGAGCAAACCTCAAACCCAACCAGAACGATGAAAACAAGCAGGTTATTAAAGGTCCTCCTAAAACGACAGCTAAACTCATGTTTGCAGATACTCACAGGCTGTTGCTCAGCAGTGAGGATCTCTGGTTCAAATCCGAGTACTTGCCAACAGCAGAGCTGTAGTAGGGAAAAATCCTCTCCTTCCTCTCAGCCCTTTTCTCCAGAAAAGCCACATTATTTTAGCGTTATAGGGATACTGATACACCCTGAACTTAATCTATCAGAATCTAAAGAGGAATCACCTTGTCCAAAAACTTCTGACAAGTTAACATGCTTTCAGTTATTGTTCATGTTATGTTTAAAACTACAGCAAAACCTGTATTGCCAAAACTTCTATAGACAAGCAAAGACATTAAGAGGCATCTGATGGGACTGGATATTTGATCACGGTACACTGTGTTCTCACATGCCAGATCATGGCCATTCCTTACGTTATCCTTTATGCTATTGTACTGAAGACCCATCTCTCCTCCCTTTAGTCAGGGGAGAACATGTGGATCTCCTGAAGTCGGTCTGAAAAGTCAACACGTTCAAAATCTTGGCAAAACAAGCCTGCAAAAGTCATGTGTAATCAGTACCTGCTTCCAGGGAAAGGTTTATCAGCAGCTAACCCTTGCTGCCCTCCCAGAAGGAGGAAGCTGCTGATTCCTCTACTACAGTAGGAGGAGAGGGGTGTTGGCTCCCAAACACCAAACTCCTGAGGCTTTCAGCTGAAGCCATCCCTATACTGAAACAGAGAGGCCCAAGGGGCATGACACTCCAGAATGAGGAAGGAGAGGGGTCTGGATGCTCTGGGGCAGAGGGGCAATAGGACACAGTCATGCAACTTGTCAGAGAACCCAGGAGTGAGTTAACTTTGAGGCTAGACTTAAGGCTAGGGCACAACATAAATGCATCCACTTGTTTAAATTAAAATTGCCCATAACCCTTTTATTTCCTTGCATCTGATTCTTCTTTTGCAGATGACAAGAAATTGCTGGTCGTTTACGTTTTTTTTTCTTGCAGTGAAAAGCCACAATCAATCACGCTTTCTTCTGACCCTGCAGTTAGAGGAAAACAGGATGGCTCTGGGCTGTATTTTCAGACTCCACAGGTTGCTCAGAGCCCGTATTTGGTGCCCCCCCTTCCTCCTCTGCCTCTGTGTTATAAAAGATCAGGACTCTCTTTTATAAAATAGTTCTGGCATTTCTATTATCACACATGCCTGAGAACAGGGATGCGATTGCACTGAATAGTGTGAAAAAAAGAAAGGAAAGGGGGGAAAAAAAGAAGAAAAATCAAAGCACAGCCGAGTTGATTATTTAAAGAGCTGGGTGAAATTTGCCATCCTTTTAAGGCATCCAGGGCTCTGGAATATCACTGTGTCACTTAATGTTTGCAGTTAAGTATTTACAGATCTGTTTCTATGGCAACCGATTCTTCAAAGTTACTTTTACAATTCTGTTTTCTAAAATGTGTTTCTTTGGTTGATTGCACAGGGATATTTGGAAAGCAGCCAGGTCTAAATCATGATTTTTTTCCCATTAAGGAGAGGTCCTTTCTAATCATGTTTAGTTAGTTCTTTGATGGCTTTATCTTGATTCGAAAATGTATTTTGTTTTTTCGTTAGTGGGTGGGAGAAGAAGGGGGGAGAACATGAACAAGCATCATGAGGCTTTAGTTAAAAAAAAAAAAAAAAGGAAGGTGTTGGAAATTAGGAATGTGAAATACGCTTGTCTGAGCTGATCTTATTTATCCTTTCATTGTTTAGAAGAGTAGGCCTTTAAACACATCTAAATAAATAAATAAATGCCCCGCTGACAGTTTGAACACGTTCTGAGGACATGGGAGAAAATGATTCACTTATTAATGAGTCATGGAAATGGCAGTACAGAGAGGGAAGATGAGCACTAGAAACAGCATCAAAACTGAGATAGGCAGATCCAATATGTGGGGGGATTCGTTCCCCCAGCAGACACCTGTTCGGGGCAGGGGAAGGTTGGCCCCACCGTCAACGACACACTGCATGAAGCAGTCGTGGGATCTGCCACATCCTCCTTTGCAGCTGTTGGCAGAGTCATTGCAACGTCTCTATGTGAAGAGGTAAAGAACATGGGCAGGTGTCCTAAGTCCTTGCTCTTCCCATTACTGCCGGAGTTATCAGTCCAATCTCCAGCCCATCCAGAACACATAAAAGGGAGCACAGGAGCTGAATCTAGTGAGCAACACATTAGAAGCCATAGAAGTACCTGGGACAGATGGAGAAGGGATGAATATTTTCTCTCTCAAAAGACATTATCCCTACTTAAAGTCAAAAGGATTTAAGCTTGTCAGTATGTTTTCAAGTGAAGTTTGCGTATCTGTGATTTGGGAAATGTTTAAACTTTGGGCACGTTTTGAAAGGAAAATCAGTTCAGAGGTGCTTGTAAGCCTCACCACAAGTGGGTGCCTAACAGGTCACCTCCCAGGCAGAGGTGACCCTGTTGATTAATAAGTTCAAAGAGGGAAAAGGAAAAATAGCTGGCTAGAACAGCTAGTTGGGATAGCTGAAGATTCCCTTAATAATCATCAATAACCCACTCCTATATAGATCGCTCTGAATGTAATGCCTCCCATTTATTTCCACAGTGGTTGTAAAGAGCACAGTAACAGTATTTGATAGAGCAAATTCTCAGCTAAAACCACTATCTGTCAATATTATCATCCCCATAATCCAATTTCTTTGTATGAGCTAATCAAGATGCTCTTCATTTTGTGGCGTGACAGCTGCACATGGCTGTCCAGAATGTAGCTTTCATATCAGTGTTGTCACTGAAATGCACCATCCACTGCCTCACTATGCTCACTGTGTCATTGATGAATTGACATAGGTCCCATTTTTCCCTAATGGAGGAATTCAATGACACACCTTTGCTTCATACACACTTTCACATGAGTTGCCATTTTGTCAGGCTGCCCCTCTGCTGCCATCTATCCCACAGCAACAGAACACAATGGAATATTGATGGGAAGGTTCAATCTCTACTACCATACTACCAACATCTGCTTCTGATGTTGTGGGTCAGCATCATAAAATAAAAGGCATAACTTTCAGAGCAGCCCTTGTAATTTTCACCATGCCACAGAAAGCAAGGTTTCATACCTAAAGAAAAGGATATAATTGGAAGACAGAGTATTGCAGAGCTGGCACGTAGTATCGCAAAACATAAAAGGGAATAAATCAGTGGGGTATCTGGCATTGATGAAGTAGATTAAATATAGATGGATAATTACAATTAGAGGAGGAGAGATAGACAGGGTGATAACCTGATCCATATTTTTCTGTTCTTCATGTGAAACAATATCAGATGACCAGATGAAGGAATGAGGAGTCAGAATGCCTGGGCTCTCTTTCTAGCTCTGCCACTAATTAAATATGTGACCATTTAGGCACTCTGTGCCTCCACTAACCTAAACTTAAAGGACTGTTGTCAGTGTCAGTTAATTACTGCCTGCAAAGAGCTTAGAAACCTACACGAGAAACATGCTAGACAGGTATCCTGGCTTTAATGTTAAAGTTCAAAATAATATAATTGGAGAGTTGAAAAGGGGTGTGGATCTGAGACTGAAGCAACAGAATTGCAGAGCAAAGCTTATAAAAAGAAAGAAATCTAGGAAAAAAAAAAATAATAACTAGAAAAATAAAGAAAGGAAAATGAAGACTCCTAGGCAGGTGACGGGCAAGGCAAATTTTGGCTGACTGAGATAATAAGCCACTCTTCTGAAACTTTTTCACTTTTTCCTCCTGCTGCAGAAATGCTCCATTAACTCTCAGGAAGATGATTTACCATTTGCCCTTTATAGACAAAGCTGAAATAGTAGGAACATCATAGCAAAACATATGACCCAGCTTTTGGCACACCCTGTGGCTCCAAACCTTTAATGCACAACACAGAGTCTTGGAATCTGAAGGGAGATGACAAAGAGATGCTGCCATGCTATGATGGTTATTAAATGGACAACAACTACTAAGAGGACCAGGAGAAGTTGCAGGAGGCAGATTCCTTGCCCATAGGCAGTGGAGGGCCTTGATTTTTTTGTGATTTATTTACCCTTCAGTCTACTGGGTGAAAAGAAATCTTCACAAGGCATGGCTTTGAGGACAAAGAAACAACAAGAGTTGTGCAAGGTCATCTCCAAGAAAACTCTGAAAGGAGAGTAAAATAAGAGGAAAAGAAAAGCTAAATTAAACAGAATAACAATAGAGTTTGGCTGTGACCTGCTATATTTTTAGTTTTGGCTGGCTGGTGGGTGTACTTAGCCTCCAAAAATGGGATACAAATCACGAAAACAACAGATAATAATAACTGTTCTTCCCACCTCCTCTTTCTCCTCCCCAGACATTTGTTGGCTGGTCCAGCTGAGTGTCCTGTGAGTAAAAGTTTGCTGAATGAAATAAGAATGACCGAACCAGGTCTGGATAACCAGCTAGTGAACCTTCAGGCTGATGATCACAGCTGGAGAACAAACAAGAAAGCTTCCCAGTGCTTAAAGACACAGATTTTCAGCTGCTGCAAATTTGCCCTCAATTTCGGAGAACTGAGAGGTACTGGATACCTCTGGATGGCTAAGCAAAACAAGGTTTGGGACCACTCTCGAGCTGTGAGGCAAAATGAGCTCTCTGTGTCAGAGCAAAGTTTTCCAAGCATGAAAGTGAGGGGGTGTGCTAATACCATCAGGAGTGGCACAAGGATGTACCAGGGCCCATGATCGTGCAAAGTATACTGGGAGGAACTGCTACACTACTTCTGAGAATGGTCCCTGGAATGACATGCTTTCACCTAGAGGGTGGGAGAACACTTTGGGCACAGGACAAAACTGCCAGGGGACGTGTCAACAATTCAGTAGAGTGTGGGGCTGTAGGTCCAAGATCACTCTAGACTGGTATATTTACGCACAGGACTGTTGGTGGTGGTGTTGCCCATAAAGGCATCAACTTGTCCTGCATCACTAGCCCTGCAGTTGTTCTTTACTCTTTATACTTTGTTGAGAAAACCAACCTCCAAAATGCTAAGATATCAGTTTTCTGGAACTGTCTTTAATCTTGTGTATTATTATTTTATTAGAATACAAATAAAGGTCTTTCTTCTCATTTATATGGGAAATATGTCAGAGAGGAGTCAAGACAAACTAGGTTTTCTCTAGTGATCTGTACTACATAGCATGTTTCTTTATGTTATATGGACATCCTGGAAAAAACAAAAAACAAAACAAAACAAAACAAAACAAAAAAAAACAACTGTTCAAGACTTTGATAAACAGGACTTTTGCCAATCCTTCTGGAATGAAACAAGCTGCCTTCACTAATAGTTCTCCCATCTCTATTACAAATAATTTTTGTTTCAGACATTTAATTGATGCTATTATATGCTATTTATGATGTGCTGTGGGAAATGACTACTTCTCTCAGTACACATCATATTTTGGTTTATTGTTTTTCTTTGACTCAGTGCAGTAGCCAGGTGCCTTACAGGTTCCCAAGCAATCACAGCCAGTGCTACAGGGACTCTGCCTTCATATTCACTCATCCACTGAGGAGAAGGGAGTTTACCATCTTCTTGGAGTCTTTAGGCATCTAACTTAAATGCAAATGGGAGCATATGGAGTGAGGAGCATACTGATGAGACTTGTCTAAGGATATAGTGTCTAAAAATCAGGTTCCTCCCAGTGTAGTCAGGGGAGAGCAGCAGCAACCTAGATGCCTGCCTAGGGCTGGCTGCATAATCTGTGCCCTTCACCTGCCCATTTTCAGTCCACTGGCTCTAAAATAAAAACACCTCAGACTTCCTGTACTTCTAAATACTAAAAACAACAAGATGAATCCCACCCCCATATAATGAACAGAGATACACAGGAGCCTCCAGATTTCACAAGATTTTCTTTGGATGCCTTAGGGTAGACAGTATTAACACTCCCCTCTTGTGCCTGGGCTCTGATCCATCCCTGTGGCTGCTTCCCTTCCATCTTAGAAATGTGCTGTCAAGTTTAGATTTCCAAAAAGAAGTCAGAGGAGTGAGAAATTTTGATGGGATGAAAGTGCTCTTCTCTAGCAAGCCCCAGTGAAATGCCTAGACTGAGTTTTCAGAATAATGCCATTCACGGAGCAGTAGGATTGCCTCCAACAGTGAGGTTTTTTATGAGAAAACTTTGCTAGCTACTTTGAGTAAGTTCTCAACATACTTTATGCAGTGTTTTCCATCAGAAGATCTGAAACATCTTATACAGTTCACTCTGGTAGGACTCAGAACTCATATGGGGTTTGCCATCACTGTGGCTGCTGGTTCTCTTTTCTTAACTGGACAAGGTATGCTTTGTTTTGACTGAGTAAAAGCTTGAGTGGATTTACTGTCTGACCACACAGCACCTTGAGCAGTGATCTGCTGGTTCCAACCAGTTATGGTGCTACCATTGCAGCTGTTAACTACAATGACAAATTTGTAATAAGGAAACTAACGTGGCTCTGGGCAGCCTGGTCTAGTGGTTGACAACCCTGCCCGTGGCAGGGGGGTTGAAACTAGATGATCTTTGAGGTCCTTTTCAACCCAGCCCATTCTATGATTCTATGATTCCTGGACCAAAAACACAAAGCTGTGTTCAGTGTGAGTGTCCTTGACATCAGTGGAAGTTTTACGTTTGTACAAAGTGTTCTGGTATTCTCCACATTTGTGAAAGCTGTCCTGATGTATTGCTGGCTGCCTTTAAGCTTCAGCACATGCAACATGCGCATGCACACGTACTCGCTCACACAGACACACACAAGATAGAGTCTTCTGCCACTTTCTATCTGGCAACATATTAATCTTGTGTTTCTCATTCTCTAAAAGCTTCACCATTATAACATAATTACTGCTGAAATTGACCTTTAAAATATATTCCAAATTTCAAATGTCTTTAAACCCCTCAGTGAGCACCATTTTTCAATTTCACATATTGTTTTCTTTTTTAGGAGAGGCAGGACAAGAGATGGGAAAGAGGATTAGCAAATGAATGTCAGCCTGTAACATATGCACACAGTGATAAAACAAAATCTTGCAAAGATGTACCTGGACATTTTTAATACCCAGTGTTCAAGCAGTTATGATTTCCCGTAAGGTAAATGAAAATGTAATAAGACTAACTAAAATGTTGCATTTGTGTCTCACCTTTCCCTAAAGTAATTCAATCAATCAGATTAGCTTCACTAATATTCAAATGTATATCTGATACCAGCAATATAAAAGTTCAAGTATTCTTTGGCTTTTAAACACACTTAAGCCATTTTATTAGAACACACACTTCCCTAAATTTGTATTAGTACCTAAAATTGGTTGTGTTTTTAACTCTACCTGAAGGAAAAGATAATTTTGTTTTCAAATTAGATGCCAAATGGTGTGGGGAGACAGATTTCTATACCCTCAGACTGAAAATATGGATATTATAATACATGGATAATCATGCGTATACTTGCATCATTGTGCAGATAAGCAAGTATAAGAAACAAGTGGTATAACTCCAGTTTAGCAGCACTTTCACGCACGTTAATCCTTTGCACTCATAGAAAAAGGAAAGGAGAGGAGAAGGAGGAGAGGAAAGGAACTTGCACGGTCCCTGGAGGTGTTCAAGGCCAGACTGGATGGGACCCTGGCAGCCTGGTCTAGTATTAAATCGGGAGGTTGGTGGCCCTGCACGTGGCACAGGGTTTGGAGATTCATGATCCTTGAGGTCCCTTCCAACCCTGCCCATTCTGTGATTCTGCGATTCTGTGAAAGGAAATTTCCTCCTCCGCTGCTGTGGTGTGTTCCTGTGCTGCTTGGGCATGGACAGGGCAGGGACTGCCAAGGAAAGATGGCATATATAGGGTCTCGTCCCTTTGGCCAGTGAAAAGCTGGCATGGCATTATTCACATGGTTTCTAGCTGTGAGCTTTCTTTGGGAAATCCCAGTTGAAAAAGAATTGCTGGTTCATAGCCTGTTCGCTCTGTCTGCTCCCACAAAAGCAGGTGTACAGTCTGCAAGCAGGGACCATGTGTGCATACGACTATACTCATCTTTAGATACAATTCTTTGCAGTGTCACATTAACAAACCCTGGTTAGGCTAGGGGGGGAAAGGCATAAGAAGCATGAGAGAACTGTATCTGCAGAGGCCAAAAGCCTGCAAACCATGTGCTTCTGGTTGTTTTGGGCACCTCCTGGTGCTAAGTAACTTCGGCACTGTGCTTAACTTCCCAAGCCCCTTGGGACGTCCCATCCATGTCCCTAGGTACCAACAAGACGAGATGCCTGCCCACTCCAAAACCTTCCCTACATTTCATCTAGACCCCTTCCTAACTGCCACAGAGGATACCGGCACCTGAAGGTATGTGACGCTGCAGGAGGAGCTCTGATGATGGGAGACACATGGGCAAGTGCAGGAAGACTAAGAGACCTCCAAAATGTGGATCTGCTGCAGGGGCAGGCAGCTCCTCAACAGAGAAAAAAGGGGACAGTCTCATTGAAAACACCTGTTTTGCGTCCGTTTACTCCAGCTGAGGATCCAGTCCATTATTTCCAATTAGGTTTGATGGAGGATTAATCCAATCTCAGGTGTCAGTTTTCTGCCCACTGACAGCTGCTTATGGCATGACGTGTATGCTATAACCTGCTGGCCCACCTCACCTTTCCCTTTATGAAAAAATGCCATGCAGAGTCAAGCTTGATAGAAATGAAGACAAATGAAAATCATCAGAAATCTCATTAGTGACCATCCAACAGCTTTGCTGAAAGCTAGGTTTTTTGCTTTCCCATGCACACACCTGCTTTATGTTGTGGGGTTTGTTACATGTGTCATCCCCCTCAACACACGCTTTCCCCTTCTTCCATTCTTCCATTGCGGTGAGGTAATGCAAATAAATTGCTCTGCCTGCTTTGCACAAAGGTTTACATATTGTTCTGTTGATAACGCTTTTGGTATGCCTAATAGATGTAAAGGGGAAATACCTGTCTGTATCACTTCTAAAGTTTGTGTATTATCTAACTAGCTCACACTGCTTTAGAGGTTTTAAGCTCTCCATAAGAAGTCCTTTTGCCTGTGAATCTTTTATGTTACACCTAGGTGTCCTCATTATAAGGGCTCTACTATTTGACAAGCAACGCTTGTCTCTACAGTTGGTGATGAACACAGCATGACAGGCAATGTGTGCCTCTGTCCAAGGCACTGAATCACAATAAAATGGTAAATTACTGTCTGTCATAGCTAGAAACTGCAGTGACTAATATCCAATTCCCTATTCTACATAAAATGAGGTGTGTGTGTGGGGAGGGGTGCACTCATTTGGTGGTGGTGGGAGAAGCTAGTGTTAGATTCCTTTTTATTGAATCTTTGCGATTGAAAATGTACCTGGACACTGAGAAATAAAGCAAAAGAAAAGGTTCTAGAAGGGGGGAAGAGGCAAATTACTAGCAAATGGCTTATTGCTTGAATATTTTTGGACAGCTCAGAATTTGTTTTTGTTTGGGGATCGTCAGGATAGAGATATTTGCAAATGGGATTCACTCTTCTCACTCCTTGGCAGAAATACGGAATTCAGCTTTGATTAAAATGCAATAATAATTGTGAGTTGGACTGCATGCCACTGCTGCTCAGAAAGGCCCCCATTAGAGAAGCCTCTATTTTAAAACAAGCCATTCATCATGGCAGTATAATTTCCAGTAAATATATTGTTTATTCAACTGTAATGCTAGAGATAATGTTTAAAATTCTCCCCTCATATCTCATTATGAAATAATTGATAGCAACATGGTCATTTCTTTTCATTTGTAAGGCGTTTTTTTGTTGTTTTTCTCCCCTCTCCCTTTAAGGCAACTTCTTGAAACAATCAATATCAGCAGTTTCAGAAGTGTGATACAATAAATAAATCTCTCAGACAATGACAGAGAACATCCTTATTATAATAAATTTACCATAAATAAAACTTTGTGTGATATCCCTAAGAGCCATTTTACACGAATGCCTTCAAATTCTGTACAATGAAAGGAAAAAGTGGGGGGGGGGGAGATGGAAAGAGAAGAGGACAAAGATGTGTACAGATGTGTGTTCGACAAATTGCTTCATTCTAAAAATATATTAAATCTGGCTTGCTGTATAGATTGTGCAGAATCCTCTCCCTCTGCGTGATACACTGTATTGTTTGGAGTCGTTTAATTAATGTTTGTCTTGATTGCCATATATGACTGGATTATCTGCATCCTTTTTTAATAAGATATATTGCTACAGCAGAGATTATAACTCATCTGTTTTCTCACAAACCATGCTTGGAGTCTTTCTGTTGCGATATTTATAGGGACCAAAACAAAGAAGCTGTTTTAACCACTGAGATCAAGTTTTGATACAACCCAGCAAGAACATACATGGCTTAAACATCAACACAGCCCTGAAACATAGTTTACATCCTATCATTTCATATGCCACAATCCGGCATTTTATGTGAGCTTGAATTCTTGGAGAAATTTTTTCCCCTCCTCTTTCCTCCTCTCCCTTCTGTCTTTTAGTAAAATTGAGGCTCCATTGAGCATTTGGCACATGGCTTCCTCAAGCCTCACCAAAACTAAGCCTAAAGCATGTGCTTTATTTCAAGTACGTGCTTAAGTGATTTGCTGAACAGGAATCAAGCATATGCATAACCTTAAGGAGATGTCTTCTTTGACTTTGAACAGAGACGCTTCAGTTGTCTACACAAAAGACCAGAAGGAGGAAGAGTAGATTTTTATGCAAGACTTGCAATCTGTTAGGAGTTGATATTGGTACTGGCATGCTGGTAGTGGTATGGAGGTGGTAAAACGCAGGCAGACACAGGGAGAACAGGCTCTTCTGTAATTTTTGATTGCTTAGATCAAAATACGTCTTTTTCTATCTGCGTGCTGGAGATTTTATGCTTTCCTACCAACTTGTACTGGTGTTATCTGAACTTCAGAACTACATTTTTTAGGGGAAAAAGAAAGGAATAATACCTGGTGGGTGGTATATGTTTTGTTATTAATAGTAATACTTGGCACTCAGATGTCACTTTTCATCTCCAAAGCACTTTACATAATTAAGTAATTCATCTTACCATCCCTGCATGAGACAGAGCTCTGCGCTGAGGCAGCCCAAGAACTTGTGCATTCAGGACCCATAGTGCTCAAAGAGCAACCAGGCTATGCAGATGGGACTGCTTCTGGTGACAAACAGCTGACCTGTGCCAGGACAGGGCTGCCTTAGGACATTCTATGTATCTATGTAGTAAAAGAGTGTTTACTTTGGAAATATTAGCATGTGGCTTCCTACAAGTTATCCCCCAAAGCTCTACATCTGTGCAGAGAGGGATTCTGTGCAGAACCTGCTCCAGTGACCCCTCTCATTAAGGCTCTCCCCAAGTCCTGGTGGCTCCTCGTCCCTGTGGGTACCTGGAGGACGTGGGGGGTAAAATCACAGAATCATAGAATAACTTGAGTTGGAAGGGACTTTTAAAGGACACCTAGTCCAACTCCCCTGCAGTGAACAGGGACACCTACAGCTCCACCACCTGCTCAGAACCTGGCCCAGCCTGACCTCGAGTGTCTCCAGGGATGGGGCACCCCCCAAGAGTTGGTCCCATCATTGTTCCCTTACCTACATACCTACATATCCACTCAGAGCTGCCTTCAGTGGGATCTGGTGGACACTGTGCTTAGAACATGTCTGTTAGCAGAACCTGTATGCGAGGAAATCTGCAAAATCTGCCTTTCCTCATCTTTACAACGACACCAGCATTTCTAAGCAAGTAACAGCAGTGACAAAGGGCATGCAGCAGACTTGGTTTGTGGCTCCTTGCTCAGCAACTGTATTTGCTGTCAAGATTTTGTTATTTTCTTTATTTCTTGTGCCTATGGAATAATGGAAACTTTGCATTCAAAGTCCAAAGCACCTTGAAGAAACATTGGGTTTTTTTTTCTTTCTTTTTTTCCCCCAGTGATTTCGTCACATCTGCCTTATTTGCGACCACGTTGGAAGAGTTCTTTTAGTCTCGTCAAAAGACCAGGCATACAACCATAAATTCAGTGGCCTAGTGATCCTGCACTGGAGATCATAGTGGGGATTTCCAGGATCTAGTTCTGGGGAATAAGTAGAGCAAAACAACAAAAGATGATTTGAAAGGCTAATGCTAGTCGGAAGGCCCATACAGATACCTGGCCTGGAAGGTGAAAACCTTCCTCCTATAGAAAGCTCAGGGAGAAATGACTTTTAGTGCCGGACCTCTAGTGCAGCACCAAAAATCAGTCTGCACAATGTTCCTGCCGGTTTAGACATATGTTCTGCTGAATATGGGGGATGCTGAGGTTTTTTTTCTGTGCATGGCCATCTACACGTGCATGGGAGGGACTCTCCACCAGAAGGTGATTTGTCAGAACTTACAATGAAAGTCAAAGCCTGCAATTAGTGGGAGCGGCTGTACTTAAAAGAGAGATGCAGCCCAGCGCACACTTGGATTTATCATATTGAAAGAACATAGTCCTCTTTCTACGCAGTTGCAGTTTTTGATAAACGGCCTACATTAGGACACCTCAAAGGTGCACTGCATCATTAATTACCAGGGTATATGCTGCAGAGGAAGTTAATAAAACTTGTCTCTTGCATGGAAGTGAGAAATCTTACTACCTGATGATTCCTGATGGAAGAAGATGTTTCTGAAGCCACATGTGCAACCTTGTACAGGTAATAATAGCGAAACACTCAAGGGAGTCTTTTATGTTTGAGGATGTCATTTTTCTTTTTGATTTATAGGATACTAATGGCTTTTCTTTTCTTTTTCCTTTTCTTTTTTCTTTTTTTTTTTTTTTTTTTTTTTTTTTTGAGCCAAGAGCCAGGGTAAAAATCAACTGATGATGCTCAGATTCAGAGAGAAAAACATAACAGAAGAGAAAACGGAGCAGAATAAAATGGGACAAATACGAGTCTCTCTGGGAGAAATGCCAGCCGCTAGCTCTCCTATTATTATACTGGAAAATCTTATAAAACTCTAGCCATTAATAATGGGCTGCTGCCAGATATTGATAATTTATTCAAATTGTAGGTCTGGATTTGAGGGAGCAGATGTTCCTCATGCAGACACTTTCAGAAAATGAATTCCAAAGAAACAAAATAACATTCGGTGCTATCAGTACAGAGGAAAGGCAGTATTTTAGTTTTCAGTCAACATCTGGACTACCTCCTATTTTTATTGCTCCCCTTGCCCCCGGTTCTCTCCTTCCCACCAACCGTTACCATGAGATGATTCTGTTGCTCTTCTTCTTCAGTGGCAAATAAATAAATAAATACTCTGGTTCATCTCCTTGTGTTTGAATTTATCACAAATGATTTAACTGGGAGTAATGGGATCTGGCTAACTTCAAATCACTTTGAGCATGAGCAAAGCCTCCAAATAAGCCACCTATTAGGAAGATGGGAAATTAATTTTGATCCAGAACAAATTCCTACAATAACTGCAGTGTTTTGAGTCTGCTCTACCCAATACAGGGCTCAGTTCTACCCTCCAGCAAATTCACAGATGTTCTCTCCCTTTCTCTCTCCCCCCTGCTCTAAGCCTTTGCTAGGCTGGAAGAAGACTGGGTATTCATAACTCCAAAATCTCACTGGCACAGATGCTCCAAATTAAAGCAAGCTGTTCCATCATCTCTTCCACTTGTTGGCTGCTCCATTTGAAACCATTCTAGACATGGTGCAACAGAATGCACTGTGTGTCCAAAAACTGTTAAACATATTTCCTTGGGCACAGTGACAATTGTTGATGAACACTAAATGGCAATGCTCACTATCAGTCATTTCGTACTCTCTGAAAAAGAAGCCAACATCTAGGACCAAATCCAGAGGATGTATTGAGATGTGTTGGCCGGCTCTTTTTCCTGTGAGGTCACTTTGCTTTCTGTAGATCTATGCAGTTTTGCACTGCCTCTCTTCTGGAAAGGTAGGTAGGTCCAAGGCTACCAAGGGAGCTAGAACGTCATCTAATTTTCAGCACTTTACAAATGACTGCAGACACTTACATTCCAAACACTCTCATTCTACAATTCCTATCCAGTCCCAGCTAATCTCGTGCTCTCATGCAATAATTTGTCCTCCACCAGTCTCACGTTGCCATCTGTCCATTCTCCTTACAGATCCAGAGGTGCCAGCTGCCTTTCTGTAGCTACCCCCCATTTGGAGAGGTTCATAAACGTTGATGTACAGAGGTGTAATCCCTTCAGACTGTCTTGCTCACACCTGTGACTGACACCCTGTTTTCACAACACTGAGAGACTGAAGAACACCCCCTTTGTTGCTCCCTCCCAACTCACACACACAAACATACACACAGTTGTTAATGCTACAAAAGATAGTTTGCAAACAAAAGGAATCCAAGCTGGTGTATGCCCAGGGAGCCACATAAAAGTTCCTGGGAAGTACCAGGGATGGGGGAAAAATAGCAGCAAGCAATATATTTGCAAAGCATGTGAAGATGCGCTTGTGGGTCATTGCACACTCTGAATATTCCTAAGAGTCCTTATGAATCCCTCTGTTTAGTCCCCACTGCCATGTGGCCACTGTCAGTAATAACAAGCATCCAGGGAAGGCTCTTGCATGATGGGAAGCTAAAAGTGACTATTCCTAATTTCCCCCCAAAGCCTGTAGTATGGCTTTAGAGACCTCTTCATGAAGAATTCCTACTACTTTTGAAGCTGGCTTGCTTAGAGGTCTGTTCCTTTTGCAAGAGAAACAAAGCATAGCTGTTGCAAAATTCCTCTGGAGAAAACTGTTTCCCTTTTGTCTTCCCTGTGTTTAGGTGAGAGGGAAAAACTCTAAATTTCACTCAGCTGGTGACAGCACTTCAAGGCTAGATAGCAGAAGAAGAATTGAGTCATTACCTCACCTCCCATCCTTTGCAATTGTGGTTGGACTCCAACACTGCACTTCCCATGCACGATACAGAAAATAGTGGAAGTATCAATGACTGCAAAGCATCTCCTAATTTTTTTCTCTGCCCAGTTACCAGCTGCCACTAACTTTGCAAACTTTATTGACTGCTGTTATGTCTGGTGCTAAGTATCTTCCGACTTCATTCCAAGTCATAGGAAAAAAAACTGAGGGGCAATCAGCTAGTTCCATGATGAATGAAGCCCATGTCACTCAGAGAAAATGAATATTTCTTTGCAATAATGACCAGATGGTAGCAAGACTCAGATCCAAATTAAAACATGCATGATAAATGCCAAGAAAACACAGAAAGACAAAAACCCAACCTGGAGTGAAATCTCTCTATAAATCTTCCCCCCTTCTCCC
>JAOWBP010004700.1:4949660-4965721 GCA_028571105.1 Tragopan temminckii | reverse complement strand
CTTTGGCAGGGGGGTTGGACTCGATGATCTCTGAGGTCCCTTCCAACCCCTACGATTCTGTGATTCTGTGATTCCTTCATGGGAATCACACACCTTTACCCCAAGATGAGGCATTCAAAAGCCACATGGCTTCTGTGGTTTTTCAACTCTTTGGAGAATATTGGTATTGATTCCGGAAAACAAGAGTTAATCTGGAGAGACAGACAAACACACACAAATAAAATGTATTTGAGTTTAAAGAAAAAAGTTAGCATCATGCCATTGAACTATTGACAAGGCTGTCACAAATATCATCTTGTCTCAGTGTAAATAAACAAGCTTAGTGCTGTTATTTTAGAATAAAAGGCCAGAATAGGTTTTGTATTGACTTTCTAATACCCACTCAAGAGTTGGAAGAAGAAAATTAAAGATAATAAAGTAAAAGTGCAAACCATAAAAGAGGAGGCAGGCGGTGCATAGTAAACTGTGAATCCAAGCACTGGCTGTTGCAGGAAGCCAATTGTGTAACTCAGTAAAGGTCAGCAGCAAAGATAAGAAGTTGAGGTTGTCAGTGAATCCCCTTCTATATTTGGAAAGATGATGGCTGCAGGGTGATACAATCTTGGGCTGCAGGGATTCGAAGTCTGGTGCTCATGTCCTACCCTTCCTGAGTGCACTTGAGCCAGGTACTGTTTCTAAGTCCTGACACCTTCCATTGAAGTGGGTATGCTCCTGGGTAGCTTATCCAAACTTCGGGGCTTTGCATGTCTCTTCCTGAATATACACCTCAAGCAGTAATAGTAAGAAAACTGGTGATCACTGCTGAATTCTGATCAGTGACAGGAATATTTGTAACTGCCCACAGTAGATTCAGGTATCACCTCTATTTCTGCATTTGACTTTCTTACAAAAAGATAAAATAAAATTTGATGTCCTAATGCTATAGAAATTGCTTGGTAGCATTTCTGGGTCTGGTGCCCCAGTGTCTTGGCCAAATGTAGCCCTTAATTTTGATAGTGTCCTAGACTACCCCATTGTCCTTATCAGCCTCTTTTAACTCCTTTCCTCAGGAACTTTTAAACTTTTGTGGACTTTCTCATTTCTGTTTGTCATTTTAAGTGAAAAAGAATGAAAGCATTAGAAATGTTGGCAAAGAACTGGAAAGGACAATGTGTTCCCCACGGAACAGTGGCCCTCTCACAAAGGACAATTAGTTTACCCTTAGTCACTCACTACATCGTGCAAGGTGTGAACTAGATGTTAGATCTGCAAACCCAGGATGCCTCACTTTATGGATAGTAAATAATGTGATGACAGGGCTCATCAAATCCCGTTTAGCAAGTATTGTACTGGTAAAGGAGCTTTGGTGCTTATAGGAGTGGGTGCTAGCAAATGTATGACCTGGTTCAGAACACCTTATAAAATAAAAATAACAATATGTATGTGCTCTGGTGCAAGCAGCTGCAAGTGAGAGGGAAAATGCCTCATGAACAGATGAAAGAAGTTTTTGAGGGTAGAGGTAAAACACAGACAGAGATGAAGAGCTAAAGGAAAGTTTCAAGCTGAGGGAGCTCACTGATTGTAAAATTAAAGAGTTGTTGTTGGAGAAAAGACTGTACATGAGGGACTGACAGTCTGATGAAGGCTTTGGGCATGAGGTCTAAAGGCAGGACAGAGGGGAGAGCCAAAGAACAGATTTGCTTCGACCTTTTACAAGCAGCAGATAGGGAAGACCTTAATGACTGCAGACTCTTACTCCAAGGACACACACAAGTCATCTCTGCCTGAGTACCCCTTCATCCATGCAAGGGATGAACAAGGCATTCCCTGAATCTTACCAGTATGCATGAATTTCAGACAAACCAAAACATCCTCTAGATATGAAGTGCTTCAGACCTCAGGTTCTGCCTTGTTCAGCTCCATGAGTTTTCAATGATGTAGCCTCATAAAATCCAGCACACCAAATTCATGCAATTAGAGAATGTAATGGTCCGTGAGTTGTTGGATACATGCAAAGTGTTCATGCAGTCATTTAATTTTAATCACGCTGGTTACTGTGTCCAAATAATGCTATTTAAATAAGTTTCTTTGACAGTCCTTTGTGAATTCCTTTGAGATGGAGAGTTGAAGCAGGCAGAATGGAGTTATTAATTTTTTTATTTTAAGAGAGAAACTTTGGATTCAAAACTCTACAGTTTCAGTCTTAAATAGAAGATGCAAGTCTTTAGGTAGAGAAGAGATGGATCTGCAGTTGTGTGGACAAACTGTGGGCACTCAGACTGGGAATATAAAACAATGGACTGGTAGAAATAACTATAGTAATTTCAACTTTTGCACTTTTTCCAACTTTTTGCACAAGCTGGAAGTTTCAGGGCCAGGATTAACCTTTGACATCTCTGTCTGTCCTCACACAGTGAGGATTTCAGGCAGTGATTCCTGCATCCATCCCACCTTTTCTGGCCCAGCCGGAGATATCTAAGTGCACTGAAAAGTTTGAGAGCAATGCAGGGGTTGCTACACCTCTAGTCTCGGTGGTGCTTACTGATTCAGTTAGAACAAGATGATGATGTTTCTTGGTTTAATTTTTCTTTTCTTTTTTTTTTTTTAACCTACTGACTTTATTTTCCTGAGCCTTAGTTTTAACCTTGCTAAAATGAGAGTAACAAATGAAGAATCAGATAATCTTCTGATGCAAATTAACACCACTGAGGACAAAATCTCCTTTCTTACCTTCTTCTGAACAGCCTTTGCAGAGTGAATTTATCTGTCTTCCTTGGGGCTTCCAACTCCCCCTTAAATCTATGTATTTGATCGGAGGTTAGACTTCTTTAAAAATCCCTGCCTGTGTCCCTCTGTATTCTTCATAGTTGGGATGTAAAAGTCCTGAACGTGACATTGCTTGTGAAATGATGCAAGCCCACAATCTCTGCAGCATTGTTCTTATAAGCATGTATCATATCAATAAAAGATTATCCTAGTGCAAGAATGAAAAAATAAAAATTGAAGGAGAAACGGATTGGGAATCATTCACAGCAGGTCATTTGCTTGGGCTGCAATCAGCATGCGAGGCTTGATAAGACAGGTATTTGAGAGAGTATCGATCTCAGATCTTTTTCTTTTTAATTTCATTTTTGTATTTGTTTATACTTAATAAGCTTCTTGCTTCTTACCTGCTTGTTACACACAGCCTCTGTCTCGTGTTTTTATCAGTCCTCGTGAGTTGTGTAAAATTTCTGTATCTACCAAGCCAACTTTGATTCCCATTTGGAAGGCCAAGACTCAAATCTTCTAAATACCTCTTTTGCCCTCTCTCCAGTTTGTTTTTGCCCCTCTGTGACAGAGTAAATCCTGGTGTTAGTTAATTCCCTAACTGCATTGTCTTTCTGGAATCATTTTGCAGTGTGAAGCACACATTGGCACAGCCCTTTCTCTCCCTGTACATGTAGGTGTGGGGTCAGCATTGCCATTTACCTTCTGGTAGCATCTCAGGGTTCTCTCTGTGTGTGGTTTGAGGTTCCAAAGTGACACATTTACACTTAATAGCATGCAGATGCAGATCTTGACTTGCAGGTTTTGACACACCACATAGAGAGGTAGGAGAGGAAACAAAGACACAGAGATGTAAAGTGACTTCTCCAAGGTCATATTGTTGTCCATGTCAGAGCACGTTAAGATCCCAGCTCTCACAGTCTTTCTTTGGTGAGTTATCCCCCAGACCAGAAAAGCTCTCTAGGGTGATTTAAAAGGGTGTGATTTTAACCAAGCTCAAGGCCCAGTGGTTTAATGAATCTTCTCCCAACAACTGGCATGCACATAACTCATCTCATTCTTCAGGCTTTTGTGACTAATACAAGAGCTGTTCACCCTAACCTGCCTGCGTGATTCATCTATGTTCTGTGCAGCTCTTGTTACTCAAACTGTAAGTAGCAAGTGCAAGGGGTAAAAACAAAGTGGAAGTGTGGTATCTGACAGCAGATGGGGATTTAATAATATCAAGAGGAAATGTTCAAAAATCTCATCCTGAGTTGTGCCAGTATTTAGAGTGGTTAGACTTTTAGGCCAAAAATAGCCAAAAATGTTGAAATGTGAACTTTTTTGCTGGGTTTCATCCAAGGTTTCTTTCCAAGATGAGATAGACTGATTTTTACACAACCACACAGGATCAGTCGCTGGTGGGGCGGTATCTTACCAAGATAGGAGGAGAGCATTGGTTCATTTACACTATGAGCTAAACCTGTTTGTTTGAAAATTTGATTCCTGTCCATGAGCTATGAGTGAGCTGGGAGCCAGGTGGTCCAAAGGAAAGGCTTTTTAAAAGGCATTTAGAGCTGTACCTCCTTGTCTACCTGACTTCTGCTTTAGTACACGGCGCCTCATTTGATCTTTGAATGCATTGAGAGTTTCCCTGTCACCTTCTTCCCTCAATCTAATAAATCTCCACTTTCTCTGTTTATTTAATCAACTTGATAGGATGATTAAAAGTTAAAATATATGACAAGGCTGTTCTGCTTTAATGTTTTGGTTTTTCATTTATAGGCTGCTTCAGAATGTGTTAGCTTAGTGGAAGGTAATAGCTTCTGCATGAAATTGAGTGCTTCCTTTTGTTAAGGAGATGCCCGTGAATGCTATTTCTTTTCTCATTGTTATTACTATTAACCAAAGAAGGTCAGTTTGGTTTTGAATCAGCTGTTTCACTATAGAGAAGAGTCAAACTCTGATTAGACTTCATGCTAAGAAGAGGTGTGGGAAACTAGAGTATAAGTACGCAGTGACTTTTTATTATTATTATTAAGTACAAAGCTGTCCTTTCCAAATAGCAGCACTGAGCTCCGCTTTGCTATCCTCCACCAGCTGCCCTTTCCAATAATGACTCCATGACTGGTAGTTATCAGGAGGAATTTTATTTAGGACTCATGTTTTGATAACATTTAAGGCTATTAAAAAGAAGAAAATCCCAAATGACAAGTGCTGCTAAGTAGGTGGTTAACCAATTGCAAAGCACAGATCTAAAGCAGCACAAATTTCAGAGAAACTGCACAACGTAAGCCCTTGGGAGACAGGCTTGGGTAGAATGAAATGGGGTTTGCAAATTCACTGAAATTAGGCAAAGCATTTGAGAGCCATCACCACTTAAAGAAATTGATGAGCCCTTGTCTGTATGTGCAAGGCCACAGCATTAATCATTCACACAGGCAAGAATGGACTGTAGTTTTCAAACACGATTTGCTGTGGGCTGTTGTGGAACATGGAAGATGCAGCTGCTATTGCAGAGTTAGGAAAAAGTACACGTATTTACTTCTTGAGCTCTCCATACACCCACTTACTGCAATAGAACCATCTCATCCCTGTATCATTTTTGACTGACACCAGTTGAGACTCAGTCAGTTCATCTAGCCTCTTCTGAGCCAGCCTGAATTCAGATTGTCCAGAGTATATCATGTCCAACTCCTTCTTGCCCATGCCTCAGTTTCCTGATCTATGAAAAATACAAGAGATATGTATAGATCTGTCTTGTAGGGCTGTAACAAGAGAGAGGGACAAAGAAACATTTTGGAAAGATCAAAGTTCCACTGGATTTCATTTACTATTGGATTTGGGGGAAGTCCAGACTAGCTGCTATTTTTGTTGCTTTCAACTCAAGCTCCTTCCTCTCCCACCATTAAGGTCTGATCTTGCCACCTTTTATTGCCAGGGCTAAGCACTAGCCTTGGAAACAGCATCATTGATTGCCATGTCAAAAACTCACATTACAGAGGGTATTGGGAGTGAATAAATATTTCAAGCCCAAATTTGCAAAGGCTGCAGTAAACATAGCTCAGTGAGAGGTGTCTGTTCCCATTCCTCAACCCATAAGCTGCCCCAGAGTACAGGGCTGCACGCTGAGGACCGGTGTCCTTCAGAGAAGTCTTTTACCAGAGCTCTCTCGTCCTGCCCATCTCTAGTGGCTGCTGTCCAAAAAGAGCTTAAAAAGAGCCCAGTGTAACTTTCACAGAAGAGATGTCACCTCGATGTCTTTGCCAGTGTTTCCATCTCCCTGTAACACAAGGCCTGTGTGTGAGCTGAGTGCATGATAGGGTTTAACTGTGCCAAGCCAGCTTGCGTCCTTGCTCAACAGGCTCTTCAGAGAGAGTACTCCTCGCTGCCATGAACACCACTCCAAGAGGTGCACCATGCTGCCCACTGGGGTGAAGCCCACCCTCACACCAGGCTCTCCTGCTACCCAATGTTGCAAATCTACACCGAGTTAGCACTAAGATATCACCCGGCCCCAAAGTTTAGAAAACAAAACAAAACAAAGTGTCTTGCACGTAACCCAGTGTTTTGCATTGTGCTGCTCTTGTTCCAGCCTGAATTTCTCATGGATTCAACTCCTCCTCAGTATGAGTGAGCTCTGCAGGAGAAAGCAAAGATGTGGGAGAGCCCATGCTTGCCTCTGTTCTTCACCACACATCACTGCTATAGCCCATCTATCCTGGTGGTTGGCTATTACATTTGGAGCTCTGTAGCTCTGCTTTGAGCTATAGAGCAAATCCTAATGCTGTTAAAAACTAGATTCACCAACTCCCCTTATTCTTCCCCAAATCATAAGAAACTCTCCCTTTTCCTTCCTCATTCAAGGGGAAAACAGTCTCCACAACTGCAGCAGTTGGCTGTTCATCCACACACTAACTGCTCCAGCTATCTGCCTTATTGCTATTTGGATTCATTTCCCCATTCCATCAGGCACTAATCCAGCAAAAGATGTCATCTGGTTAGCAGAATCATCTGGGAAAAGTTAGGAGACCCCTAACAGACTTCCTTTGCCCAATGCCAGCCCCCTGCTACTAATCCAAATTGTCCCTGAAGCACTGGGTGAGTTATTTTAGTTTTCTTTCCTTTGTTTTCATTCTTTCTTTGTCTATAGCCTTGTGGGGTTTTTTTTTGTTTTGTTTCTTTTTGTTTCTTTTTTATTTTATTTTATTTTTTCTTCCGGACCCAGCTGCATCTTTGCAAATTCGATCTCCAAAATGGAAGCTTGGCTGAGCTGGAAGCTATCAGTGCCGGTGGTTAGTGGCTGGCTGTGGCCACTTGCCAGGGAAGGGGGGTGACAAGTCCTGAGGCATCGAGGCAGCATGAAAAGTGACTACATCTAAATACTTCAGCACATGATTTCTTTCCCATTACTTTGATTCAAATCTCCTTTAATCCTCAGCTGCATTAATGCAGTTAGTAGGTTATGAGTGCCGCATGTGGATGCCACTGGATTTGATTCCTTCACACAATTGGTTGGTAAATAATTTAGTACCAGTTTGGCCTGGAATGGGACCTGAAAATAGCCAGGCTGCTTATAGTTTATAGCTTCTGCTTTCTCTTTTGTTGGATTTTTCCTGCTTACCAGCACCCAGGAGTTGTTTGTGCAAGGACAACCTGGCAGGGACTGCCATTTCATATGTCACAGCAGCATCCTCTCCCTGATCGTCAGAATCTTCATTTATTTATTTCCTCTAAAAGAGGGGAGGGGAGGCGTGGGTGAGACCTGATTGCTGAGGCCACCAACAAGAATGTTCGTGACTCTGCAGACACTACATACTTGCTCCACATTCTTCCACCAAATTCAGTTCTTCGTTTACACCTCGTGCTTTCAAAATGATGATGTTTCTTAATTTGTTTGAGATTTCTGTACTTCTTTATCTCAATGTAAGCCATACATAAGGAAGGTAGAAAATGGTAATAGCAAGGAAGGAACTTCTGAATGTGGGAAAAAGTCTGGTTTGAGCAAAGAAACAAGAATTCCAGCAAAACACCCAGGCTGGTCTGGGCTGGATCAAATGTCGGGTGCTGTGATGTTTCTTTGGGTTGAAGCATGAGCATGACAATATCCCCAAGTAATATCCCTTATCCCCTTTTGTTTCTTGCCACTTTAGTGGTCTGTTCCTATCCTCCCCAGCTGCTGTCAGCTAGTGACCATGCAATATTTCCCACCTTCCTGCTTAGTACAGACCTCCTCCTCTGTGCAGAACTGAGTTTGTCTCACCAAAGACTTGCTGTAGAGCAGACTTTGAATCCCTGCATCTCAGCATTGCTTCTGGTTCATCTGTCCTCAGCTAGGGGATGTTTTCCCTCTCCAGCCCCTACGAAATGCTTATTTTGCGTGACTCACCTGACTGATCTATGAAAGCATGGGGGACAAAAGCAGCCATAGACAAAAGCAGCTGTTGGATGTTCTAGAGAGAGACTGTGGTTCAAACAGGCTGCACATAGAAGGTAATGGATAAAATATCTCGGTTTGGGGTATTTAGAGTCTCCCCAAACTTCATCAGTGCTTGGCAACTGCCCTCGTCCCCTCTTCCTCCCCCCCATCACCACCACTCATGGCTTTCCAGCCATGAATAGGAATAGGGGTTGTCATAGGACCATGCATGGGCATTTGAAGTTAGCAGGGCTTTGTCTGTGATGTGTCATTTATTAATATGAGGATTTCATTATATGGCACAGCTTCAGGAAAACGAAAGCCCCTCATGCTGCCCAGTGCTGCATCATTGTGTCAGGGCTTTTCCTTGCTTTTATCTGCTTTGTTCCTTGCTTTGTTGCTTCTGTTCTTGTTATTTCTTTCACCCAAGCAGTTCAAGGTGCTTTCCTTGGAGAAGGAAAGCTCCTCCTTGGAGGAGTGTTGCTGGAGCAATCCCCATGCTCAGCAAGGTTCAACAACCACTGCATAGAAGGAGACACCAAAGTACGGGGAAATTAAGATCAGGAAGCTCACTCTCAGGTGCCTGAATGCAGCCACTTTCTTCAGCACCGAAAGATGGGGTGAACCCTGGCTGGTCCGCAATGGCACCGCAGACTGCTTGCTGTCCCGCTCTCTCCTGTGCTAGACATGGTTGCTTAGCAACTTTGAGATGAAGGCCAACTATTTTGATGTCTGAATGAAGATGCAGGCATTTAATTTCAGGGACCCATGTTTGAAAATGCTGGCACAGGAGAGGAGATGAAGGTCACATGCAGAGATGGCAATCCAGCATCAGGGACAGCGTGTCTCTGGGTGCCCATTCAAATCAAGAGCGATTGCTCGCTCCTTCTCCAGAGAGGTCTTGGGCTCCTGGAGTTAGAAATCACCCATTTTGTCCAGCCTGTTTCTAAGAACAGTTTTTGCGGGAAGGGAACAGTTCTTTCAATAGTGAGTGTTCGGTTGCAGCCAAAGTTTTTGTCCCTACTGTGCCCAGAGATACCTCTGGTGATGTGAGTGCCTGTGGTGGTGGGATACTGAGCTGGGCATCATGAGGGTTCTGCTGGTTGACTCCCAGGCCCCTCCTGAGGGTTCCTCTGTTACCTGCTCTGCAGAACGGGGACAGTGATGCTTTGGCCTCCTTCACCAAGAGCTCCGAGAGTCTTGTTGCCTCCCACAGACGCTCCACAAGATCTAAATAGCAGTGTTATTTCTAGCGTGTTATCCTGATAGCGTGAGAGGCATAAACAAGATCCGCATTTGCTGATGGTGACTCACTGTGAGCCTTTGAGGGTTGTGTGGAAGGGCTTGCTCTGATGTTTTTGCTGCTCTGAGATAGATTATTGATTCTCTTTATCTGGTGTTCGTCTTACAAACCCAAGGTGATGAGCATCCTGTTAGTTTCAAGAGCACTGGTGCTATTTTTCTACTGCTTCAAGGGACACAGAATATGATCCAAGTACCCTCAAATGAGCAAGAAAAAAAACAACCAGTCAACCTGGTTCATATCAATTAAACTGCCAAGTCCAGGGGAAGGTTTAAAAGTAGGATTGGATAACAAAAGCAGCCTTTGTCCAGTGAAGGGTTGGAAATTTTTCAATAAATTGTATTTTGCTTGACTTGGATAGCTTCCTTTGTTGTGAAGCTTATTAGGAAATACCAGATCACTGCAGAATATATTTCACTTAATAATAATAATAAGAAGAATAATTCAGAGAGAATTTGTCAAAATGTTGTATTTTGACATTCTTGCCAAGGGAGGAAAAAAAAAAAAAAAGAAAAAGTATGTTGTTTCCAGTTACAAAAGCACTTTTTATTTTAGAAATGTAAGCTTATTCCCAGGCAATTAACTCAAGAAAATCTTTGGAATCTAACAGATAGATATATATAGCCATCAAGATATAAAAATAAGAATCTGGCTTTAACAGAATAGGGATTTCACTATTCTTTTCTTTTTGTGACAGAGAAAGGTCTCTCCAGCAGCAGCTGCATCACCAACATCCCTTTCTTTGTAGTAAACCCTACCGCCAAAGAACGCTATCGACAAAATTTACCACACCTCCTTACAAAAAGCCTGGCTCGGCTCTCCCTCTCACACCATCTCCGCCTGTCTTGAAAGCAATAAATATGAAGAGGCCAGCTAAGTTAACTGCAAAATATCCACTTGCAAACAGGTGTAACAAAAGAGCGAGACTGAAATGAGCGCTCTGCAGAATAGAGAAAGGAGGTGGGGAGCGGAGTGGGAAGGGGGGAAAGGGAAAAAAAAACAACACATGATTGAAGGCCTTATAAATGTAAATGGCTTGGCAGAAAGGGTTTAGCAGCCCTGGGTAGAAGATTGCACTTGGTGTTACAAGGCCCTTATTTTCAGAATCGCAGCGCTGGAGCCTTTTTGAAACTGTCCCTGTGTTTGCTTCTTCAATCAGAGAATATCAGGTTGTCTTTTATATTCTTCTTCCTTTTTTTTTTTTTCTTTCTTTTTTTTTTTTTTTATCTCTGCACTTGGGTGTGCCAGGCTTAAATGAAACCTCAGAGAGAGGCAAAGAACATGAGCTGTACTTCGGACCTTTGAAAGAGCTGTTATCTCCACTTCTTTATGAACCTCCGCCTCCCCATCCACCTCCCTCACCGATCCCCGCTGCTTGTTTTCCTGCAGCAAATCTCACCCTCCCTTTTGGATGTTTTTTATTTACTATTTCCCTCTGCATTTATCTATATATTTTACACCCAGTAAGTCAATCAGTTTCAAATTATTGGTCCCTGAGACAGATGTTTGGTGAGTCATTTAGCTACGCGAAGTTCTTCAGACAGTTTGCTCTTGCACCTCCTGTTCATTTAAAGCATCTTTTGAGGCTGATTTTTCCTTTTCAAAATGTCTTTAACTGTCGAACGTTTGCTCCCACCGGGCAGTCTAATGATGTTGGACACAATATGTGTGAACATCTCTTTAGAGGCCATCTCCCCTAGGCTACATTCTTGCCTATAAAATCACTGTTTATTTAGTCCTTAGGCCTAGGAACCATCTGCAGTCCCCATGGCTCCTGTTGTTTTTAAAGTCCTATTAAGTTTCTGCACTTCTCCTCAGAGCATTATTTTATTTCTAAACAACCACAGACAACATCCTGTCAACGTGGCTTCTGCCAGGCAAATTAGAGATGACAGTTTCATTCTTCTGACTATGGTGAGCTCTCATTTGATGTTATTTAATGTGAAAAACAACTGTTATGTGGAGAGCGATTTAAAAACGATGATAATAATAATAGTAATAATAATAATAATAATTTTTAAATAGAAGATGGGGCTGGGTGGCCCACAGACGCTCAGTTAAGATGCGCAGACTGCTTCTGCCAGTCAGGAAAACATAAGGGATTGGAAGGCTCTATATAATGGTCATAAGAAAAGAGAATCAATGAGTGTTGACTTGATGTCATTTCCAATCTTTCTTTTCCTGACAGGAGCTGAAAACATTTTGGTTTGGTGTGGTAGGGCTTATTTGTGCTTTCACTGCTCTCTCTCTTTCCCTACCTCCCCTCCCCCTGTTCTGCTGCGTAAGCAAGCAGAGCCAGGCGAAGTGGTTGGCCCTCGAGACTCTGGCCTCTGCACCTGGGGGCCATACACTGATGCTAAGAACACCAAAACTGACCCATAGTCTTGCCCAGCATCTCTGAAAGAGGATGTTCCCAGAAGCCAGAGGCAACCTCCCCTTTGAAAATCATTTTGTGTAGTAATTCTTAGTATCTTAGTTATGGTGCCTCACTTAAATGGTTCTGGGTAAGAAATGAAATCATGATGTGAAGGTTATTGCTGGGAGAGGGATATCTGAGCAGCTTCATCTGCTCCAGCCCCATGCTGTCCCTCACTCTGAAGGAAAGCGGAGAATGCATGTGCCATCCCCCAAACCAGGCCCAAGTTTTTCTTGTGAGAGTGTTATCTAGCCAAGGCTAGCACCAGCCAGTCTGTAAGCTATCAGCAAAACAACAGGGATAGCCAGAGCATAGCACCAGTGAGCTAGCCCCCTTCTAGGACAATAACATGGCTGTGGCATTTTGACCTTCCCCAGCTGCTAGGATTACCCATAAGAACCATAAGCTGCTGGTTATGGCTTCGTGCTGACTGCTGTCACTAATAGTGTAATCAGGGAGAAAGTGAAAAATCAGGAAGAGGAAGCTTGTGTGACCTCAGTGAACCAGTCAACCTCCTCCTGCATTGGGTTTCCTGCCCGCAGATGGGCTGCGATAGTTGGGTATGAAGGCTGCATTCACTTGCTTTCACAAAGCTCTTCAAGATGTGGAGGGGGATGGCTGTAATTAAATGAAAGTGGTTAGACTGGCTGATGTGTTTTGGGAGGATCTTTACTGCTGTAACGCTCTGGTTCCACAGTCAAGAACTCAGATGTCAAGAAAGAAGTTTGAGGTTGCCTCCATTAATTTTAACTCTGTCTTCTTCTGTATGTGCATCATAATAAGGTTGTCAACAAAACCCTCACTTTGTGGAAGTATATGTAACTCCACTGAAATTAAAAAATGTGAAATTATATTGCATTATATTAGCAAAGAAACAGCACGTTACACTACCAGGAAAAGAGGCTGACATCAATGGAGCTGTGATGATTGACATCAGACAAAGAACTGCATTTTCCAGCAATCACAGGTTGGCTTTCCAGATAGTATAGTATCGCTACAGGTGACTATTTCCGCAACCTTAGATGTAACATTGCCATATTTCCACAACCTGTTTGTCTCCTTGAATGCTCATACTGTTTTTGCTCTGTCAGAGTAGTCCATGCTATCCTTATCAAGTTAGACGGTTTATCTTCTCCCTATGGCTTGTATTCTAATAGTCCAGGCTCCTAGCATCTAGTCTGAATTTGCTTTTCAAACAGCAGGGTAGCCTTACTGGGGTACAATTCAGGGAGATATGGCAATTCCATTACTATGAAGCTCATTTAGCGGCACACTTGGGTGGTCTATATACTCCAGTAAATTTTCACTGTTTATGCTGTGGCTGTGAATAATCTCTTGAGTGCTATTCTGTTTCAAATAGGTTTTCATCCTATCCTCAGCACCAGCATAGTGGAGCGCCTTCCAGTCATGCATTAAGCAATATGAGCAGTTTCTTTTCAGTGCAGCCCCTTCTCTCATTTACTTCTCGCGGTTGGCAAATTTAGGTACATGACCACCTTGGTTTTGTTGGTTTTGTTTTTGAAGCCTGTCTTGGTGTCTACACTTGAGACCTGCATTAGAGGAGGGAAGCTGAGGAAACGTCCCTAGTTCTAGAACCAAAAGCTGTCTGAGGTCTGCAATAGCTGTTGTTTCAGCAAGAGCTGCTTCTACAGAGCCCTTGAAAAATCATTGACTGTGCTGTGAGTATTTGGCTAACGGGCACAATTACAGTGCTCTTCTCCACTGCTCCTTAAAGGAGCTGCGAAACTTCTGGCCCAAAGGTATGAGCTCAGAAGTTCGATAATTTCCACAGGAAGAGAGATAGCAGAGTGGAGGGGATTTGCAGAACTAACTGTCTGTCTACTCATCATGTTCCTCCATTCTGAACGTGCAGAAAGCCTTTCCATGTGCAGAATGGGCTCAGTAGCATTAGTTTCAGTCCCTGAGGTGTACCCACATTCAGTCATTCTCTCTGCAACAGCCTCTTCAAGTGACCATGGCAAGTCTCTTAGGGTGGGATTCATCTTCTTTAATTTAGGTATCAAGGAAGATTATCTGACTGAGCTAGTGACCCATGGCTCCTTTTATAGCCAACAGAGAGAAAAACGTAATTTCAGATGACGATTCATCTCCTAAAAAAAAAAAAAAAAAAAAAGAAAGAAAAAGAGCAGAGCAGTTGGCTTCTGGGTGATCCTGTTTCTTCCACAGAGCCATGGGATCCCAGCTCTGACCTGGGGATGGAGGGCTGAATCTCAGCCATTGCCCTTCTCATGGGACCTGAAGAGCAGACCACACATGCTTTACATAGGGTTAAGGTTTTGGAAAGAAAGGAGTATGTTCCTATCCTGCCAAGGAGCTGTGGAGGGGGCATATTTGTGCCCAAGAGAGATGGGGTATGTTTTGAGGGTAGGATCAGAGTGGTGGATAAGTAGTTGTGTGGATCTGTTCCAGTAGGGAAGCAAACAAAGGGCTTGTCCTCCAACAAGATTCTCTGGTCAGTGATGTCTTCGTACATGACATCCAGTTTTTCCCTTTATATAGGGGAGAGGAGGGAGGGAAAGAAGGAAAGAAATGAGGGGATGAAAATTACTTTGAACCGTTACAATTGAACTGAGACAGTATTTGGATGTGACTGCAATTAAAGCAGAAGGTCTTTTAGATGTAGGAAAGAAATCTGGGCTCATAGAGTCCGTGGAGAATGCAGTATTCAGTAACCACCGAGGCAGGCATACATTATAAATACATCTATAACTACCGGGATAGGTGTGAAAATGTAATTAACTGGAAACCTACTGAGTTTAAATGGACTTTTAGTTGTTTCAGTTTTTTTCTTCTTCTTCTTTAACCCTCCCTCCTCCCATTCTTAAGTTAAGTTTAGACTTGTGGGTCCTCTAACTCCCACTGGCACAGTGTAATTTAGCAAAGGTTGTTCCAGCCGAATTTGAAATTAATAATTTCAAATAGGCAAATCAATGATATTTAAAAGCTCCCTCCTGTGTGTTTGTACAATCTGCACAGGTATAAAAGCTAATCACATCTTGCAGGGGAAGAACATTTGTTATCGGTTTTAAGTAGTGCTTGGCAGTTTGGGGGGATCAAACACCATGTTTCTTTCCAAAGTGTGTGTGTGCCTCTGTAATTTAATATTTCTCATTAACTTAGTGCTTGGGAAAGTTGTCAGTGCCGACAGGGAGGAGCTGGCCAACCCCCTGAGAAATCATCCATTTTGCATCACTGTGAGACTTGCAAATAGAAGGAAGGGGACGTAAGAGGGATCGTGAAAGAACAGAAATGAACTGAGTTAAAAGTGAAGTTTCTGAGGGTTGATGGGGCAGTGAAGGGCTAGGTTTGGCTTGCCCAATAGCCATCCAGGAGGGTGCAAAACACATTCTTCTTTCATAATATCATAGAATCATAGAATCGCGGAATCATAGAATGGTTTGAGTTGGAAGGGACCTCAAGGGTCAAGAAGCTCCAACCCTTCCCATCGCAGGCAGGGCTGCCAGCCTCCACATTAATACTAGACCAGGCTGCAGGGCCCCATCCAACCTGGTTTGAACACTTCCAGGGATGGGGCATCCACAGTATCCCTGCAAATGCCGTACTAGCTGAGGTCCAGCAGCCTTTGTTATCCTTTGTCCTGATCTTACCACTTTTGAATATCACATATCTCATGAAAAAGCATAGGAAACATTGTGGACTCTACATTTTTCATAATATAGTTTCTTTCTAACGCTGTTAATTTATCTTTAGAATACACCTGGAACTATGATAATGCATATCTGCTATCCACATTTGTTCTTTTTAATATAATTGTGGGTAGTATTACTATCTGAATATGCTAACTCCGCTCTAAGTCCTTGTAGATTTCAGCTGTAATAATTTCTTGCAGCAAGAAGTTCCATAGGTCAACTCTGCAGGAGGCAAAATATATTCTCTTTCTATGCCAACTCCAATGTATAATTTATTTTCTGGATTAGTATTTTGCCTGTGCTTCTACATGAAAAGATCCCATTCAGCCCAGTGCTGTCTCATATGGAGAAGAAAAGCCAGCTGGCTGTGCTGAAACACTCTTTCAAAAAGTTCCAAGAAGGAGGAAGACTCTTACATTTGTATTCTCCTTGCAACATCTCTTAATAATTTAATTCCCATTAGAAGTGCCTGTGTTGTAGGGGCGGGGGGGTGGGGGGGAGAAGGGGGGAAGATTTATAGAG
>JAOWBP010004700.1:4936809-4947148 GCA_028571105.1 Tragopan temminckii | reverse complement strand
TTGGAGATTTATGATCCTTGTGGTCCCTTCCAACCCTGGACATTCTGTGATTCTGTGATTCTGTGATTCTGTGAAAGCCCAAGCGAGGCAGCTCAAGTTATAGACTTCCCAGTAGTCTGTTGTGTCTGCGGTGGTTTGTGCTTGCAGTCAGTAACTTCAGCTTCCCTGTCTCCCATGAAGTGTTTGCCTTCTTAAAGTGCCACCCACACTTGCAGAACCTGAAGATCCGTGATCCTTTTAAGCAAGATTGTCAGGAGAGTTTGATCACCTTTTGAAGGGAAAGAGGCAATTGCCTGAATGTGATCCATTTTCATTCTGTGTGGATCCTGGGGAACAAATGAATCCCATAACTCAAGACAACACTTGCTTCAGCTCTAAAAATGCCTGATGTTTAGCTTGAACACAAACTGTAACTTTCTAATTGCACTTGTGCTTGCATACTTTTTCATATTCTGCCTAGGACACAAAGCTTTTTTATCTTATCTACTAGACCATCATTTTTCCTTGACTCAGGCCACAGACCAGAACTCACTGCATTTCCCATTCTACTGCAAATGTTTTGCACTGTTGCTGTGTCTGCTCCTGAAGTAGTTGCCTTTTCATGCCGGCTACAAACAGCAGTCTGCCAACTTCTGTAAGGACACTGTGGAGAGAAGGCACGCTGCAAGGGCAAAGGTGGGTCACAAATTATTTTTGAACTCTGATTAGCAGTAAAGTGGTGCCTGGGAATAAATGCTAAACTGTGGAATTCAGATGTGGCTGGCTGATTATTTCCCATCTTCTGTTGACCCTAAAAGTCAATAAAGCTCCTGTACTACCCTTCTTTGAGATTCCCCTCTCCTCTCTATAATAGTGTGATTAAAATACCCTAGTTCAGGCCCAGCCTATTTTGATGGTTCCGTGTGCCTCTTCCCTATGGATTTCTTCGCTCTGGCTGTCAGCCAATCAAGGCTTCAGCAATCTGATCAGCTGCATGATTTAATGAAGCCTCCTTTCGTGGGGAAGGGCACATTCCTTTATAAAAACTGGTGAGATATCACATTTCACAGGACGACCTCTACTTTCATAAGATGATGGGAGAAAATTGGTTTTGGAAATCGAGGAAGATTGCATCTTGTGAAACAGAATCCAGAGAGTGACACAGAGACCACCTTTCCATTCCAGTCCATTTAATTTTCAGGTTTTGGTTTTGATGGGGAGCTAAATATAACTTGGGTCACTGGACCAGAAGCACAAATAATTAAGAAGGAAAGAAGCCCCTCTCTCACTTCTTTACTCCAAGAAACTCTCATAGCAAATGTACTATATTCAAAGCTGAATAAAGAAATAGAGCTTGTCCTCCACACCACTGCAGCAGTCTTTATGTGGAGAAGTGTACTTTTATTAACAATGTTCTGCAGTATTGTTTTGCTGCTATTGCTCTGCCCAAAAGCAAGATTTGGAGAGGCAGAATGCAATGGTCCAGACATTTAGTTTCACACACCTGGATCCAAATGTTTTGTCTGGGTATCAAAGGTGAATTCAAACCCAAAGAGTTTGGCATCTGGGTAATTTTCAGGGCCCTATCTTGAATTCTTGAAGAAATTAGGCTAAAATAGTTAATGTTCATAACAAGTAGAGATTAACTTTGAGATTCAGAGAACTTAAGAATGATTCTCTTTCATGAGGTCATAAACTTGATGCTGTAGGCTAAATAGAGTGTGACAGGCATGTTTGTTCAGGGTACATTTATTACTGAGCTATCTAGGGACATCCACAATTACTGTCATGAGATGTCTGATGATTAAAGAGTAGAATGAACAAAATGGAAGATTAAAGGCATAGAAAAAGGAGCAGAGATGTCTGTCTTCACTGAGAGTATCCATCTGAAAGGAAATTTCGAGCCATTCAGGAATGTGCATGGCATATGGTTGTACAGTGAAACTTGTTACACATTTTAGTGCTTCCATCACATTTTACACAAACAATAGACCAACAAAGGGCACAAATCTTATGTTTCATATCCTGAGCTCTTAGAAGAGCCCACCATGCAGCATTTGGACACCAACAGGGATGAGTCAGAGCTACTCAAGTGTGTGCCCCTCTGTGGCCCTCCTTAGTTGCCTTGTATCCCCAGATATCTACAAAATACCTTTTACTTCCCACTGTTCCTGGCACAAATTTGGAAGGAGCAGAAGTACTATCAGTTTCAATAATGTTTGTTGTTGGTTTTTGTTTTTTTTTTGGTCAGTACTGTCATATTTCCTGATAACCCTATACTAGTTTCCTGGTATCAGCTGGGATGGAGCAGATTTCCTTCATAGTCTCTGGTTTTGGTTTTAGGAGAAAAACAGTGTTGATAGCACTTTGATTTTTTAGTTGTTGCTGAGCAGTGCTGCACAGAGCCAAGGATGTTTTAGCTTCTTGCACTGTCCTGCCAGTGAGCTGCTGCGGGTGCACGAGGAGCTGGGAGAGGACAGAACCAAGACAGCCAACCCAAAGTGGCCAAAGGGATCTTCCACACTATATGATATCAAGCAAAACTATAAAATTGAGGGGACTTGGCTGGTGGGCAGCAACTGCTTGGGGAAGTGGGGCGCAGTGACTGACTTTAAGGATAGGTGAACAAGGGAGAACATACCAGACTTGGGTTTGGTTGGGTTTATTCCACCTGAAATAAAGGACAAAAGGATTTCCTTGCATGTCCTTGTGCCGTGTGTTCATTCACTGTCCTTTTCTGAGTCAGACCTTCTTGGACTTATTTTTCCTGGTGAGCTCCCTGGGGGGGGAACTAACAAAGATAAAAGCTCCCTCACTGCCTCTGAGCTGCACTGCCATTTAAGACATTTTGATCTAAATGCACACAGGGGCCAGTAAGTGTGCCAAGCCCTATATCATTCAAGATCCATTTTGAATAGTCTAAAATAGAGAAGAATACATGAAGAATTAATATGCAACAAAAAAATGGGAGAAATGGAGGGTGTCCCAAACGTTTTTTTCTCTAGAAATGCTGGAATGCCAATAAAATATGCATGTTTTATAGGATATCCTGCAGCTGGCATGATGCAGCATAGCTACGTCAGTTCCTTCAGATAAAGAGTTAAAAGGTGTCAGAAGAGAGATCCACCTACAGAAATCCTGGAGCAAGCATAGGGACACCCATGAAATGGCCCATTCACAGCATACTGTACAAGGGCTGCTCCAAAAGTAACACTTCCTGTTTTATTCTTTTGGCCCACTGCATCAGAGGCAGATGCTGGTGGTCTGGCAGAAGAGTTTGAACCTTCTCACCAATATTCCGCTACATTTTGTTGCTGTGCAACAGATGGCAGCGGAGGGGCAGTCTAGCAGCATGGCCTCTGACGTGGAAGTGCATATGGAGCAAAGGTGTGTCACTGTATTTCTACGTGAGGGAAAAGCAGCACCTACTGGCATTAATTGATGCTTGCTGAACATTTATGGAGACCCAACAGTGGATGTGAGCACAGTGAGGTGGTGGGTGGTGCAGTGGCACTGACAGTGGGTCACCTCTGCTGGTGCAGGGGTTTACAGACATGTCATACAGGCTCTTGTGCATCTCTGGTGAAAATGCAGAGCTAATGGTGGTGACTATGTTGACAAGTAGTGTTTTGTAACTTTATCAAATAGTGCTATTGTGGTCTTTGTATCTGTTCTAGTTTCCATGGAAAACTAAGAATTACTTCCAGGGTAACCCACATATATTCCCCTTCTACTAATATCTACCTTTTCATTTCTTCATGCCTCAAGGAGTATTTTCCCCTTTGTCTTTACCTAGAATGAGTGAGGAGAGCACCATGACTGCAAATGGGATTGAAACAAACAGCAGAATAAAGAAAAAAAAATGGTGTCCCCTGAGTCTCTTCACCTGCAAACACTTTTCTTTGTGTGTGTGCATGGCTACATGTGCTGCAACTTTATGACTGTACTGGGTTCCCTTGGGAGCTTCCAACTCTCTTAATGCTTATGACCGCCAGTCAATTTCTATCCCGAAATATCCTGCATAGTAAAGACATGCAATAGGCAAGAAGAAAACAAATATTCATTACTCCAGGAGTTAAAGTAGCATCCATTTGGATTGCACATCTGTAAAAGGCCAATAAATTGAAGGCAATGCTCATAATTACATTGCAGGCCAGGTTGAAAACATGATGCATTCCTCCAGAGCAATTTGCTATTGTTGGGGTTTAGAAAATTTCTCCCTCCCTGCTGCTGCCAACGGAAAAAAAAGAAGGAAAAAAGATACTTCTTTTTTTGGATGTTGATGATTAAATAAAAGAGATCTGAATGGCAATAGTCATTAGACCAGCAGGAGGAATAAATAAGAAACATCATTGGTAGTTGTAAATAACGGATGCCGTTTTGAGCACAAAGCAACACATCTGGTAATTATTCTCAATTCCACTCCAATTGCTTTGATTTGGCGGCGTAAGGTGCCACAATGAATTCTGACGTTATTTATTTATTTATTTATTTGCAAATCAGTGTTTAATTGTAAATTGCCTTGGAGGAATCAATGCGATTTATTGCTTCTGCCACGTGAGGTGTGAAATGTTTGCCATTACTGAACAATGGATTATTTTTTAATAATCTCTGCCTAACGTCCTCTTCCCTTGTAATAAGGTTATTTTGTCATAGGTGGAAGTTTCTTTTGGTTCTCCTCTTCCCCACACATGTACACTTTTTTTCATCTTCCTCCTTAAACTTTTTGAATGGCTGCTCATTTGATAGCTTATAAATACTGCTTTATTAAGGCAGAACTTAAATAGGACGATTCTGTAAAACCTTCTTTATGTGTCCTTCCTTCAATTACTTTTAGGAAGACATTTTGGGGGGGCATGTTTGGAGCAGATGAACACACACAAACCATTAATCAAAAAAGTGTGAACTTTTTTTTTGCCTTTTCTTATACCTTTTTTTTTCCATTATAATTTTTGTTTGTTTCCAGAAAGCATTCTTCCTATCCAGCCTTACTCTCTCTTTAAAATTACGACAAATCCCTTCCACATCTCTGCAACAAAGGATAAACAGAAAAGGCAGTTTTCCTTTTTCTTTTCTTTTCAATGCTTATTTGAAAGTTTCAAAAAATGAGGAGAAAAAAAAAAAAAGAATTTGGAAGAAATTTGCAGTTACGAGAATTCTCTGGCTTTGACTGAAAGCATTTGTAGGTGACCCTTTCCTCATACATGAGTTTCAATTAACTCTTGCACATAGCATGACCAAACAACAACAGGGGTGATGGTGACTACTGCACCTTTAAAATGTCTCTGGGCCTTCGCTCCTCATCTTTGACACAGTAATAATGGACCTTTTTTTTCTGAATTGTCTGCTGAGATTATAACCATGCCAGGACTTCTCTTTTATTACAGTGCATACAGTACTTAGCAGAACAGGGACACAGTCACAGTTGCTTTCTCCAGACGATACTGTAATTACCACATTAATTTGTACAACAACCTTCAATCCTCTGGCCAGGACACTCCTTCCCCTGAGCCGCGCTTATTCCTGTACTAGACTGACACATCCTCTCTCCTTTGGATAGTTTGGTTGAGTCTCAGATGTGTTTGGGTGTTTTGTATTTTTCTTTTTTTCTTTCTTTTTTTTTTTTTTTTTTAAGGAAAAGAAAAAATAATAAAAAAAGAATTTTTGATTTTAATGAGGGAACACCAATTTTCATGAAACTGTCTTGATGTCAAAACTAAAGAAGGAAAAAATCCCCACCCTTCAGGTACACAGTATTTGTGTACTAGTAGTACCATAGTACTTCTTTGTGGACGCAGGGATGAGCTCCCAGACTGGGCTGCAGATCCCTAGACTTCTGTGGAGCCCAGCAAGCCCAAAAAAGAGACCCAGGAGACCATCGGAAAGGGAGGGCCATCCTGTCTTTGAGCTAGACAGATCCTGTTCCCCTGGGGATGAACAGAAAGCAGCCTCCTCGAAAGCTGCTCTGGTGCAGAAGAGCAGAGTCGCTGGAGCTGGGCACGGTCTCCCCTCTCTTCCTCTGATGATGATCACCATACATTTTGCTCAGCTGTGGAACGGAGCAGACGAGCTAATTAACACAATAAGTCATAAAGAGACGGTGCCAGTGGGGAAAATGGAGCTGCCTGAGCTGTCTGTATCTGTACCCTGTGCAGTCTTCATATCACGAGATCCTAACTGTATGATTAAGAATGACAAGTGTTAACCCCTCTGGTCTGGGGGTCTCCCAGCTCTCCTGCTGCAGTGGTCTCATCCCATTTTCTTTCTCTGAATTACAGCAATTAGCAACAGAAAAGACATTAGTTCATCTGTCCTACATGCTCTCTCTCTTCTCCTTGGCCAGGGTGAAATGAATTCCTATATTCTTGCAGTTCATTGTCCAGCCAATTTTTAAATGGCTTGCACAATGAAGATTCTTTTAAAAAGCTGTTTCATTGACTAATGCCTGTCTCTCAGCCCAATTACCTCCCATACATAATAGAATAAAATTTATTTTGGGGATAGGTGAGTCTGAGAAGTTCCCCTTGTAGAGCATTCATCAGATTCCTCCCTTGGGGCTGGTCTAATCCTCTATCCAGCAATCCTGTGTTGACTGGCAGCCTGTATTTTGCCCAGGAGGCATGCTTTGGGTCTAAACAAGACTTCCATAATGGGAATGAAACTTCTCATGAGCAAGAGAAACAAAACCAGGACTCCCACTTTTGAAGGACAGTCCACTTGTAGCTGTTTTGTTTACAAAAAAGAAATTAATTCTGGGGGGAGGAGTACATAGAGTATGGAAATACACAATCCTGATGATATTCCCTCAGGGAGATTACGCTGGATTCAGGGCTGAGCGTGGCCAAAAGCCAGACAGAGTCACACTTGCAATGCCCCTTTGTACGGACTGTGGCAATTAGTGTGTATGAGAAGGGAAGAAGGGAAAGGAGCAAAGGAAAATGGAAGGAAAAAGGATTAAGTGTGTTACTCCAGATCATCCAGACTCAGTGGCTCTCAGGTCCTTACTTCCATCTTGCAGAAGACAAGGATTAAGATAATTCCTATGAACAGCTGAGTCAGAGGATCATCTTTGTTGCTATTTTTTCTTGGAGTGAAAGTCTCTGTTTAATTCCACAAAATTATAACAATTGAGGATATACAGAACAGCTAGGTAAAATTCTGGCATCACAACCCATTGGGAACAAATGTCATTTTCAAGACATATTTGTTTTTTGCATTTGTTTTTCTTTTTGTTTTTTTTTTAGCTAACAGTGCCTCACACTTAAATATTGCCAAAAGGAAAAAAAAATATTAAAACCTACAGAACAGCTGATATAAAGAAAAGGACTGAAAAGAGCACCTGACAAAAGTGGTTATTATTATTTGCCTTGATACACCCTCACATGCACACATACACATTAACTCTTAGCAATCTCTTTACTAACAGCTTCACTGACAGTTGATGGTTCCACTTCAGTAACGAGAATTTATTGCGTTCTATCAATAAAAGGATCAAAGTTGCCCAGAAGCATCCCTTCCACTTCAATAGACATGTGGGCACCCAGACCTTTTGCAAAAATTTGGGTTTGACACAGAGCTCTCTGATAGCAGCAGTGGTGTGTTAACATGAACTGTGCTGGGTGAGATCTTTAGGTTTTTTTCCATCCTCAGTCATAAATAAAATTTATATATATAGATATATATATTATATATTATATTATATTTATTATATATATATATATATATATTATGTGTTGAAGCCTGATTCTGGCAAGTGGGAAAAATTCTCAGCCCACAGACAATTTTTTTTTAGTGAGTGATAGAAATTGTTCACTTTTGGAGGAGGGAGGGAAGTATGCTTTGTACATTCAAAAATAAGGAATTGAAGTTCATTATTAGGATACACCACTCTAGAAATTTCTGTTTCTGTTCAACTCCTGCCTTAAATCTCCAGAAGGTAAAAGGCAAATGAAGTACTCTAACTATGAAATGTTACCCAAGGCAAACTCAAAACACACGCTGGTTCCAGAACTTAACAGCGAGTCTGAACAGACCCAGCAAAAGCGGACTGAAGGAAGAATGGCTTCCAACTTCCAGATTGGTTTCACTCTTCATGAAGCAAGAGACTTGGAGATGGGCATAACTTTTAAATGCCTAAAATAAGTCACCATGGAAGAGTTCTCTTGGAAGCTCTGGGACTTCGAGTCGGGAGTTTCATCACTTGCATTAAGGAACTTTGCTTTAAGGAACTTGCTTTAAGGAACTGCTGCAGCACCACTGCCACTACTGAATGATATTTACTATGGGAAGCAGTTTAAGGCATGTTAGTGGTATTTCACAGAGACTGAGACAACACACAGTCTGAGTTAGTTTGACCTGAGGAAATTTGGTTTCAAAGACTATGGGTCAGTCAGGCTTGGGAAGGATGCATTCCCACTAAACTCTGGTGGTATTCAATCCATTGCCAAAATGGGCATAGCCAAGCATGGCCTGAGGGAAACTGGTCACAGGGGTATCTCTGTGATGTTCCAGTTCAGTGGTATGTTCAAAGATTCACTATATAATCGGGAACTGGAAGGAAAGGTTTACAGAATCACAGGCTCTCACACTTGCATTAAATGTGAAAAGAAGCTCTACAAACCCCACAAAACACCAGCCATTTTTTTCCCTACTATTTCAGAGAGCACTATCACATACTAGCCAGCACAGAAATTTAATTATTTCCTATAGGGCTTCAGATGCCTTTACAATTCTGCCTCTTAAGCAAAGACCATCTCACAGGGGTTGGTGGACATTATCCTTACAGTATATCAAAGACTGAGACAAGTAATATCACTGTTTTAACATCTGCTGAGGGCAAAGGTGATTTTCCATTGTGTTGGCTGTGCTGCTAGATGGCAAAGGTTATAATCTTGACCTGCCTGACTGGGATTTTGCTTGGAGGTCGTTTTCCCTCAAATGAAACTGTGCTAAGGGGAATGATGCTAAGATTTAGGTAATTGCAGGTAACTGCAAAGCTTTCTCCTCTTCCTGAGTTGCTTCTTCACATGGATTCAGAAAGCACTAGAGAGAGTTGAGACATGTATGCCTCATGTCATCCCCAGCTTGATGCTTCAGGTAAAGACAATGAGGCTGTCTGGACCAAAAATTGGGTGGGTATTGCACGTCTGTGAGGGGAATTATCTGAGGTGAGCTTTTATACTCTTTCATACTTGGCAGTCTCAGCTTGTACTGAGTACCTGTGTGCCATCACTCAAAGCTGGAAGATGACCTCTGGCTATGCCTTGCATACTTGATTCTCACTTCAGTCTGTGATAAACCACAGTGACTTTTAGAAACTTCTCCACATCTATTCCTCATTCACATTCACTAAACTGAACACAAAAGTAGATTTCTTCCCTTCTTTTTATTTAAGCTGCTTTTGCAGAGTTGCCTTTCAGGGTACACACAACAGCTGCAATAGCCAGCTTCCAGTACCTGATTTTTGAAACAAGCTTATACATGATTTTCTCCCTCTTCTCCAGAAATTTGGGAAAAGACATACATCACCAGCTGGGGACCTCATAAGTCAATATTTCTACATCTGAAACACAGAATCTGTGTACACAAACAAGAGAAGTATACAGATGGAGTAATATAATACAAAGTCAGCTTTGGAAAAAGCAGCAATAAAATTAATAGATAAAATTGCTCCTCTCTTGGTGATTTGGCAACAGGTATCTTGCTCATGCCTTCCCTTCTTTCAGCTCTTCTGCTCGCAGCTGAGGGGTTCTCTGGATCCTAATCCCAGGGCAAGATATTCTATTTACTTAAAGAGAGCTGCTGCCTGGTTTGATGTTGGCTAATTAGTGCCATACCACCCATAGAGATTGTCAGATAAAGGGGTTTGTTTTCAGCAAATAAACCTCAGCTGCTGCAAAAGACCATGTTGGCAACACTTTCCACTGCCAAGCTGCCTTCTCTTGTCTGGTCCATCATGTGTAGATATCCAGCTACCAAGAGGATGGTCCACAGTGTGCAAGAGCACTGTGCAGGAACCTTGCCACCACTTGCTTCCTTTGTCTCTCTCCTCTCCTTCTTTTCTGTTTTCATTCATCAAGAATTGGGGGCAACCAGCTTTGTTGCAGTTTCATCCTGTTGGTCCTCCGTACACACAAACTCTGTCAGGGTAATGTATGCCAAAGCCTGCTCTAATGTACCCCACAGTACATCAAACTGACTTTTAAGAACTTCTGTGGACAGACTGCTTAGTCACTACCATTTAAAAAAGAAGAAAACTTTGTTCTATTGTTTCACCTGCTTGTTATAGCTCCTAGAAATTATGATGATATTGCCTAAGAGAGGAAGGCAGGCAGGCGGGCACATAGCAGAAGGAAAGACA
>JAOWBP010004700.1:4907550-4936596 GCA_028571105.1 Tragopan temminckii | reverse complement strand
TTGTAAATATAGCCTTTTTTTTTTTTTTTTTTTTTTTTTTTTTTTTTCTGTAAAATTGCCACTGGCTTTTAAAAATGTAAAGGACACGTAACCTGAACAATGGATGTGGACACACAGCCCACATATGACCTAATCACGCGCAAATCCACATATTCAGAACAGTGTGATTTTCTTTGAAAGTAAGAATTAAACTGGCTTTTCTTCTACCTAGATTGCTACAATGAGAACAAATAAGTATGCACTTTAAAGAAAAATCATGACCAAAAGAACTAAAGGGTGGCAGCATTTTCTGATACACATGAAAAGCAGTAAGTCTGACATGACCTTGATTTCAAGTAGCCCTTTGAAATACAGGTTGCAATATCACTGGTGCAAGCTGGAGGGTGTATTCCAGATGTTGTTCCTTGTTCTCGTTGAAATAAAAATTTGTTTTATACATATATGCTTTTAAATTCCACTGATTCCTGGAGGTTTTTAGCTACAGTATATGAGCATTACATCAAAAATCTTTGTTAGAAAACTTCACCCATAGGTTGCCCTCAGTACATTAAACCATATGCTGTGAACATCTCCATCTGCACACCTCTGTCCAGAATTATGCTTGAGTAGTGCCCAGAGATTTAACTTCCATCTTGAAAAGCACAGGGATTCCAGATCTAAAGCTGAAACACTGTCTTTCTTGCAGCTAGACATACTGCCACACATTTGGGCTTTGGAAATCTGCTTCAGACTGCACTTTCCTGCACTTTGAGATGCAGAGAAATACTTTGAGTAACAGCTCAGATTTGTTTATTCCACATGATGAACAGACAAAATACAACACTACTAATGCAAAAGAGTCTGGGAGAAAAGCTGATACAAGCTGGATCATCTTAACAAGAAAGAAGATTTGCTCACCCACCTTTCTTAACCCTGCAGTCTGTCTAGACAATCTGATGTGACTGATTTTACAGTAACTAGCTTATGTTTGGACAGTACTTTTTACGCTGCAGTACCAACACCATTACATAAGCCTCTGCTGGTTTTCACTGCAAAGCAGCCACCTCTGATGTTGTGGTGTCTGTTAAGCAGTGTTTGGGAACTCTCCCCAATGGTTTTGGCTGGGGAAGGAAGGGAAGCACAACAAGCAGGCTGACTTTTCTGCTGCATGAAGCACTGTTGAAATCAGCAGAAAGGAGCTAAGAGATCTGTCTGACATCCTGTTAAAACCAAGAAGCTGTTACTACAGGAGGCCTCTTGACAGGGTATCAGAGTGCACACACTGAAACAAGTTGCTTCATGGGCAGCCAAATGTGTAAACCCTCTTCCAATGTCCCTACCCCCATGAGTTCATTGATGTCTAATAAAAGATGGGCTTATGAGCACTAATGAGAACTCTCTGCTCTGCTTGGCTGCCTATTTTCATGAAATTTATAGGAACACAATAGCTTTGGGACCTCTTCCACCCCATCAGCGATAGGTTAAATTACCCAGTGGGTTCAAAGCTCAAAGGAGGAGCCCTTGACAGATTGACTGATAGATGGGCCCAGGCACACACTAACAAACAGCTTGATTATACAAGCCTGATTTCCTTTGGAAAGAAGGAGCAGGAGTTCTATTGGTCCCAGCCAATAGATAGGATAACTTATAGCAAATTGCCTCCTACTGCCTTCTTAAGATGGTGCTTCAGTGAGAACTTAATGCCAAAGCAACTTCTGGATTTTGTAGATGTGTTAATATCTCCCAGGGACAAGCATCCTTGCTAGGCTTGAGAAGATAGGATACCTTCACCAGTGAAGGTGGAAGAGCTGTGAGTGCATTGAAAGCAAAGGTCTGGAAGAAAAGGGGAGCTTTTCTGAAGCGTGCCCTTCATTTTAAAGGGCAAGGCCGTGGCTTTGAGAAGCCAGACAATTTCTCTGAAGCACAATTTTGTTTGTGCTGCAGGGGTATTTACTGGCATTTGGATGGTGTAGGTAGAACAGCTTTATGTAAAAAGAGGGGAAAAAAATCAAACCTTTAAAGGAGCTTTAAAAGGACAATAACCCAACTCTCTGACTGTTTAGGGGATTTTATTTGGACAGAGCTGTTGCTGAGCCTTTTGTGACCAGACATTTGTACGTGTTTTACTGCATGTTTGCACGGCTGCACGCAGGAGATAATATAACTGACAGCCTAGTGATGACAGATTCCTACAGCACAGAGGATGCAGGGAGGTCAGGAGTGGTACTAAGTCCTCTCCAGTATGATAGCACCATCATTTCCTATTTACCTGCAGTGTCAGCAGCAAGATGTTCCCCGTCCACAGAAAAGGTGCATGTGGGTGGGTGCCAAGAGGCTGTGCCCAGAGTGGACTCCTCTCCAAATTACCCTCAGATTTAGACCTGTACCCAGTGATTCACCCTCTGTAACACTTAGAAAAGACCGGAGAAGATTCAAATCAATCTCAGTTGGGAAAAGAAGAAGAAATGATTACGTAAGAAGGCCAGTTTTAGGTAGAACACTGAATAGGATTGAGAGGACATGACTACATGGCTTCTGCTCCAAGCTGTGTAATGAGGTCCAGCTCTCAATCCACAATGATTCACTGGACCTCAGTTTTCTCATCCATACCCTGAACAAAACAGAGAGGCTGATTTTGCATGAAACGAGTTTTGAGAGTTCGTGACAAATCTGCAAAAGGGAAAATATAATGTACATTACCCAACTGAGCAGAATGTTTTTTTATGCCATCCTTCTATCTGTCTTCTCTTTGTGGATAACAGTGAGGAACTTTACATTGCTGTTTCAGGGATGAGGACAGAAAGACCCAGCAGGTCCAATTTTCCACCCTATTCTGTTCAGTTCTGTGGTCAGAAATTGATGTGTTCACAAGTGACTTAGTATTTGAGGCTGTAGAAAGCAGTGTCTAACTGCAGAAAGCTACAAGAACTGGAGGGCAGAAAAAGAATTTTTTTAAAATCAAATGCCTATACAAGCAGGGAGAAACCCTTCTGAAAAATTCTGATGCAAATTTCTACCATCCCCAACCTATTGTTTTTTACACTGTCTTGACAAAATAAACTACATTTTATGTCTTCAGTGGTTGAATTTTTGGCTGGGATTTTTCCTGTGCTCACATCTCAGCTCTAAATACATTTGCAGGAAGGGAAACAAAATGTGTGCCCTTCCTGGAAGCAAATCCACTAACTGTCTCTGCACTTCATCAGGCTGTGAAAGGCAGACTTCACACTACCAGAAACAGTCCAGGATAAATCAGCCCATTCACTCTCTTCATTCATCTTTTGAACGTCTTTTGCATGTGTTCAGATTGTATCGTGGTGTAGATAATGCTGAAAGACTCTTCAATATTCACTTTTAATTGTTGGCTGTTACAGTGTTTGGCTTTCGGACTAGTGAAGAAAATCCGAATAAGAAAATAGCAAACTGATGGAAGGAGAATGTTTGAGGGCCAGTTACTTGGGCAGATCTCATCAGATCTTCTATGGAGGCCTTGGTTCAAAGGCCACTGAAATTTGAGTAGATTTTGGTCCAAATGGTAAATAATTTCTCAAGTACACACTGGTATCTGATCTCATCACTCTCACCACTGGAGACACATTTTCACAGAGTGAAGATAAAACCTTACTCCTGTTCAGGACCAGCATGCCTGTCCTGGCTGCAGAAGGTCCTTCTGACAAAGTAATTGCTTATATGGAGAAGATACCATTAAGTACACACTACAACCAGTCAAGAGACCTTCTCAAGTATAAGTACTTATGATATGCTTCTGCATCTGGGTTGTGGATACTCAAACTAATCATTCAAGGAAGTCAGACAATGAATGTACAGATTTCCATCTTTACTCTGAGGGCAAAACCTGCATGGTCTATAAACTCTGCTGGCATGTGATGACAGTAGGCTTGATCAAGTGACAGGTAGGTATTCATGTGTGGTCCAACTGGAGCTGGTGCAGCACTACTTTCTCAAATCAAAACACCAGGATTGTCTTCTGGATCAGCATTTCTTTCTCTAGAAGTGATTTTATTTCAGTGGTGCAGGTGAAAACAGTCTTACAGAAATCTGCTTGTCCCAGGACTTATATCTGGTAGAGAAGCGGAATGAAAGTCCTGCAGTCTGTTTGCTGATTCTCCCACATGCAACATCAGGATTTTGAAAACAGAGAAAAGTTGGAGCTGGGCCTAGATACAAGGAATAATGGAAACCTCAGCATGAGACTGGCCTCAGAACTTTCCTTTGAACACTTTGCAGGTGGGAGGATCAGCTTATCAAAACAAGAGCCATATGAAGTGTAATATTCTATCCTGGCACAGCTAAATGATGACACTGGTGATCATTCTTTTCCATTCTGCTGATTTAAATAGCAGCTGCAGGTACATATCTGCTCACTAATGCAATCCCGTCTCCTCTAAACAACAGAAAAGGTCTCACACAGCTTACTGCCTTGCATACTTCATCTTCCCTGAACCATAAGCTGCAGGAAATACTGATCTCCTTTGCTTAGAACAGACAGTGATGTCCCAGAGGCCAAGAGACACAGCGAAAGTAACCCAGGCTCTTGGTGACAGTGCAGGCAATTGAATAAAAAGTTCAGCTGGGCACTTCAGTTTTGAGACTGTCCTTTTCTACACACGAGAGAAAGCAGAGACAGAAGGAGCCCAGCAGCAACCACTGGTTTAATAACAATCATTACTATGCTAGGAGACAGGATGGATAATGCAGTCCCAAAGCACGGACATGAACTAATGTCATCAGCATTGGTATAAATAGGGTGTCTGCATTTAATTAATAAATAATAGGCTGCAATGCTAATCTCCTTCTGCTAACTCTTTTCTAAAGGTGCAATCTATTAATCACATGTCACTGCCAGCCTGGTCACTTCTTTTTTTAGATTCAAGACAAAAAAAAAAAAAGCTAGAATTAAATGGTTCCTAAATACAGCAGGGCAATTGAATAGCACAGCCAGCATTATGATCCACTGCTGATTTCAATCCTTCGCCACAAGTTTTTTTCCCCTAAGGATTGATATAATGCTTTAAATAGAGAGTGAAGGCTTGTGATGTTGTTAAAGGTCAGCATGTTACTAATGTCTGTAAAATGGAGGTGTTTTTTTTCCCCTGATTATTTGCCCATGGAAATTCTGCTACTCTACAATGTCTGTCGACGTGCAGTAAGACCCATTTCTGTGGGCACTTGCTTAGGCAGGTAACATACTTCTATTGAGCTAGGGAGAGCGTAACTTTCATAGAAGTTATTTAGTGGAAATATCTCGCCTGTTTAGCACACTTTGAGACTAGGAAGCCAGAAACTCGAGGTGAAAAAGCCATTTGTGTTGGTATGGAAATGTGCTGTGGGGGAAATAACAGCACTGCTCATCTGGGATCATGCAGAAGTAGACATGCAAATTGCTTCCTTTGCATGTGAATATCCACTTTCTGGGAAGCTTCCCTTTCAGTGCTCTGAATGGACTCCATTGTGTCCATAGACACAATGAAGATTTTCACCTGTTCGGCTTCAGGATTATGGATCTCCCTGCTGTGCCTTTTCTAGGGTCTCTTTAGAAAAATCTGGAAAACTTCACCCCAGGAAAACATTGCCCCGGGTGTCTTTGTGTGCACTGAGGCGTGTGCATTTATGTCACAAATGAAGTTGCTATCCAAAATGTTGTTATTAGAAAACATACCCTGCCTTCTCTAGTCTGTTGCATGCAATTGATCACAAAGATGTTACATTACTGATGATTAAAAGCTTCTCAGAAAGTTCATCTCTGCAATTGCAACCTGTTTGATATCAAAGTTGTGCTGAAGCCTCAGAAGTGTCATTCTCTGGTTAAATTTCTTTGTTCTTCAGTCAAACGCAAGGCAGAAGTCTCAGCACAGAACATATGGGTGAAATTTTACACTCACTTTATGAAAGAGGTTAAATGAGATCTAATGATTCCTTCTAGATCTAAAAACTATTAATTTTCCTTTAATCCAGCATGGAACACCAGAAGAACAGCTACTGCTACCGCGCTTTGGCCTTTCCACTCAAAATCCAAACTTCAATCAGGGAACACTGCAGGCTCTAATAAAAAACACATTGTCTGTAATAGCAGGGAAGAGTGCTGGATCACACACTGAGATCAAGGAGAAACAGGGATAAATTCAGCTTATTGCATGCACTGGAAATACACTTGCTTCAGGATTTGAACTTCTCGTGGTATTTGACCCCTGTTTTGTTTTAGGTGGCTCCAGTGCCTTTGAAGAGTTCCCCATCAAAGAGGCTGTTGGTATTCAGGGACTGCTATATTCCAGTTTCTTTCTGCATCGTTGTTTCTCCCATGGGCCTGCCTCTGTGACAACGGGTGGCATGGTGGCAGAACCTGCTCCATGTCACTATAGTGTGCCCATCAAGCATCTGCTGAACCTCAGTTTCTTTTCCACTCATCTGTGACCAAGTGTGCCAATTGTAAGTATGTAGTGTGAGTGCACAGGAGAGTCCTCAGGAATGAGTCCTTCTCAGGAATGAGGTCATGCTAGTAACTTAAAATCCTGTGTGTATTATTCAGGATGTCACCTGTGTTTTATGATAGGACACGTCCCCAGAAAGAGCTTTGCTTGAAGGTTCTCCGTAATGTTTCCTTTCCCCAGGAAGAGCCTAGTTCCACAGCATCTGGCCTGATGTATTGGTTTCTCTCCCAGCTGTACAATGCTGCACAGCACTTTTTCTCACATCTGGGGCGACATTATAGGAGAGGTCTGCATCCTACTCTGTATCTGCTTCTGTATTTAGAGGCTAAGCTCTTAAGATCATCCGTCTGTTCTGCACTCTACAACACACCTGGTGTCGTAGTTCATAACTGGTCTCCTAAGCACTGCTGCAAGAGATAGTAAATAATTAGATTTCTGATGTTGGGAGTGGAGAGACTGCTTTGGTTCAGTCCGATCTCTAAAGTCATTAAGCTCACACTATATTCATTCCTGCTTGCCTGAGGTTCTGGCCCATTCTCCCACACCTCTTCTTCATTAGCTACTCATAATAATAATAGTCATACTCATCTTGGAATAAAAATATCCAAGAAAGCAATTCATTCAATATAACTTATATTGTGGCAACATAATTTTATGTTAATTGGATGGCTACTTGGAAGTGTCAGTATTTTGTGGTTTATAATCAGTGCATCTGGCCATTCATCAATGACTCAAGAGATGGATAAATTAAAGATTTGGGGCAATTAATTACCATTCATATTGCAGCTCATGGGTAAGAAGTATTCTGCCATCAGTGAAATCCTACAACTAGGCTGCTGCAAGACAGCATCCCACAGTTAATTCCAGTCCTAATACACTTGACTTACTTATCCCTTATTTTTAACTCTCTTGTAGTACAGTACTGATCATTGGGAAATCTCAGCTTGTGTTATGAAACAAACCTGCTCTGCCCTTTCAGCTGGGATGTGTCCCACTGCACTTCCCACAGTATGAGTAGGCAGCATCTCCTCGAGGACTAAGTCTGACCTGATTCCACGAAAAACAAAGGAACCAGCCCCATAAAGATGGCTTGAAATACTTAAACATCATTATGTGGGGAGATTTCCAAAGGGAATATTTAGACACCCAAGGCCCATTGACTACGTGAGATTTGAGAAGCATAACACATTTAATACTTTTGAACATCTCTATTTATCTAACCAAACTACTTCTGTGGAACTAATGATTAGAGAACCTGGACACCTAATAATCATTAATACCTGTAGTCTTGTAGCACCAGCACTACTTTATAGGTGAAAGCTGGAATTACAGCAAGGTACTGGGCCAGTTTGTCTGCATATATTCAGACAGTTAAAGGTAAATATTAGTCAACAGTTCGAAAACAGGTGAGAATAATACCCTGATCCTAAGTAATCTCTTCGAGGTCCACTAGGAAATCTGAAGCAATGCAAGAATTGAAGCCTCAGTCTTTCAAGCTGCAATCTATTGCCTACTCTACAGCTTTTGCTTCCTCTGTGCAGAATCATGCTGCAACACTGCCCTTAAAATTGAAAAGAAAGGAAACTGTCCCTCACTAATTGAAGCCAACTGTTTATCTTCCCTGGGGGAAAATGTTTCAGTGCAGTGCTGCCTTGAAAATTACCTCTCTACAAATGATATTACAAGGGGTCATATTCATTTTCCACCACAGATTCCAAAACAGGCTGGTTTTAAAGATAAAAATATTTTTGTTAATTATGAAAACACATTTTCACATTTTAAAGACACAGATGTTAGGCACTGCTTTCAATTTGAAATCTTTTTTATTAGTATTTTGAGTTCACTTCCTGCCATGAGAATGGGAGTGGCAAAAAACCTAAATATAAAAATGCAAATTGCTTTTAAGAAAGAATTAAAATTGATCAGATTATCTCTACTGTTCAGGCTGATTGGGATGCTACCCGTCTTATTCTCCTCTCAACACTGTGAAATAATCACATTAGTGGAGAGAGATCCCTTTCCTTTTTAGGACAAAAACCAACATAGCACCTTTTGTTAATATACTTTAATAAGTTTCAGAAAATTCAAGTATTACCATTCCTATGATACAAATGGAAAACTGAGGCCCATAAAGGTAAAAGTTGTGATTCATCCTACCTCTCTTCAGATACCTAAAAGCAGGACACCTAAAACTGTTAGTTGCCATAAATTCACTCCAGTTTCAGTGGAGAGAAAGAGGGGGGAAACTTCAGAGCACCCTTTATCCCATCTGTTTCAGGATGGGGCAAATCACCTTTAAGAGGTACCTCTTCCTCTCCACTTTCCATAGCAGAAGCCAAGATAATTAGCTTCCACTATATGCTTAATATTTAAGCACTAAGCCCAGATGAAGTGAATGCTGCCAGAAACAACATTTTAAGTAGAGTGGCATGAAATCCCGGTTTAAAATTTCTTCTGGCCCTTAATCCAAGGATCCTAGCTAAGAAGCTCAACTTCTAGGTACAAGCACTAGATGCTAGTTCACTCAAAGTGCTGAATTATTTACATACTGATTTTCCACCTCCCGGACTGATTTGACATACATGCTGCAATTGAAAAAAAAAGCTGTATATGTCATGGAGAAAAGTTTGCTTGACCTTCAGTATCTTCTGAGTCTCAAAGCTTCTTGAGAGCTGTGACACTGTCATCTGGGATCTGAGCAGGCAAGGAGCAAAACTCATCTAGTGAAACGCTCAGTAGATAGAGGGGGTTCAGACTGCACCAAACAGGCTGAGGCATTTTTATGCTTAAATTGCTCAACTGCAAACTTGCTGTGCCTATGGCTTGAGGATATTGACTGTAGTCCAGGCATTTCCTAGCTCTCACATCACAAGAACACCCACTTCCCAGAAAGACCCTAGATTACACAAGAGTCAAAGGGCTTTGCAAGCATGCAGTAAACAAGTGGCAGTCATGAACAAACAGGTACACAGCATTACGTGCTGGATGCTGGGCTCAGTTTATACCCTGGTAATACTTTAGCCAGCACCACTGAGTTTTCTGATATATGCTACTTTTATACTAATTTATTTTTTACTAGTTGTTTTTTTGTTTTTTGTTTTGTTTTGTTTTTATATAGTAATTCTTCCTTTTGTCATTCTTCTTTACTTCACATTTTACATCAGGCCTCTCCTAAGGGCTCTTCCTTCCTGAAGTTTTGTATAGGAACAAACATTACTGGGATTTTGGCATGGGGAGGAAGATGGCTTGTGCATTTTCATTAAAATATCAGTTGGTAAAATATAAGGGGGAAAAAAAGCAACCAACCAACTAAACAAAAAACAGCAACAATACCCAATGGGAGAAGGGACAACACCAGACACCTCACACCTAACTCATTGTTGACTCTGTGGTGGAAGCTCATACAACACTCAGGAGGCAAGCTCCCCTCTAGGAACTAGGCTTGGATTTGATGTGATGAAATTTGGATCCCCTGTGATTATCAGACCGAAGTCACAGGGAAAAAGCCTGGAAAATCTGAACAAGTAAATTAAATCTGTGAGGTGTGAGCGTTAGTCACTCTTATTTTCTTCAACACTAGGTGGAAGAATAGCCTATACTTTCCATTTCCCCCAAATGCTTCTCTGCAAGAACAGCAAAACATCCCTACCATTTTTTAAAGAGATGTCCATGTAACCATAACTACAAGTTAGTCAATAGGAAAATACATAATAAATGGCTGTTATTTCAACTCTTTTGTGAGACAGTTAATTAGAAACTTCATTTGTCTACATGGATTGCACTTATTCAGCTATATTCTAATAAAATGTGCATTGCTTCAGTAAAGGGAATGCATTTGCTATTGATGTGCTATGAACTACTATACAGAGAGGTGTTATTATATCCCTGTGTAATAACAAGCCAATTATAATGATCAGCAAAACCTTTACAATAAAGTCAATGCATGAGGAGTGATTATCATAATGCATTCTAACTGTTCAGTGCCATAAATGCTTTGCAATTAATTGTGGAGCGTATCTATAAATGTATTATTAATGCTGTATAAAAACCCATTGACAAGCAACCTTTACATTAAAAAAAGATAGCAGGACTGTAATGCGTCCCCGAGTTCACCTAGGAGGTTGAGCTGTATTTACAAAGGCAGAATTTTTTTACAGAATTCTATTTTTTATTTCCTCCACTCTCCTCGCCACTTCTTCCATCTTTATTCTGTTACACAGAATCCAGTTACACACCATACTGGATTTTTGGTCTTGTACACACCATTTGGGCACAACTAAAAGCTTTCACTGGTGTCTTAACCCTATGACACTGACAGCCCATCTTTCTTGAACGCCAAAGGCACTAGCCACAAGAAATAAGCAAATAAAAGCATATCATAACCTACACAGGCAATGCAGAAAGATTGAGAAGAAAGGACTCAAAGTTACATAATTGATCAAAAGTTGTGTGGCACCTCAGCGGCAGAGAAAAGAACTGATATCAGAACCTCAAGGCAGTGAGCTCCCCAGCCTCTCTGTAGGCTCTGCTCTAGGCTCTTCTCCTTGTCAGTAAACTACTAGGTTACAGATGCTATATGAAAAATATGCAGTATGGTTAGTTTTGTTTCCCCCCCCCCCAACTTTTTATTTTCTTAATGCGTTATTTTAAAAAGTTGTCCTGAGGACATGTGCTAGAACACAATGTCCTGTGGAACTTTTCCAGTTCCTATTGATGGGCACCCTTCCATCGATTTCAATCATGATGGAAAGGGCAGACGTGAACGAAAGTTTGATTTCCCTTATACAATTTCAGCAGGTGAGTACAAAGTAGAGCGCATCAGCCTTCAGTAGTGTCATCGAATATAAAACACTACACATAAGGATCTGCTGGAGCCCTTTTTCTCCCCCAGAATTAAGTTTTACCAGACAGAAGAGAGCACAAACAGGGTCATCCAAGGCTACTTTGAATTAACTGATACATTTGCATGCAGCACTGATGGTACCTTCTGCCTGCTTGAAAACAGGACCCTGTGAATACAACAGGGAATCAGCTCTCAGTATGACGAAGTCGTGAATTTCTACAACACAAGGAGATTTTTCATTTCTCATAGTCTGTGATTGGCCCTATGACAAGACACAACTAGAAAGAGAAGACCTCCATGACTACTAAAATCCTGTTTCTAGATCAGCCTTATCCTGAGATTAAAGGAAAAACAGCACTTTTTTTTAAGGTTTTTAACATTCTGGAATAAAAACCAGAGACAGATTTCCTTTGAACCTAGTGGCATTGCTGTAAAAGGCTCCATCACATGCACTGGGATCTAAACTTCAGCTCTGCCTCTGGAAGACTGTGGCCTCTCTAAGACTGGACTGAGGGAAAAGAAGCAGCCTAGGTATGGGCGAGTTTCTTCATTCTGCCCTGGACTCAAGGAATCCGTGTTTTCATTGGAAGGAAACCAGGAAACATGGTCCAGAAATGGCCAGAGAGATGCTCAAGCCTATGCAATATAAGATGGTCACTGTGGCTCCAGGTCCAAATTTTTCCCCAGCCATGACCAAATAGGCAGAGAGATAAACTAACTTCATAAATTGGCTGTATCTCCAACAGCTGCTCCTCAGTGCCCACCCTGCCAATGGTGCTTTGCTAGTGCTTTCTGTGGGTTCTGATACTTCTCCAAACTCTAAGGCAAGAAGGCTGCCATCCAGAATGATATCAAGGTTCTTTTCCCTCCTGACTCCTGAGCTATCTCCCTTCTCCATGAATTTTTTTAACATAATATTAGATTTCTTTAAAACAATTATTACTTCTCTTTTTCCTTCACCCAGAGAACTGCAGTGAGCTATTTAATACTGAACATGCAATTAATAGAGAGAAGATACTTGGATTTAGGTGTGGGCTGTGTTTTCTTCAAAAAAAATTTGGTGGAAAACAGTTGACCAATCACATTTTGGGCAAATTTAAGTAAGAGCATATATACGACACTGTGAGATTTAGAAGTGCAGTGTAGTATGAAGTTGAAAATCTCCTTTCAAACTGCAAGGGAAGATAAAGAAGGAGAGATATGGTTTTTAAATTTGTGGGCACTGAAGGAAAAAAAAAGGTGGAATGTGATAAGGGTGTGGCAAATTACTTGTCCAGAGGTCTTGAGTTGAGACCTCAAAAAATATGAAGAGAGAGCTGCTACTGTCCAGACAGTATTTCTGTCCTGAAAAGTGTACTGATCACAGCCAAATGTGACACATGTGTTCTGTGTGATCTTCACAAGTACCTCTTTTTGCCACCCACAACTTGAGCTATAAAAGATATGGGTGATTATTACAGGGCTTATGATGATTTCGGTAGAGTTAATGGTGGCCCCCAAAGATGTGTTCAGGACAGATCAGCTTAGATATTTCTGACTAGTGGTGAGAGAGAGAACATTATCTTCCTAGGTTATGGTTGGACTAGATGATCTTGCAGGTCATTTCCAACCTTGAGATTCTATAGCTCTATAGTTTGTTTGCCACTGCCTGGTCCTGCTGAATGGCTCTGAGACTGTGTAAAAAGGAAATGAGAAGAAGAAAAATCCAGGCAGGCCAAGTAAAAGTGGGATGAATGGATCACCATTTGGAAACAAGACACTTTGTCATCCTGCTTTCCAGCTTTTGAGGTGGGAAGTAATTAAGGAAGCTCAGCAAAAATAAAAGCCAGAGAACTGCTAGTAAAATGGCTTCCACGGAATCTGGCATTCTAGGCAAGACATGTGATTCAAAGAAAAGAACGAGATGGTACAAGTCTGATGTGTGCACAGTTTCAGACTCGGACTTCTGGCACATGGGTAGAGCCTACCCTTCAGAAGTGCATGAGAGGAGATGCTGAGCTCCGCCAAGATTGCCACTTCCTTATTTACCTTAGCACTCTTCTTCACACCTTCCTGGTGGATGTATAGACCTTTTCAAAGCACTTCCAGAGAAGAAGGAAATAATTCCACATGGCTTTGTTATAGCAGAATAAAGCCAAACCAACCTGAAGACAACCAGTCATGTTTGATTGCAGCAGTTAACCTAGCCTGCATCTGGCTAGTATCTGAGCAGGAAGCTTCCTGAGACATTTTGGCCAACAGCATGAGCCTTAGAATTCTGAATATTTAAATGAAAAATAGCTAAATAGCAGATAGTGAGTGGAATCTGGGGCTACGTTCATCACAGAACAAGCCCTGCCAGCTACAGCAGAGGGCTAGTGATAGAAATGCCACAGATGAAATAAGAAATAGATCCAGACTTTTGTCCCCAAAGACAAAAGGCCTTATAAACTGCAGAGAGGTCATTATGGCCCCATCGTAATTGCTGAGCTGATGGAAGGGAATAAAAAGAAACAGATCATGGTGCATGAGCAAAGCACCACAGTATTGCTGCATATTGTGAGTGCTTGGACATTTTGTTCCGAAGCTGGAATAAACCATAACCAAACAGATAATTTCAGAGCCTGCATACTGAATAACAGCTTGAGAAATGATGCAAGTCAGTTGAAATATGACAGTCCAAATCTTCCAGCAGCTGCTATCACGTTCCCTAAACAGCAGACAAAAAAGACACTGCACATGCCTTCTGCAAAACATACACAAACAAATTTTCTTGCAAGCACAAACAGACACAAAGGCTTTTGTAGATTTGTGAAGCCTTGCATGCAGAAAGCACTGCAATGTGACAAACTGCAGGGTCTCCTGTAAATCCCTCTACTCCCTCTCTGCAGGACACTGCTACCTTTCAATGAAACAGCTTCAGACTTGGGCTTTTTCTTAAATTTTCTTTAGTCCAGGAACCTTCTGTAATTTCTTCATAAAATACAGGAGGACCAGAAACCACAGTGAAGTGTTTCTGGGTAGAGAGGTTAACACCTGAGCCTGGGTAGCACACTGTGTGTGTCTTTGCATGCCTTCCTTTATGGACCTTCCCCTGTCCTTTGAGAGGAATGTGGAGGCAATGGCGCATCTAAGCATCACTAATAGAGTGTAACTAGAGTAGCAGGAGAGTCCTTTCATTTTAAAAAATGTTACTCCCAGAACAAGCTAGTGGGACCTCAGGGCTGCGTTTATCACAGGTTAACCCTGCCAGCTGCAGCAGGAGTTGTTTAGTGAGGGCTACAGATACCATGAATAAAATAAGAAATGGCTCCTAACTTTTGCCTCAAACCACAAAACAGACTTGAAATCTTTCCCTAAGTTTGCAAAACTTTAATTCATTGATATCTACAAAACTAATTTTAGAGCTGAACAGAAGACAAAGAACTAAAGTAAAGTCATCAACAGGATGAAAGTAATAGAAGATTCCGTCTGTTTAATTGGGATTTGTCTTACTCAGAATATAACATGGAGTTGTAGTTTACATGCCTAAAACGTATCAGACAACATAACACATGGCAAAATAACTTCTGTGGAATCAAAGCAAAATTTGGGCAGCATAAATGTCAGACAAAGGTTTTAAGATATCCGTAATGTAGATAATTACACTCTGATTCTTCCGAAAGAAATACAGAAATTTTGCCTTTTTGTCACGTTCTATCAATCCAATCACTGCTGAGGTCTTTATAAAATGTCAAAGGATTCTGACCTTCCTATGAGATATTTGGAGTCTCATGAAGCATTTGATAGAAGAAATATTCCCATGTAACATTCTGCAGCTTGAGCATTTGCACACACAAATAGGCAGGAATGCAAGATGCAAAATTTTCCCATTAATTTAGACTGTTTCCCAAGAGAAATGTATTGAAAATACATTCATTTCTAGGTCTTGTGAGATTAGGCAAATGTAAATAATGCCAGTTTTTATTGAAAAGAATTGCATTCTTTGTCTTGCTCCTAGTCCAATGTGGGGATTAACAGACAAAATAATAAAAACAGCAAAACTAATAAGGGGCAGTCAGCATTTTCATTTTGTTGGGATGAGTGAAATTTGTGCCAAGCAATATTTTGCATTCCTCCCCAAATCTAGATGGTCTGATAGTCTAAATTCACACTCACATACACCAAATGCCAACAAGCCCCCTTTTGTTTCAACTGAGAATCAAGACACAGAAGGGATTAAAGACCAATGAATTCCAGACTGTAGAACAAGGGAAAAAATTGTCTAGCAGATTCTGGTTTTGTTGCTGTTGTTGGAGTAAATTCCAGACTCCTATCAGCTTTGGGTTTTGGGAGATCTTACTGGGAAAGTCAAAGGCTCGTGCTTCAACAAAATGTGGGTATTTATCCTTGTGTAAAACACAGTCTCATTGCCTCAAGAACACTGCTCACCATTTCCAGTTACAGCCTCCTTCTGAACTACAGATTCAAACAGCATCACATCCTCTCTTTAATACCTTGACCTGGCACCAAAATTTCCTATATGTCAGAAGACAGGGGTGTATTTAGAGCATGGGCTTTGAGCAGACTGTGCGGTACAGAAAAGATGCTTAATCTTCCAAGACCTTCCCCTTTTCTCATGTCCCATCCTGATACACAGGTTGGGTATAATAAGCTACAACTTAAGTTCCTTTGTTGTTGAAGTTGACCTTTATCTTGCAGTCCTAATGAAGTCTTTTGATGTGCTCCTAAGATACACAGCTTCCTTTTTAGCATTCTGTTTGCCTTGCCTCCTTTAACCGGTGGGCTCACAGAGAACGTAAGTTTTCATACAATGCCTCCCTTGGGTGCCAATTGTTCTTTTCTCCCATAGTTGCCCTTGAGTCATGCCGTTCTGAAACATCACCAGCCCACAGGCAGCCTGACAGTGGGAAATTAGGACAGCGTGTCTTTCACACCAATGATGAGCACACACGTTTGGCCCCTACATTATGATCACCACCGACAGGAGCAATACGGAAGCGGAGTGGGAGAAAGAGATGAGGCTTGTGTGTGTTGGGGAGATAATTAGGTAAAATACAATGGAGAGGGAACTACTGGTGTGACAGATAATGTGGAATCAAACTGCCACCCGAGCCCTTTGCGGTTCAATCCACTCCTCCTGAAAGCAGCTGCTCTTAGCAAGAGTTTGAAAACCTTCCCCAGAAAACCAGGCATGTGTTCTCTATTAGTGATTTGCATTTAAAAAAAAAAAAAAGTGATTGGGAGCTACATACCCTGTAGGCGCACTGAGCAAATTGGCCAGCCTAATTATTATTTTTTGGTATGTCTAATTAAATAGACAAAAGGCTCTCCCTTCACTCCCGCTGTCGGCACGAGCTCCACTGGAATGTGCATAATGTCCCTTCATTTGCCCAGGCAGCTGAGCCTTTCCCTTTTCCCCTAGGAGATCCGCACTGACAACTGCCCATGGCTTACCCACACCTACTAAGCCATGGAGCCAGATCTTCAGAGGGAAAGGAAAAGGGGGCAAATTTACCCTGTTCTGTTAAGAACCCCCGGAAGATGCTGCCTTGTGTGACATGCTTTGTTGCAGATTAGAAAAGTGCTGTGTCCCTTGATAGCAGAACTTGCTACTGCAGAGCCTGTTGAATGCTTTCTGCACACCACTAGACAAACTCCCCTGAATTTACTTTATGGGGACTCCAGAAGTGCCATATTTATCCCTGGACTTTCGGGCACTTTTCCAGTATTCAGCTCTTGCCCTGCTCTGTAATTACACGGCACCACAACTCTTCCTTACAGAGCCTCTGCCAAGCTGCTGGTTTCACCACTCCGTGACACTAGCCCTTTAACTACGAGCTGTGTACAAAGTCTTCCAATGACTTGAGTCACTGGAGAGTTTCAGCCTCACACTGATGCAGTCAAAGCCTCTGGAATCCAAAGCTTTCAACTGAAAAAGTACACAATTTCAGGGCCTTTTGTCTGCAGGACATTTTGCTCCTTTTAAGTAGCTCGTGCAGGGGAATTTCCACTAATGCCAACACAAAGATAGTAGTCACATAAATGAAGAAGAGTTTATGTCCATGCTGAAAATTAAAGAGTTTTTATACAACTCAGGGCCAGATCATCACTAGATGACAAAATCTATTCCCATGTTTCTATGATACCTGAGCACTACTGCTTTGACTGCATATATTGACAAAAGCTTCTAGTTTGTGTTGGTTTTCTTTTCAGCCAAGCAGATAAGTATAGAGAAGAATGAAGTACCTTGCCATTATATATATATATATATGAATAATATTTATATATTTATGCCTATATATATATACATAAATATGCAAATTCAAGAAAATAAAGTGCAAACTTGTCCTGCATAACTGATGATGTTACCCATTATTAGTGAGCCCTGTAACTTATCTAACAAACAGACCCCTACCGAACAAGTATGCTGTAGTACCACAAAATCAGTTGTGAGATAAAACCTGTCAGAAGGAAACAGAAAGAAACAGAAACCTGTCAGAAAGAAAACCTGTCAGAGGAAACACCTTATCACCAGTGATCAATTGAATGGTCACTTAGCAAAGCCTTCCAAATCCACCATGCAGGATGGAAAAGAGAAAGACCAGCTCCTGACTCCAGCTACACCTGTACAAATCCCAAGTAACTCCCTCTTACTGAGGGAGTTACTTTAGCTTCCACAACATGTTTATCCACATAAGCTGATGCAGGTGTAGAAAACTCTTAACAATTTACCTTGTCCAAGACCAGAGTTGTTTCAGTTCAAGGAGAAACAACATGGTCAGATAAATCGTAAAATGTCTGCTTTATCCTAACCACATTAAACACCTCTGCAGCTCAGCAGAACATAGGTTTGAAAAACCTATGTTGCCGTCATTGCTGTTAAACTTTGTTAAGTCAGTGCCTGATGCTTCACTTCTTAACAAGGCAGTTATTTGTTTCCCAGGCAATCTCTGGCACCTGCCTGCCTTTTAAAATCAAATAATAATTGAATATGAGGAAAGCGAGACGAAGTAAAGGAGATTTAATAAAGAGAATCTTTGCTGCAGAGGGAATTTCTTTGGCAGTGATTACGTTACTAATTGATCAGCACATTGCCTGAGAGAAGCCAGAGACAACAATTATACTTAGCACTGTAGCTGAAAGCAATGCAGTCAACTACCTCCTCGGCTTTCGCTGTCCGCTGGTTTCACTTGGATCGGTCTATTCATCTGTAAGAGAAAACGAAGAGAGACAGATATTTAACAGTGGAATTGAGCATTCATATATAGAGTCATGCATCATAGTAAGCACAAGAATACACTCCCTGAGGAAGTAAAAAAGCAATTAGTAAGCAAAGAAGTGACCACAGAGCACAGGCTGCTTGGGCAGCTTCTTGGTCTGAGGTAATACAGTGTCACCCCATTTACCTGACAGGGCTCTGCTGAATCACACCAGGAGAGAGATCTGACTCATTTCACTTGGGTTGTGAAAATTTAAAAATAACTTTTTAAATTTCTAATAGTTTCTTCTGAAAAAGCTACTGTGTCAGAACAGAAGTGCTTTGTCAGAACAGTGGGTTCAGTAAAAACTTTAATTGCAAAGGTTTCTTGAGATGGGCATGGTAAAAAGATAATTGAAAAGTGAATTTCACCTCAACTGTTGGCTCAGGATGAGGTTTGGCTATGACTATCAGCAGTATGGGGGAATGGTACTTGGATCTAGTTTGCCCATGTCATGGAAGTGCTGGCCATTGAGACTTTCTTCTGAGGACAGGCACAGCAAGTTAGTTAAAACCTCCCTCTCCCTCTTTTGCTTTTTCAAATGTGTTTTTTCCTTTCTTACATCAGAACATATGCACTTATACAAATCTTGCCATTGTGCTGAAAACAGGAGTTTTGTTCTCTAACTTATCCCTGTTGCTCTGTTCCTGTAAGAAAAACACTGACGACCAGCACTGTCTCCAGTGTTCAGTGAGGTGCAGAGCACAGCAGACTTCTCAGCCACTCTGAACCAGCACAGCTCCTGCCTGACCACTGGGACCTATCATGATGCCTGGGAGCTGGGGTCTCAGCCAAGGCTGGGGGACACAGCTGCCCCTTTCCCCTTTGCAGGTCCAGTTTGTAGCAAGACTGAGCATATTTCGAGAGACACACAAACAGCACAGACAGACAGGACACTGACATGGTTGGTCACACCAGCTGCCAGCCAAGTGCTGCCTTCAGCCGTGCTTGCTCACAGGGCTCATGTAAACACAGACACAGATGGTCGAGTCCCCTTCCTCCTTTATGGTGCTGGGAACAGAAGGTCACTGGTGCAGGCACATGGTTAGTGTGACTGGCCAGGTTTGGTTCCCATCACTGCCTCTCTTATTATCTTCTACCACACTGAAAAAGGTCCATAAAGGAGATCCTTTACACCCAGAACTACACAGTCTCAGGAGAAGTGGCAGTGGAAGTTCATAAGCATCCTTACTGCTAGTGTCTATCTCAATGTCTGATGCAAGAGATGAGGATATTCCTCTGCTATTAATAGCTGGGGATGCAGACTGGATCAGAAACAGCCAAGATTTCCATCTGAAAGCCCTTTCCTAACTCTTCCTCCACGTCATAGAAACACGGCAATGGGAATCTGCCAACCCACTGCTTCCCAATAAAGTCAGACCAAAAACTGGCTAAGTGTCACAGAATGCCTTTTCATACCACACACACACACACACACCCACACACACACACACACCCACACACACACAAAAAAAAAAAAAAAAGTGGCAGATGGGGGTTAAACAGAATGGAAACTCCCACTGGGATCCCATGTTAGTTGCAGCAGGCCCAGTAAAGCTGTCCTGGCTTCCAGGCAGAGGGCAGAGGTGCTCAGAAGTGTACTATGTCTTGACTGCAAAACACATTAACCATAGTCACCTCTGTGCTCTCTCAGAGTAGGGGTAAGAGGGAGGGTCCTGATGGAGCTTTGTGGGGGAGTCTGGGTTTGGCTTGAAAATGCAGGGGTGACAATTTTTCTTCCTAATTCTTCTCAGTCTGAAGTAGGCATAGATCTGAATTATTCTCTTTTCTCCGGAGAACACTGGAAACACCAGTTTTGAAACTTGGAATCTTTTCAGTTGTGATATCTGTATCAAGGCAGTACTGCTATGTAACATGCAAAATATCTTATTATTCTAGCATCTCTATGCTTTTCTTCCAATCTTTCTACTACCTTGGAATGCAGTAGAGGTGATTTTGCCCCTCTCTTCTTTGTGGTTAAATGCAGCTGGCCAACAAATCTGTTTCCTTTTTCTTCTTTGGTATTTTTTTTTCCCTCATTTCCTTCTTTTTTCTTTTTTTCTTTTCTTTTTTTTTTCTTTCCTTTTTATTTTTTTTCTTGAAAGTAGTTTGTAATCATTTAGATTTATTCTAATTGCTCTGAACACATATTTGGTAATAAAAAGTCATCAAACTGGCTGACAAGTAGGTTAAGATGATGGAGAGCCTCACAGATCCTTCTGCATTGTTGTCTCGAGAGGAAAATGTACTTAGCCATAAACTGGCTACAGTCAGAATCACACTTGGAAAAAGATGGATCAGTGGCTTCAGACACTACTGAGCAAATTCTACTCTTCTATATGCCAGCATCATCTAGAAAATCCAGGCAGTTTAAGTGCTAAAAACTACAAAGTATTGGGTAAACCTCACATCAGCCCCTGATTCTGCAACTATAAAGGTCTGTCCCTCACACACAACTATCACAAGATATTAGCAGAGCCAGAAGCAATGTATTTGTTGTCAGCAGGATGGACATCCTGCCATACCTCTCCTGTAACCACACTTAAGCACCTAGCTGTTGGAGGCACTTCAAGATCTATTAAACATATGAGGTCCCTGCTGCTCATTCAAAGACAGTGAGAACTTGCATTCCAGACAGTTGGAAAGAGAAGTGGTCACATAAGGTAGGAATTTGTAGGAGGTGTGCTAACAGCCACAAAAATCCCCACTGAAATCAAGTGATCAGCCTTTGGAACAACTCTTCCTACTTGTGAAGAACTGGATGTGGTCAGTTCACAAACATCAGATGAGAACATCAAGTTTTTTAACAAAATGAGAGAAAGCAATATTTAGGTAAATTGATAAATAAAAGGCCAGTGTCATTTAATGTGCACTCTGATTTATACACTTGACAATTTCTTTATAGACCAAAGAGAAAGTGCAGTATGCACAGAGCCCATAATACAAATTGAGATCATCTTGACATGAAAGATACCCATTATAGGGAGAAACACTGAGAGGAAAATAATTAAGTTTCCTCCCTCCATTGATGGAACTTTCTTTCTTCTCCCTCTTTTCTTTTCTCTTTCCTTACACTGATACCCTGGGAGCAGGCAGATGGCATGGGGAACAGGGAAAGACTAAGTGGAGATGTAAAATGTACTTTCCCCAGTCTGGGAAGCACATGCTTAGAAAGGAATTCAGAGGTTCAAGCTCTCTGCTTATTCTTCAACTGTGTTTTTACTCCAAACTGCAGTCCTCTGAAAAGTGTTTTCAGGAATAATGTTATGGATATCTCTAACATCTTGTCTTGGTGGACCATGGGAGTGTGTCAGGTGGAAGAAGAGTCCTATGGCACTCAACAGGGCTCACAACAGGAGGGAAATATTGGAGTAAATGAGACTGTATAATGTCATTTTTGCCTTGAACTAGAAAAGTCAGTGACCTCAAATTACTGTTTTCAGTTCCCTTATGAGGGAAGAACTCAGGTCAGTACACTAGAGGTAGACAACATCCCTTGGTGAGGATGCCCCTTCCTGGAATTGTGAGGAGAACTTGAACCTAGAATTGGTAAAGTTGCTTTTGAGAGAGTCAGCACATGAAGCCTTAAAAACATGTCACGGTGCCCTAAAGCTCAGGAAATCCAAGGCAGCTACTACTGTCCACCAACAAAATTTCTCTTCTACATCTTTAAACGCCTCCAGTGTCATGAAATATTTGTGCCAGTAGCTGTCAATACAGTCAGGAATTACATATTTTACACACGCCTTCCTGCAGGAACTTGTAGTTTTCATCAGAAGAACCCCAACAGGCAAAGAGGAGGAAGAAACCTCAGATTTGAGGAAAACAGAAAGGTGCTAATACCAATGCCAATCAGCAAATCCGATTAATGTCATGGGCAGCCACAAGGGATCATAGGAACTAGAGACTGGCTGTGAACTTTTAGTGATTCATATCACTAAAAAGTCTTTAAGAGAGATTTGGCATTACAGGGAAAAAGAACTAGGTAGGCTAATCCAGTATTTAACTGACAGATGGACTGGACAAAATTTGGAAGGTCATTCTCCAGGAATTGTTACACTTCTCTTTGCTGCAGCGGTCCTCCTTTCCTCTGCCCACAGATGTTCTCTGTGGTCTCCTTTGAAATATGATCATGAATTCTCAATCTAGATTATCCCTGTTGAGGGACATACTGTTTTAGTATCTATTAATCTGGCATGAGTATATCTGTAGCCTTTCTCCTTTCTTTTAGGACATGACTTAAAACTGTTCATGCTCTGTGTAAAGCATGAGCATCTATCTATTTGAAGTTTATAAGATTCCCAACTTTATGGTCCCAGAATGCCCCATTCATGATGCAAATGCCACTTTGGCCACAGTAATGGTTTGAAAGCGTCTCACTCAACATCACTGCTGAGGTCCATACAGGGAAAAAGAGCCAGAAAATGTAACCTGAATTTCTGGTTACACACAAGAGACCCAGTTTTCAAAGAGGTGGCAAACAGCAATGAAGAACCAGAGTTTTATTCACATTTATGTTACTCACGTGGCATCATGCAACCTCTGTGTCTCAGACTCCCTGTATCAGAAACTGTGGGTGCTGTGTAACAGCAAAAATGTTAATCCATGCTATTGCACAATAGAGTGCTGTGGACCTTTCTTCCACAAAAGCTGTAAGTGATTGGCTTGACTGGAGAGTTAAAACTTCAGCTGCACTATATTGCTCACTTTCCTTTCATTCTTTGCACCTTCATCTCTGCTGAAAAACATCCTTGCTGTTGTTTTTGCACACCTTGGACGAAATTACTCTACTTGTTACACTTCATAACCTTAATTTTGTCTTTTCCTTCTCTTTGCCTAAAATCAACTCATTCAAATAATGCCAAATTCATCTTCCCATATCAACTTGCCATTTGCCCCACCTACAGCCACCCCAATCCTCCCTGCAAGTGGAAACACGACATCATTTTTCATGTCCAATTACAGCCACCATGGTGCCACTGTTAAAAGACAGCGCAGGTACTCCTGTCAAAAAGGGTTTGAGTTACAAGAAGCGATGAATTACAGCAAGCCCTTTTTCAATTCTCTGCAGAAATGAAATGTCAGAGCTTGCTACTGTATTTTTCTCAGCACCATCAGCTACAGGCCTCTGCAGGAATTAGACAGGGGACAGACGCTTTTCTGTACCGTGATTTTTTTCCCCTAAGGTTGTCATTTTCTCCCCCACCAACCTTTTCCTGCTCCTCCTGGCTTTGATATTAATTTAGAGCAGGTAGAAGGATTACCTGAGAAAGAAGAGTAGGAAACAGAGACAGCTGATTTCTCACTGTCTCCATCTTTCTTCCTCTTGCTGTTCCTACTACCCTTCCCTTTCTTGTCTCACTTTTTCATTATTCATTAGATTACACAGAGTTTCTAGCCAGGACTAAGGCTCAGTCAATCTTGACGATGGACAAACAGAACTGAAAACAATAAGAATGAAGGAAAATATTAAGGGTGGAGACTTGCCTTGAACAGATTCAAATGAGATCAGAGATAGGAAGGAAAACTGAGGAAGGAGCTGCTGAAGATCACTGGAATACCACTAAGAAATACTACTAATCATTAGGAAAATGACATCCTGTGCAGAAGAGAGCAATGTTGGAGATGATCTTCTGGCTATGCTGAAGGAATAAGACTCTTCAGCAGACAAAAAAGTTATTCCAGAGGTTGTAGGATGCTTGAAACCATAGAAGATGACCACATTGATAATTTACGTAATAATAGTGTTTCCTCTCCCTCCTTACAGGACTTAAGAAATTTGAATAACAGATAACAGATTGGGTGTATGATTAGGCTTTGTATCGAAAACTGCAAGGAAAGGTAATCCATTGTCCATGCTTACTCATGTTCCCAAAGAATCAGGCTGGTACAGTCTAGAAAGGAGAGAGTTCAACATCTGAGAAGGTCTGCTTCCAGCTGTATACTGGCCTTCTGGATGAATTTGTTCATACTATTATATCTGTGTCTTTCTCAGCTTTCTCTTCTGTAAAATGAAGGCAAGAACACCCCGACATATCATGAAGGTTGCTCATGAAAAAAATCTATCTAAATGCTGGTGTTAAAGTTCTGTAATTTATGTCTGAATGATGTGAGTAGGCATAATGGTGAATAAATAACTTTCTGCTCAACCATATTCTGTTGTGCTGGGTATTGTTCAGACATCAGTCCTCTAAATTAATGATGGAACACTTCTTTGGTCTGATGGCAAAGGATGTGATGTTGATGAAAGCTATCAGTTCTTAGCAAATGCTTATTGGGCATTAATGTGTCTGTGTACTCAGTAGACACTGGCTAGTCTCATGGATGACAATTCCATTCTAAAGTACGTTGATTGCTAAAGATGTCATGCATTTCTTGGTGATTCCATTATATAGCTCAGATGTTAATTGGAGGCATTAATTTGTTAGTAACTGCCCTGAAATTTCCTGAAAATATGGCTGCTCCTTATCATTTCAGTGGAAAAGATCTTTCTGTTCAAAAATGCCACCAAAAATACCAAAAGGAATTTCATTTTACCATTTCTTCTTACTTTTTGAGTTGTGTACCATGTACACAGTGGTAATTCCACTAAAGTCTACACAGTTACTTTTGTGAGTAAAGGTATTGGCATGAATGTATTTTAAGAGTGGGTCATAACTTTTAGAGCACTGAGCAAAATCTGCTGTGATTGAAGGCCCTAAGGAAATGCAAAGTATATTAGTGTCAAAGTTGGAAAGGCCAAGAAAATCACCTACAATTGGATTGTGTGTGTGTAATTGCAAAGTTCAAGTAAATCACTCTGTACCTTATTCTGAGTGACATAATTGAATTACAGTGATCTAAACTAAATTGCTATAAGACTGAATCCAAAGCAATCTCCTCTCTGAAGAAAAAAATAAACTCATGGCCCAGGTCCTCTGATCAGGGAAATTTCCACGAGTGTTACAGAATCAGAAAAACTGCTTCAGCAGAGGTCAACTATACAGCCAGCCTTCTGTATTTTTGTATTTCATCTATCACGCATAAAGAAAATGCATGCTCCATGAGAACAGAGGTTAGTGCTATGGTTGCATGAAATGCCACGTGAGTACACCTTCAGTATACTTCTGTGTGGGCAACACAAACTGATACAATGCTGGATTAATGGCAGAGCAGGGAGAGTAAACCTTTAAGAAAGTTTGGCAAAAAAATCACAGTGGCTTAATGAACTGTAATAATGAATTGTATCTGGAATACAGAGGCCCCGTTTTGTGAGGCCCTATCTGGAGTACTGTATCCAGCCTGGGGCACCCAGCATAACAAAGATGTGGAACTCTTGGAATGGGTCTAGAGGAGGGCCAGCAAGATGATCAAAGGGCTGGAGCACCTCTCCCATGAGGAAAGGTTGAGGGAACTGGGATTGTTTAGCTTGGAAAAGAGAAGGTTCCAGGGAGACCTCATTGTGGCCTTCCAGTACTTGAAGAGAGTGTATAAACAGGACAGGGAAACGGCTGTTTACAAGGGTGGATAGCGATAGGACAAGGGAGAATGGTTTTAAACTGAGACAGGGGAGGTTTAGGTTAGATATTAGGAGGAAGTTTTTCACACAGAGGCTGGTGATGCACTGTAACAGGTTGCCCAAGGAGGTTGTGGATGCCCCATCCTGGAGGCATTCAAGGCCAGGCTGAATGTGGCTCTGGGCAGCCTGGTCTGGTGGTTGGCGACCATGCACATGGCAAGGGGGTTGAAACTAGACAATTATTATGGTCCTTTTCAATCCAGACCATTCTATGAGTCTACTGACTATTCCAAACCTTATACAGCTAGTGGACTTTCAATTCCTTCCCCCCATGTTCTTCTCTGCCTGACCAGATTTGTGTCATAGACATGTACATAAATAGATGAGAAGACCAGAAATAGGCATGTATGAGGTATGAAAAAATATCTTGAAGGGTCTGACCTTTACAAATCAGTCAGTGCTCTGGTGCCTACCCCCGAGAATGATTGCTACTGGCCATCCCTGCACTCAGAGTATTTTCTATATATCATATAAAACACATTACAAACCATCCATCTAACTATCGATCCATCTTTCCACTTGTCTTGTGTATATAGATGAACCTAGAGGGGGCTTAAGTTCACGTTCACATTCACATGCAGAGCCTATAGCCTTGAATCCAAAACTTCCTCACTGCAAAACAGTTCGGGCTTGATTTTGAAGAAACAGCTAATCTAGTTAATAACAAAATAATGACTTTGCAAATTCCACAGATGTGTTGATTTGTTCCTGGGGAAGCTGAGCACGTGGTGACTCTGTAAGTGTCTCTGGTTTTGAAAGAAGTGAGGAAGTCAAGAGGGATTTATGGATCTCCGTGCTTTGTCCAACCACCCACTGCTCCGCAGGCTTGAGGACAGTAAGAGGAACAAAACACAGGATGCTTGGAACAACAAAGTCTTATTATCCAAAGCAAGAGAGGCAGCAGGCTTGTTTTTTGAGTACTGTTTCATATGCAAAACCGCATGTGAAAGAGGCAAGGAGGAGGTCTCCTTAGAGCTCTAGGCAGCTACACAGTTAGACAGGCCTGGAAAGAAAGGGGCCTGGATGGTGCTGACTTACAGTCACATGCACAATGACTTGTAGGAACTTGAAGGCATTTTTGGTTTGGGAAATGTGTCTGCACTCCAAGATCCCTCATATCCATGAGGTCATTCCATGTGAAGTGAGCATACTCAAGCATGTACCAGGTGATGCTAAGCAATAGGTAGGGGCCTTTTTATCTGATGATCCTGACAACCGAGGTATAAGTCTGGAAGAGGAGATCTTCTCATAAAATCTTTCCTGCTGCTACCACAAGCAATCAGAATTGAAAATCTGTTAATAAACACATCAAATTCTGATACAAAACTAAGTCTTTTGCTGCCCTTTCCTCACATCTTCCCAAATACTAATGGGAATAAGCTTTCCGTACTGTCACCTCTCCTAATTTCTCACGTGAGTTTATTTCAAGATAATTTATATCCAATTTTAAAATGTGCCCAAATGAACTTTTATCTAAAATGATATTCTCTATCAGGGGCATTTTCTATTAGCTAGCTCTGCATGCATTTAGTAGAGAAATCACATTGTCTTTTAGCCTAGATATTGTGATCCCAGCTCTTTCACGGCAAAGCAGCAGCTTAATCCACTAATATGAAAGTTGCCCATAAAGATATGACCAAGATAGCCTTAAACCAGACAGCATGGCTAAGAAATAACAATATATAGACTGTGGCATAGAACTTAAATGAATGCCGAGGGTGCTTGATCAGTTTTGTTGTGTGTGCTCAACTCAGGTGTTTGCAGTCTGTGCTTAAACTGCCTAGTTTAAAGTTTGCTCTCAGACCTTTTTTGTGAATTGTCTCACACATGCTTTCGGTGTTGATCTGCTCTAAAGATTCCCAGCACTGCCTGCAGCTGGTGCTCAGTCAGGCAGAGGCATAGCTGGGAGGAAGCTCAGGAGCTGCCTGGGTGAAGAAGCATAGATATGGGGGAAAGGATATGGTGTTCGCCACATATGGGGCACGTGGAACAAGCAATCAAGCCAGAGAGACAGATGTACTACTCAAGGCATTATGGACATAACCCCTGCCCTCTCACTTAGAGATGAACATCTGTTCTGCTTTTTTCTTTATCCCAAGCCCATGACCTCTGGCTGTTGGCACTTCCCTGCTGTGCTCTTCATTCTCTAAGCTTTATCTCTTCTTCTGAAGCAAGACCCAAATGCTGACTTTGCCAATAATGGTTGCTTGGCTTGCCTTTTCAGGTTTTAGGCAAGGCCAAGCTCCCATTGACTTCAGTGCTTTGAGTTCAAAAGGAGCTTGGCCACCATCCATCCAAGTAGATTAGGCCTTCTGTGCTTGTGGCTTTGTATGCCTGGCCACAAAGATAAGAACCACAGCCAGCCCTCTTGCCCATGGAGAAATTCTTTCCACAGCAGTGCCATTTAACAAACTGAGTAAGCAGTGCAAATTAACTATCTGCTTTCACCCATTGCCAGATTCATGAAATAAAGGCACTCTCACAGATGTAGTTGTGCAGGTAGCCTCAAGGCCTGCATTCAAGCACAGTGTCCCCAGGAAATGAAAGAGGGCATGACTGGGTTAAGGCTGTAAGCAGGGTTTTCCTTCATACTGGACTGGCTCTGGTCTGAGCCAGGAACCTATCTTCCCCCAGCACAGATCCTACTTTCAAGAGTGTTCACGCCCTTCCGAATATACTAATTTCCCCTGTCACAAGGGTTAACTTCAAACATGGCAAAACTTGCCATAGGAGAGCAGGTAGCTATCTATTACCTTAGTCTGCACTCTAGGAAGGCTAAACCTAAACCCGTGCCGTGTAGGTCTCTGAGGCATTTCTGAAGCACAGGAGCTTCCTTTGTAACGCATGTCTCCATCAAGATTCAGATGGTACAGCACTCAGTTCTATCAATTTGCAAAAGTCATTATTTTATGATAACCTGAAATAAGCCCTGCTCAAACACAAGGAAAATAAAACAAAACAACCTCCCCTTCCCCT
>JAOWBP010004700.1:4884696-4907450 GCA_028571105.1 Tragopan temminckii | reverse complement strand
AAAAACAACTAAAATAAAACAAAAAAACCTCCCCTCCCCCCCACCCCCCCCCCCCCCAAAAAAAAAAAAAAAAAAAAAAAACACAAACAAACAAAAAAACAGTAGCCATGTCACCTTCTCTACTGGTTTGTCTGAACCACACCTCACATTAGATGTGTGAAAACTTTTCCTAAAGCTAAATCTCTTAGCTGTGTGCTGGATCAGGGCTGCAGTTCCTGGAGGAGCATGCAAAAGAAAAACCACTAATAATAATAATAATAATATTAACAGCAAACAAGGAAAGGCTCACTAAAAGAATAAGATTATCTTTACCTTGACAGTGCTCCTTTAAATAAAATCTTCTGTGAAGGGGCTTAGAGAGTTAAATTTTGCTTCAGTACTCTTTCACAACTAGGAAATGCTTTCTGGATGGAGATTTTAAACCCATCCAGCCACCCAATTAGCCCTCTATTTTTTCTTAATAGTGAATGAATGAGTGAGTGCAAACAGAAACCTTGTAAGTATTAGTACAGGTATCAAAAAGAAGAGAAAGCAAAAATTCTTAGTTCCCTAAACACTTCCTGAATTAGGAGAAGCATGGAAAGATTTGGAAAAAAAATCCTCTGCCTGACACAAAATTACTTTTTTTCAAGGTTCTCAGTCCTCCAAGTCTCCATGTACATTTCAGCCAATGCAGAATCAAGATTTCTAACTTGAGAGGAGCTGCCCCTCACCCCCACCCACGTATAACTGGTATCATCTCGTCCTATGTTTTGACAATTATCTATAACATAATTACAAGACTGATGAGTATTGCTGATTAATTATGCCACCCTTCAAAGTTGATCTGGGTACTTACAATAAACAAACATCCTGGTTGGGCAACAAAGGTGATTTTCTGTGCCTGTCCCAGCCAGCAAAGGCTAGTAATTTCATCCCACCAGGCAGGAATGTGGTTGGAGACTTGCAGCGCTGCTTCTGCTCTGGTTTCCAACCACACCCTGGTTTCCCCCCTCCCGAATGATAAATATTGCCTCTTTGTTGAGAGCTATCTAACAAGAGTGATGTCTGATACTAATGCATCACTGATGCTTTCTTCCTCTAATTATGCTCAAACATTGCCTTTCTTTCTTTTCCACCCTCAACAACTACTTCATCTTTTTTTTTTTTTTTTTTTTTTTCTTTTGCATCAACATGTACCAAAGCATTAAACAAGACATTCCATTAATTTCTTCATCATCATAACTTAAGCCTGGGACATACCCTTTAAATATTCATTCAGCTATGAAAACTGGGCATTAAAATTTTAATAATGTCAAGCTCATTTGAACTGAGCTCCTGAGGGACTATTACGATACAATTAGAATAAATATGATGATTGATTTGGTGTAAAGGTTCACCTGTCCACATCTGTTAGTGGCCGGAATCAGCAAGCCACCTCTGGCATCTGAGCCGATAGCTCCAGGTTATTTACTCCCTCCTTCCTCACCCCCATTGACTTTTCACTTGACTGCAACCTCAACCCCCCAACTTTCTTGCATTGTGTATTCTGCTGGGATAAGGTTGGAAGAGGCAAACTGGAGAGACCTCACTGAGAAGAGGCAACTCGGGTGACTGGCCTTTTCTCCCCCCTCCTCTCCTTGTGCTGTGGCATTTGATTAAAGACAGTGTTGATCAGAGCCACTAGAAGTTCAGCCATAAACTTTCCAGCAGTATTAGCCATTAACCTTTTTACAGTATGTGTCTGAACTCCCAGGGTCTGATTCTTCTGCGTGGATAAGGAGCAAGTCTACATAATGCTGACATGTTTGAACCAATGTAGAGGAGAGCAAGGCTTGCTGCTTTCCAGCAGCGTCCTTCAAAATCACAGCAAAGAAATACTCTCAAGACGTGACACATAGAATAAAAAAAAGCACAGCGAGGGAAACCAAGCAAGAAATCATGCTACTTAGGAACCTTCTGTTTCAAACACAGGATGTTCTCAAATATCCAGACAGATAATTAAAAGATTTTCATGCACTGGCTGGGTGTTGAGTATATTTGAAAATTTGGGCCAGACTGCACTGTCTGTGCCTGCAGTGTGAATTAGGTGCTAGATGGAGTGAGTGCAAAATGAGAGAAGTCAGAACCATGACCACAAAGAATGAGCAGTGTTTTGTTTTCTTTTTTAATATAATCTATTTTAAATAAACTACTCATTGATTTTTTGAACTGGGGTGTGATGCAAACCTCTCTGTACTTAAAGTAACCTTGGTCAAGCACTTAGCAGGGGGGTTGAAACTAGATGATCATTGTGGTCCTTTTCAACCCAGGCCATTCTATGATTAATTCTATGATTCTAGCCTTAAATCTAGCCCCTGTTAAAGCTTTTGAGGCTTTAACATCAGTCTCCTGACATATGGTGCTTTCCCTAAATCCTCTGCTTCTGGACCCTTGCAACTTTTTAACACAAATTTTAATACCAGAATAAAAGAAAATTCTTAGTGCTCAAAACAGAGCTAAAGAAAAATGAATACACAAAAATAAAATCTCTTATTTATATTACCATATCATATATGATTGCTTGAGATAATTTATGATTGATATATCTTTGCAGAAGGCAGTATTAATTATTAGAAGCATTATTTGATTTTTACTGTTTCAGGCTGTTTCTCTCCTATCTGTGCTTTGCTTAAAGAGGATACTGACTCTAAATCTGTCACTTTCTTTTTCAAATTCAAATCAAGTCCAGCTCCCGATTCTCTGCATTTTCTTTCCTTCTGCATTATTTACTTTTCTAAATGAATAAAAATATGTAAAGCTGTCCCAAAACCCCAAAACCACCTTTGATTAAATTTAATAGAAAGAAAATTTATATACATATGCATATATTTAGACTAATCCTTAAACTTAGCATCTGCTTTTACTACCAGCAGCCCATTGTTATTTTTCTGTGATGGATCTAGCACTTTAGTTAGGCTACTTACCAAGGAAAGATAATTCCTTGTAACAGTTATGATCATTTGAGATCGAGGTCTGTTTTTAGTGTTTAATATTGTTTTCCAATATTTGCTTTGTTACCAAGATCTTTTTAGCCATAATTCTTGAGTCTTTCATACAAGTGACATTTGCCGTCTAAACACCTTTACTCTTCTAATCTCTGCATGAAAGAATGTAGTTACTCAATGAGGAAACTGTAGGTCAAGTTAGATGACCATCTTTGTTGTTTCCTATCAGACAACATAACTTAGGTGACAAAGTAGAACTGGTGAGTGTTTCTAACCTGATAACATACGGTAAAATTTCCTGGGTTAAGACTTCCATAGGCAATGAGGCCATGAGCTGGTGCTGGCTTTTTAAGTCATGCCCATTAGATTACTGAAAGCGTCCACAAGAACAAGATGTCAGTCCCTGCTAGTAAAACAGGCTGTTATCAAAGGTGATTCAGTGTAATGGGTGCACCCTACTCAGGTACAATTTCTATGTCTTTCTGGGGCCCCCTCCCTACCCCAAAGAAGAGGTGATTTAAAATAAACTCAGCCCACTGCACACTACGATACGGAGACCAGAAAGGGAGTAAATGGTCACTTGATGTTTTCTCAGAGGGAAAGGAGCAATTTGGAAAGTCTGAACCCTGCTTGCTGTGAATGCAAAGTGTGAGAAGATTCAGCCTTGAACTCCTTTTTCAAGTCTATTATCTATCATCTTCTTCCCCACTTAGTTTCCTCTGTGGAAAAGGGGTTTAGACAGTAATCTTTACCTTCAGGGCCCATTGTGAGGATTAATTAGATATTATTCCTACAAAATTGTGAAGTTCTAAAATGCTATATAAGCTCTCAGTGTTATTATAACGTGCCATACTCTGCATAACGTATACCTTCGCAATATTACCCCTTGGTTGTTCAAGACTACAGAACTGCTGCTTCTAATTGAGTTAATGGCTTCATAGGTTGGTAATTTAATAAAACAGACTGCTTAAACCAGCAAAGTTTTGATTAAATGGTGTGTGTGCAAGGGGGAATTTATATTTGTTAGAGGCTCCATGAATCCACAGAATCAAGGCACAGATAATGCCTGTATAATAGTCAATTATACAGGGAGGAAGGAAGGACGGAGCTGGAAGCCATCTTGGACATCAGTGTCATGTACTGCTGTAGTCAGATATTTTAGACTGGTCTCAGGAGTACGCGCCAGTTAAGTGATGGGGTGCAAATACAGATCAGACACTGCGCTTCTCCCCCCTCCCTCCTCCTTTATTTTTCTGAGTCAGGGAAGCTGTACTGCAGGCTATCATGACTGTAGAGAGAACTGCACTGCTTCTTTCCATCTGGACTTGCACACACACAGACACACACAAACAGGTTTAGCTGTAATGCCATAAGGAGAGCAGGAAACATGGGGAAAAGTCCTATTTACTTATGAGATAACTTTTCTTTCACTTAAATCATGGACGTCTCATGAAATCGCCTTCCTGAAGTAAATATCCAGCCTTGACCATGCAGAGAAATGGACTGCTTGGCGACCTCCAGAGGGAGCTCTTGACTGCCTGAACTTAGATATCTAAACCAGACAGACCCAATTTCCTAGATGGAGAATTAAGGATTTACTCCAGGAAGCCTGCTTTGTTAGGCAGTTACAATGAACTTAGTTGCTATAACAGAAAGGCTGCATTGTACCTTTTCCTCCAGCAAATGCCTGGCCACAGGAATTTTGGACACTGGGAACAGATGCAGTGGCTTCTTCTGTCTCCTGGAGCTGGTAGGGAAAGTCTACTGTGAACTTTAGGGAATAAGGGAATTAATTCCTCCATCTTGGCACTTTCATGTGCTGTAAATACCAATTCATAGCTGCATCTACACCAGCAACACTGTGAGTCAATTTTTTTTTCTTGTATCATCTCTCAAGAGCTCCAACTTAGGCTTATATAAAATCACAGTGATCCTTTCTTTTGTGTCTTATATCCCTCTGACCCCAGAAAACAAAGGCGCAGCTAGCCTGGCTATTTCATGTATATTTCACCCACAAAGCCAATGAGAGGTTTTCACAGCTATTTGCTGAGCACTGATAGATAATCAAGAACAAGTCCAAGCTGCAAAGTTTCATCTGTCAAAACTCGGGCACAAACTTTCTAAGCTAAAGGCCAGCCACAAAATTCAGATCCTGATCAAGCACAGCCAGCTTAGAAGGACATTTGGCAGTTGTGGTGTAGGCTGGGCTCATATCTCATTCAGAAATCTGACTCAATTAAACAGTTACTCACTGACATCTTTATCTGACCCAGCCAAGCTCACCAGCATGGACATCTGCATTTCTGCAGGGCTCCATTCAGACATGGATAGCTGGTGAGGTCCCATGTGGACATGGGAATGCTTGGCTTTGCAGATTCAGCTGGAGGCTGAGGGTCTCAGGCTGAGCCCTGGGCAGGCTCTCTGGCAGAAAGAGCAGTATTTTGTGTCTGCAAAGGAGCCAACATTGTTTGCACTTTGTGGGGAGAGAGCTAGCTCAGCAGAACCAACAAATATTACGAGTGAGAAGTGTGACATCAAAACTGGATGATTTTCTTTCTCTCTAAATGTGCTGGACAACAGGTTATTGGCACTGATACTTGTTAGTCTCTGGTCTGACTTATGGTGGGGTCAGATTGCTTGATGAAAATCGTCCTCCTCCCTGTTAAAAACTGTGAACTTTACTGAAGTTCAGCTTGTTGTGGAGCTTTGAAAAAAGGCTTAGGACAATTATGTTGCTGCTCCAGGTGCTGTGCTCATTCCCCACAGGAATCTTACTAAAGCATCATCAGAAATGTGACTTCGATTAACAGTAATATCATGCTGGGCCAAAATACCCCTCTTCCCCTGTGACAAGCTCACTTGAACCAGTACTAGACAAAGAGAATTCAAGATTCAGCTCCTCCACGTGAGATGGTGTGTGCGTGTGCGTGTGTGTGTTTTAACTAAATCATTTATGGTCAATAATGCCAGGTTATTATAGGTCAATAACTTTCAATTATTCACTAGCCTTGCTGTGCTCCCACTGTCAGGCAGCAAACCAGCATGTCGGCTCTCGAGAAGCAAAAAGCTCATGATGAGAGCTTTGGAAAAGCAAGCACGAACACAGCTTGAGCAGAGGAAGAGAAAGCAGAGAAGAGGGAGAGTGTGAAAAGTCTTAGTTGCTCACAGGAGTATCTCAGGGAACATGTGTGACATATTCTATCTCTCTCGTGCTTGCATGCACAGTCAGTCCCAGCATTATTCCTGGATCTCAGATGGTTGGATGTGAAGGAGCTCAGATCCCAGGGCTGCATAACCACAGAACTGGTCTTGAGCCTTTCATTAAGGTCTACAAACTTGGGCTTAATGCCACAGTAGCCTGGGGGCTGTGTAGGAATTTGTGCATGGACAGTTAATAGTCACGGTTATCTGCTCTGTACTGGGTTCACAAGAGGAGATGAGTATCAGCTTTGTTCAAATATTAATGAAGAAACAAAAACGTAAAAATAAAAAATCGCAGAGCATGAAAATGAGTGTGCTGCTCCCAACCAAATTTTTGGGACAGCAAAATAGGGCACTGGATCTGTGGGATGAGCTCATCTCTTGTGAAGGGCAAGCAGAGGAAAATGAACTTCTGTCTGGGAAGGGGAAGCACAGCATCTGTCAAAGACAAGGAGGGGACACAAAGAAGAGTAATTCTGTGTTTCTGTAGAAAATTGGGTAACTACACTATCTGCCTGGAAGGCTCTTTTTTTGAGCAGCATGTTGACACTACTTCCACCTGCCTCCTCTATGAAGCAGACCGGCACCGACAACAGTTGTGTAAAGAGAGAGACTCAGCCTGGGGAAAAGCATCACCTTTCCTGATGTCTGAGGCAGTGGCCACTGCTGGAAGTAACATCCCTGACAGACTTGGCTTTGTTGATGCCTGCTCTGCAGAGCTGCCATGGGTGATGAGGAGTTAACGGGAGCTCTGAAGAGCTGGTCCGTTTTGAATGTGAATAATGGGAATACTCTCCTTCAATCGTGTATTCAGCACAGGGATGTACAGAGGTATAAAGTTAATCACTAGCTGGGCCACCCCTATTTCCAGAAAAAGAACTTTAATACCTCCTTTATCCAATGAAGTACCATTGTTATACCTGCATATTATGAAGGGTTTATTAAACCGGTGATAATCTATTCAAGATAAAGTGATCTGTATGGCCAACTGAGCACAGATCAGACAGAATGATGGGAGGTTATTGTTAAAATATGCAAATTCACATCCTATTGAAATGCAAACCCTCCAGATAAGATTTTTTAATAAATCTGGTCTTTTTTCACTGCATGAAGGTAACCTAATGTTTATTGACTTCAAGACCATATAATGGAACGTAATATCTATTAGTCAGATCCTTGCCTCTCGATTACTGGAGGTACATGTTCTGGCTCCCGAAGAATTTTTGTTTTATGGTTTGGTACAAAAGAAAAGAGATTAAAAACCCCGAAATTAATTAACTTCCCTCTACTCAACACCCCCCTTCCTCTTCAACTGCTGTCATTAGTTACCCAAGTAAAAGGAAGCAGTTCCCATCAGCTGAGAAACTGTCCACTGCTTTCAGTGTTACCAAAGACAGCCAAAAGGAGAAATGCTATGAGGGGTGAGCAGTTCTGTATGGCAAAGGACAGAAATCAAGACTTTTGGATGCCTTGTCCTATCAGGGAAATTTCTGTAAAGTTTTGTTTTACCTTCCTTTAAAAATGGGATTGTGACAGCTTGACCTGACTTGTAGGTGTGCAGGTTTCTGGTCTGTTTAATGCATGTATTCAGCATGGTTGTTTTTTTTTTTTAATCTGAGGGGGAGAGACGGCTACAAAACCAGATATCGTTCCAGATACCAAAGCAACTGCTGAAATAAAGGCTTTTACTTTAGTGAAATGCCAGAGCTGCAATAGCAAAAGTTAAGAACCCATTTCCGCTTAAAGGTCGCTTCTTTAAAATCTACATGCTGATACAGATTGATCTGAGACTCAGTGTGCCTCGTGGAGGTGGCAGCTTTGTTTCGCATCCCAGAGTGAAGGTCAGCAGAGTGAGGGCAGCTTGAAATACAGCTTCCCAGCTCCTTGGAAAAGCCTTTCCCAGCTGTTTTGAGGTGAAATAGGGATTGCAATCATGTCTAAGGGTTCAGTGGTGTCTAAGGGAAACCGAAGCTGAGCAAGGGAAGATGTGCAAGTAGTTGCTGTACCCGTCAGATACCTGCAGCAGCTGCATGTTTTCTAACCCACGCTATCCTGTACAGACAGGGCTGTGTAACAGCCTAAGGACAGACTCTTCATGTACACGTGAAAACCTTTACAAATTTGCTCTTCTCTCTCACAACAGACCTCTGGCTTTCACCACAGCTGAAGAGTAACCAAAGTTAAACCCTTCTGGACAGCTTGCGGGTTAGGTTGATGGGGATGTGTATAGAACGTGCTGCCTGCCTGTGTGCCTGTGGTGGGAGCAGCACTTCCCATCTCCATCCCACACAACTGCCAAAACATGGCCTCTCTGCTCAGGTACCCTTCTCATCAGTCACTTCACTAGGTATACCACCAGTTACAAATTAGCACTTAATCAAGATAAATCCCATAGGAAGGATATGGATAATATGCAATGCATTAAGCCTGCAAATTAAGATGGTCTGATTTAGCCCTGGCTTTAAAACTCCTCGGCTTGCATTAGGACTAATGATGAATGGATGTACGTCCCTGGTTAGACAGGAGCTCTGTCAGGGCACAGCTGCCCAGCAGTGACAAAGTGAGTGCAGAGCAAGTACTCTGCTCAATGTTCATTAGGGCCTTCCACACTCTCCCTACTTGGGAATGTGCTTTCCCTTGCCATGGATGGTTGTAATAGTGACACTTCTCCAGGATCTATTGACTTAATGGTCCTGGAGTTCATTAATAAAAGCAATCTGGGGGCACAGGTACCTGTGCCATTTGTCCATTGACCGGAGTGGGGAAACTGAGTCATTCAGGGAGATATTTGGCACGAAGGGAAATATCTGCCTGACCTGCCCCACGTCCAGTGTTTTCAGTGCACTGGCTCTAAACAGGAATTCCCCATCACCTTGCTTAGACGCTCTCTATTGCACCTCTTGTTCTTCTGCCAGCCAGCTGCAGGGATGTTGGTACCATTTTGGCTCATGAAGCATGGCCCAAGTTACAGCTCAATGACTTGAACTCTCATAGCAGACTAGTGGAGGGGCAGTGAGAAAAAACAGTCCCACTCCATTCCCCAGACTGCAGAATGAGTGATGCAATAGGATGATGCTCAGTTCTCCATGTGCAAATACAGGTATTCCTAATGAGCATCCTTCTCCATGCTACATCACGCTTTGCAAACATGCAGTCAGAGAATGCTTCTGTGACTGTGTGAGAATCACAGAGCTCTGGCAAGCATCTTTTCCTGCCTCAGTTCCCATAAGACCACAAAAAAAGCCTTTCATCTATTATATGCGGTTCAGATAGTATTCTCTGAGTGAAGTTAGGAAGGAAGAAAACCCCTTAGCAGCACTCACGCAGCCAAGTCAGGGTCCACTTGGATTGGTATATGCCAAGATTGAATCCTGTAGAATGCAAGGGAGCTGCTGTTGTGGAGGAGGCTTCAAGAGAAATCAGTGTAAGATTATCAGCTGGGGAGCACCTGCAGCTTGCTACAGTATGATAAGGGTTAAGGGTCTTTCTTCAAGCTGTAGAAGTAATTAGGGGAAGGAAATTTTACTAAAATAACATTATAGGGTTTAAAATGTACTTTTTTCATGTTTGGGTTTCTTCACAGTTGCACAAGTGCGCAAGCTCATCACAATAGGGTCTCTCTCCTTGGTGTGGTATTGCACTTATTACTGGGAACAACTTCTCTCTACAGCGTGTCTCTATTTTATGGTTTTTAAGATATGGATGCTGTCATCATATTCCCCAGAGATGTGTTCTGGTTCACAGAGAGGCTGTTTTATATAATCTCCTGTGAAAGATTAAAACAACAGCAGCAGAAACAACAACAGTGAAACAAACCACCTCCTGAGAAAAACAAGTTGTGGCACAGGCAACAAATATCATCCCATCAAAAAATGGTGGAGATATGGTCACGCTTCTCATCCCGCAAGAAAGTTGGATCACACACACCCCAAGAGGAACAGCCATGTCACCCTATCCCAAGATAGTGAGTATCTGTTGCTTTACCAAACAACATCAGAGATGTTTACAAGAGTCAGGTGGTTTGGGACAGGACAACGAAGTCATGATGGCATTTCTGCATGATAAAAACAAGGCTCGAGCATGGTTTGATGCTTGCTGTATGGTATGAATGACATTGCATATCTCTTGGTGTTGCTGCTCAGTTGTCCTAAACACTTCCCAGTGCAACACACGGGAACATGCATGGTAATGAAGTTGTCAGGAACCATCAGAGCCAGTTCATCTTGTTACCACCATGCCTTTTTCATTGCCAGATGATGCTTCAAGCCACATATCAGTAACAAGAAAGTTAGCATGCAGATTATGCAACAGGGGAAGGGTGCCTTTTTTGTTCCCTATTCCTTTCTTTTCTTTACATCCCCTCTAAGATAAGAGGCCAGCAACTCCTGATCCTCAGGAAAGAAGATGTCTTTGCACTGCAGGAGTTATATTAAGGTGGATCCTTGTTAATTTGATAGCCCTGAAAATAAATATTGAGCTGAAGGAAGAGGGCAGCGCTGTGCCTACTGTGTCTCCCAGGCTGGAGAGACCTGTGTGTGCCTGCACTCAAATGGACCATGTTTCTGACTTTATTTAAAACGCAGGTTAACACTGTGGATTTGAAATTTAGACAATGAATGTCAGTTAAGAACCTAATGAACAGAGCTTAAAGCAGGAAATAAAGACAAAAGCACAAACTACTGGTGAAGGGAGGGAAGTGGTGATGAGTAGAAACCGAAGACCTGCTGTATAAAGGAGCTGAAAGTGGAAGTTGAAAAAATCTCATAAAAAAGAAGTATAATGAGTGCTGTCTTGGATGATTATGAGGGTTTGAACCTGTCACCTACAGTAACAAGAGCACTGGCCTTTCTCACTTGACCTCGGGGGATAATGCTGTTAGCTGATGTTAGGGAGGGCAGGTGATGAGTTGCTGTTCAAATACAAAGCAAAGATGTCCTTTTACTCCCGATAATTATACCAAAAACATAAACAAACAAGGGCTGAAGTTCTGGAATCACCTGGCAAAGTTCCTGAAATCCCCTATGTGCTACACCATCTCCTTTCCACATCATTCATTCATCCTTACAAAACGGCATTTTCTTGGGGATATTCTGTTCCAAGTATCTGTTTAGAACATGCTAATCTCAGTACAACCAGACTAATGCATACACTCGCAACTGCATCCCCTAGAGTTGTGGGGTGCCTTGCAGGACACTGAATTCATCCAGAAATTCCTGCATGGTCTTGCTGAAGTGCAGCCGTTTCTGGGAGGTAACACTGATGCTATTTAGCCATGCTGCACTCAAGTGCAGTGAGTGAGACAGTAAAAGTGATGGGAGAAGGTAAATTCTCCTGCTCAAAGGACAGGAACAAACTGTTTGTAATTTTTCTTTTACCTATTATGAGCAATTCTCACAACCATTCAAACACTTATGTTTCACAGCGATGAATATTCAAAAAAGGTAAAGTTTCCAAGGCATGTGTACAAATATTAAAGGAAGTTGAATGCTCCATTTCCACAAAGATTTTTCAATCTTATTCAATCAGGAATATGAAACAACACTGTATGAATTTGCTGATCAATCACAGCTTACAAACACAGCCTGAAGAGTGAATATGCATAGATAACAATCCAAATATGCAAAAAGAGGGAGAAAAAGCAACTTATAGTTACGAATAATTACAAAGGGTAAATTAACAATTAGCCAGTTATTAATATAAAGTCTTTGGGATGAGGAATACATCAACCAGCCATGAATTTATTTAGCCTAGAAATCAGGAAAAGGATTATCTACCATCAACAGTGTGAAGTTATGGACCAGCTAGAAAGATGGGGAGCAAGGTATAAGAACAGGCTGAAAATGGAGCTTGACAAGTTCATGCACTGGCAAGCAATCAACAGTGCCAATACAGGGAAATTTTTCATTCTCATGAGTTTTCTCTTTTCATTTTATTTTTGATTTTATACCAGTGGAAGTGTACCTTCTGCAAGAATGCTATCAGCCAATTCATGAAGCTCTGAGGCTTAGCTTACAAACTGAACAGATTTTGAATGTTTCTTCACATGAAAACCTTTTCTACATGCATATAATTTAAGTTGTATTTAATTGTTTTTTAGGCCAACCTGCACCAATTCATTCAACGCTACAGGCAGGAACCTTAGGATGCAGATTAGCAAATGTTGTTGTTGTTGTTTTTTAATGATAAAAATATTGTGAGAACTGGCAGAACTGCTCAGGAGTTGAAGTTTTCAAAATCAGTTTCCAAAAACCTGGACAAAGATGTTTTGATTATCTCTTCATCTGTTCGTGATACTTAGCTTTCTCATTTGAAAGTCAAATAAGCTGGTGCCATTTGAAATGAGAGGCGCTGCCTGATGTATGTGAACGAGAATCAAGGATTTCTCTGCAGAGTGGCTCAGAAAGCTGCCAGTTTGTGTGTGTGCAGAAGTAGTTACTGCTCTCCTGACAAAGACACCCGGTTTGGAGCAAGGACCTCTGGAGCAGTGGGCTCGAGCTCCACAGTTTGCCTTGAAAAGTGAGCAGATGCCAGGTGGAGGCTTTAATCTTCAGAGCCAGAGAGGACAGAGTTCATCACATGAGTTTCTGATGTTTTTATTTTCTTTCACACATTTTGTGAAGGGACAGAAAGAAAGGTTAGGAGGTGAATTCAACTAAAACTAAAATGTGCAAACTATTTTTTTTCCCTGTTTTCTGGCAAACATTTTGTTTACCATTTTCCATAAAGAATGATAACATTTGAAAATGCAAACCCATTTTTATTTTTTTTTTTCCTGAAAGCTTATTTTCTTTCCTGAACTCCCCTCCCTCGTATTTCAACATTCAGGCAGCTTGAACTTAAATAAAACAGCAACCACAAAAGGATGCATTTAGTAGTGATTACTGTAGTTGTTGAAAAGCCACTTTTTGTACACAAACATGCACAATTTCTATCAACATTTTTGCCAGTATATCTTCTGTGCTTATATTGCAGCCCCAATATTGTCCTTTATACCTCCAATTCTATACAATAAACATCCTAAATATTGTTCCCCTTCAAAGCTATTCTAAGGACTGGATCAATTAATTAATTTTTAAACTGTTTTAGAGATGATGAACAGAAGGGCAATTCTGAACCTTAAATCCTTATACCTATTAATTCTGGGGTCCAGATATCAAATTTAAAGTGCCGGGATTACTTCAAAAGTAGTAAATAACATCTAAAATCCAGATGTAGAAATTTTGGTTGGTGAAGTAACATTATGATCAATATAGTATTAAAAATATAGGTGGAGTGATTATTTCCAGTTTAGGGCCTAGTAACACCCTACATTAAAAGGAAAAAGGGAGGAGACATTAACGTAGAAAAAAAGAAATACCAACGAGATGTGTGATAGAACTGTCTCCAAGCAGCTTAGAGCAGCTGCTCTAAGACTTCTCTGTAGGCATGATTATTCCTGTCTGAGGGAAAAGCCCCATTAAAAACCATTTCTGCTCCCTCCCATGGTTATGGGACACCATCCTGTAGAGAAATCATTGACAAGCCTGCCTTTTTCTAAAAGGGTTAGCCAAACAAATTGTCCTTCTCGCCAGAGCTCCTCTCCTCGCTTTTTCCCTTTTGTCTTTCTCTTTTCTTGTTATAATCAGAAGTGAACATTTTGGCACGTTAATTAAAAAAAGTAATAGCTGCAACTGAGAAAGAAGAGGAGGTGTAAGGTAGGGGAAGCTGAAGGGGGACAGTAACTGCAGTCCTAATTAATAGAATTACTCTCACTTGAAAGCCAACCTGATGAGAGGACTCTTGTCCTTGAATAAATAGTCTGTGTGCCTGCATATGTATGCATACGTGCCTCTTTCTCTCTCTATATATGTGTGTATGTAAACACAGCTACTCTGTTGCTTAGCAGCCTGTAGTGCCCTTTCATGAGAAAACAAAATATATGCAACAAACCTTCTCAAAAACACCAAGTTCCATGGGCATATTTCTTTTCTCGTAGCTACTCAGACAAGGTGGAGAGTGGCCCTGAAATTAATGTCTCATCCAACGGACAAAGGCAGAACTAAGCTAATTGGATTCCCATCTGTTCCAAACATGGTCTCAACATCACACAACAATAATAAATAATATGGTAATCATGGCTAGCAATTAATCTTTTAGTTTAGATTTTTTAATCAGTGCTGGATGGATCCTAATTTCACACAAATATAGATTGCTGTCAGGACATATCCACTGGACATAAAGAAGGAAAAAAATCACAGTCTGACCACACACAATCACATCAGATCCTTGGGTATATTTTAGGAGAGCAAGGGCTGTCTAATTTAAATGCCTCCTACAAGCAAAATACAAACTGGAACTTCATAGAGTCTAATTTTAATCTAAATCCAAAACAAATGTGAACCAAACTGACAAATGACTGTTCAAAGTGACACACACAGTGCTTGCTTAACATTTTCCTGGGATGAGGCAGGACAGATTAAACCTTTGCCATTTCATTTGCAGATAGAAACAGCATGTCTGCCCCCTTGGGCTCTCAGCCCACCCAACGATGCCTGGGTTGTCCTTTTGTTACTTTATCTTCTCTCACTACTGACTGAACTGCAACCTGGTCAGCCCAAATACTATCTTCTTGTTCTGTGCCAGTGCAATAACTGAAGTAGTAGTCCTACACTGGGACTTTTATATTGATAGAAGTAATAAAGAAGGATAAAAAAATGGGCAAATTAGCCTAATGAAATGCCAGTGAGAGCTCACAACCCCTGATACCCAGTGGCATGCCATTGCCCAACCAAGAAGCCCTTCTACTCAGTCCTCTCTGTGGACAGTGGACAGTGGTTGTCATCTCTCTGGACATCCACAAACACCTCAAAATCTGTGATGTAAGGGAACTAGGCCTGCCAAAAATAATTTCCTCAATTTCCAGTTACAAATCAATATGGTAGAGCTAGATGTGGAATCGAGATTGTACAAGTGCTAGACTGACAGACTGACAACATAGGCACATCTGTCCCATCATAGCCACTGTAGGCACGATGGTGTGGGTCTCACAGTGTTATTGAGCAGTTTTAAGATGACAGGAGTAGCCCTTCCAGGTCAGCATTACTCTATTGAATTTGGGGCCTCTCACTACAAGAAAGACATTAAGGCCCTAGAGTGTGTCCAGAGAAAGGCAACAGAGCTGTGAAAGGTCTGGAGCACAAGTCTTATGGGGAGCAACTGAGGAAACTGGGATTTTTCAATCTGAAGAAAAGGAGGCTCGGGGGAGAACATAAAGCTCTTTAGAGCTCCTTGAAAGAAGGGTGTAGTGAGGTGGGAGTATGCTTCGTCTTCCAAATAACTTGCAACAGGATGAGCGGGAATAGCCTCAACTTGTGCCAGGGAAGGTTCCAATTAGGATATTAGGAAGAATTTCTTCACAGAGAAAGTGATTAGGTATTAGAACAGGCTGCCCAGGGCAGTGATGGAATCACCATCCCTGAAGGTGTTTAAGGAAAGAGTAGATGTCATACTCAGGGAAATGACTTTTGGGGCATTATTGGTAGTAGATGGATGATTGGACTGGATGATCTTAGAAGTCTTTTCCGACCTTGTTGATTCTATGATTCTGTGATACTGTGATTACCTCTCTCAGGGCTCATCAAAAGAAAGATAGAAGTAGAATAAATTCTTGATGCTTCCTTAAGATCATCTCAGAATACAATTACTATTAATTCAAGGGATTTCCATGTACCAATGTGGATTTTATCTCTGTAGAAACCCCAACTTGTGAGTCATCCCACATATCCAAGAACACTTCTAATGTCCACAATAGCAGGTGGCAATGAGATCCTTAACTCCACCATTTGCTACATTAAAATCACCTCCTTTTTTCTTACCTGGTTCCTTAGTAGTTTAATTCAGTGTTCCCTTAAGCAGCTTTCTTTGTGGTAACAGAGCTATAGGAAAGAAGCAGAGCTAAGCCATGAAGATGTTACTCCATATTGATGTGAGCTCTTAAATGTCTGTTACATCCCAAATCTGAAATAGCCATCATTTAGTGACGAGAGAAATGTTCTTTATATGGCTATAGTTGTAAACAGATGGATAGATATAAGGTGATATATGGAGCTGGAACAATCAGTCAGTAAAGTTTATAAAGTACTTTGGGGGTCCATCTGGATGGAAGGTACTATATTAATGTAAGGCTGTTATCAGTGCCTCCTAACAGCACCCGACTATCTCTCAGCACTTCTTTGGATGGACAGTTACAGAAAACACATAAAATATATTCCTCAGTAGATATTTCACCCAAACTCTTTTACTTGCAATAGCAGAGGTCTAGGCTTTCATTTGTACAGACCATTCCCATTTGCAGTCACGGGGAAAAATCCGCAATAGCTCAACTCATGAAGTTGCTGGATTTGTTATGTTTGAACAATGAGGTTTCACAGCACAGCCGTGGAAATAAATAGATGGTTTGGGAATTTGCTAGTGGCAGGTCTCTTGCTGCAGCTGGGGACAGGATAACTGAAAAGACAGTGATGGGAGAGGAAAAGCCATTGTTTTTTGTTTTTGTTTTTGTTTTTTTCCCTGGGGAAGTGCCAAGAATTAAATTCAAGTTGGTAATGATTGAAAAAATGGACCACCTTCCTTGTGACAAGTAGATGCCAGGTGTGAATGCTGGGCATCAGAAGAAGTTGCACAAAATGACCATTTTCCTTGTGGTCTCACTGACAGTTTGAGGAGTATGGCTGGGGAAATGGAGGAGGTGATTAATTTTACAAGAAACTGGGAAGATTGCTTCAGGACATGACTTGGAAACCAACAGAAAGATACCATTGAAGCTCCTCCACAGTGTTGGGACAGTTTTCTTTCTCATAGTGTTTCCTTGGCTGAAGACACCATTTTGTATGAAATCAGGAGGTATTTTCACAGAAACGTAGGGTATGAATTCTATTTTTTTTTTTTTTCATGAAATACATTTTTGAGTATGGATTTATTATTATTGTTTTCTGTACATCCTGAATGCCCCAAAGATTTCAGTCTGAAGATGCTGCTGGAGGAAGTGTTTAAATTTCCTATAGTGCTGGCATTTTCTGCTGTGAGATGGCTTCCCTAAACTTCCCAAATTTCCTATAACACTTAGTAGGCAAACACTTGATGAACATTTTCTGCTGAGACCAAAGTTTATAACATGCACCATACATGTAATTATAGGAATATGGTCTATGGAAGAAGACCTGAGCATGAGCTAACTAAATAGCTATTCACAGCATGGTGGCGTTTTCAAAGATAACTATTTACTAATTCACTTACTATTTATCCATGGAATCAAAATATTCCATGGACAATTTTCAGGACCTCATATAATTATTTTTGTAAACTTTTTTTTAATAGGGAAAGGGAACGTTTTCATGTCAATTTTAAATGGAATTGTTTACCTTTTTCCTACAGACCTAATTTCTCTCTACTTACGTTGCATCTAAAGTGGCATTTAAATCCTTGGTTAGAGAGAATGTTAGAATAAGCTGTTTCTTTCCATCAGCTCAATTCTCAGTTGCAACAGGCTGGAAAACTGATGTTAGAATTGTCCCTTAGTTTCAAAACAGCCTTCTTGTGCATAGGGGTTAGTTCACTCAACTCTTCATTTTCTAAACTTTGAAACTGTCATTAACTATCAAGACAACAGTCAACCAAGATGAAGATAATAATTTCTCAGGAAGATCTGAAATAAGAGACCATCATGAACTCATCTTCTAACTTATAAAGAACTGTCCATCTGCATTTCAATAGGAGAAAAGAGAGAGTAAAGCAGACCTTTAACAGCTCTGATAACATGGGAGCTACATAGTTCTGCTGGACTAATACTGACATTTCTGAAGGTCATTATGCTTGACAGCTAGGAGACAGAACTACAAGGTAATAGATGTGAGCAGGTAGATTTCAGATGTTTTCTGTCACATGCTACCTAAGACATAGTCAAATGACAAAGCATGAAGGAGGTAATGCTCACAATGACCCTGTGCTCATAGGTGTAGACACAAAGAAGGAACCACACAGCACATAAAGCATTTACAAAGCATTCATTACCACAGCAGTATTTAGATGATGAGTAAAGCTACTATTCAGTGTAGCATAAAGAAGTTCACACACTCAAAGAGGTTACATTGATCCCACAAGAACTACTGACGGAAGAGTGGCAGACTAAAGAATGTATACTGTATGAATAATTGCTTCCAAAGAGGACTAAGACAAAGAGATGGCCAAGGAAGTCAAGGTCAGATTATTGTTTCTTTGACTACAGCAGCCAGACAACTCTCAAATAGTTGATGTGAACAGCTCTAACGGAACAATCATTAAAACCCAACTTCCAGAGCCTAAGAAATGACGTTGCTGGAACACTACCAAAGTCTTGGCAGATGAATATGAAGGTTCATACTGTTAAAAACTAGTGTTTGTAATTACTGTTTTATCCCATTTAAGCACATTCTCAATTTCCAGTGAAGACCAATGATAAGGATAGAGAATTGAATCAACATACCTTTTGGACTTGTGTAAGCCAGGAACCTTTACCTTGGTCATAGGAAGACCAAACAGAAACTTCTATCTACATTACTGCTAGCCAACTCTTGATACTGCTATTTTAACAACTTTCACACCTATGTCTATTAGTCTCATTAATATTAATCATTTGCATTGTGAAATGGAGGCTGGTCCCAACTTGTAGAGGGGAAATTGGCTGTAGAGAAGCAACATCACAGCGTAGGTCCTAGTTCAGCAGAGAACTTAAGCACATGCTTAATTTTAAACACAGGCATACAACCTTTTCAACTCAGCATGCCAGGAGCTTGTGCTCAACCTGCAGCATGGGGCAAGGAGGCAGCAGATGGGAAATTGGCACAGCAGGGACTGACACAGCATGGTTAGCTACATGTTTTTTTTGGTTATTTATACCTGTAGGGATGAGTGGGGAGGGAGGGAAAAAGAGAGAAGTAAGCATGGAAATGGCAGGAGGAAAAAAGGAATGAAATCAATACATTACACATTGAAGTATAAGGACTAAGAAAAGTTTCCTGAGGAGACAGATTCCTCAAACAGAGTTTTTTGGGTTTTTTTCCTCCATTTTCCTTTTTTTTTTTTTTTTTTTTTCACATAAGTGCCATTCAAGTAGCACAATGGGATGAAAATGCTGTTTGCTAATGGGCAAAGATGTTTAGTCACTGGAGGAGGACACGAAGGAGCAGAAATGGAAGGAGTGAATGTCTTTTGTGCGTGATGGTATTCTCACAAAGCTTGCTAAATGTGTGAAATAAGCCCTATTTTCAAACACGCATCTTCTAGTTAAGAAGTGAGCTACTCAGACTAGTATGTAAATGTCTCCCATTGAACTGAGTGTATTACAGTGTGCAAGGAACAGCTAGTGCCAGGCTCACCACCACTGCTGCTACCTGATGAAAGTGTGTTTGTCAACAAAACAGAACAGGAACTGCAATTGGCTTCCTCATGACTTCACTCTGATCCCCTCTCAATGCACAACATTCCTAGGTCTAGGAGGCAAACAAAGTCTTCAATTCCCTGTTTTTCCAAGACTAGATGCTTACTTTTAGTCACTTGGGAATGGATGCTGACTTTGTGTGATGTCATGGTCCCTAGTCAAGGAAGTGTGGTCTGAATGTTGACATCATCATTGCTAGTTCAAGTGATTTTAGAATCATACAATCATAGAATGGCTTCAGTTGAAGGGGACCTCAAAGATCATCGAGCTCCAACCCCACTATAATCAGCAGAGTTGCCACACACTTGAATCAAAAAGAACTTTCTGTCTCTTCCCTGTTGAGAAGACAAAGAGTATCCGTTTGTGCTAGTTTATAGCTCTCTGGCTCCTGGCAAATGCTAAATGCTGTTTTCTGTCCAGACTTTCTGGAGAGGCTTATCCATGCTAGAGGTAAGAAAGTGGCATGCCCCCAAGAACAAACTCCCATCAGGACAGTGCTTTCTTCATGCCAAGGCTTGTGTGTCAAATATCTCACGGGACAAACACTGAGGAAAACAGACCCCAACCTACATAGAAAATGGGTGGAGAAGGAACAGAAGCAGGGGGAATGCAATAGACCCCTTCACAGTTTTGTTACCCACTGGGGATAAAAACAGGAACTGAACCAAGGACACCAATCCCCAAGTTAACACTCTCCCTGCGAGATTACGATGGGCCTCTTTGAGAGATCCATGCCAGGAGTTTGTTTGCAAGGTACTTCACCACTGACCCAAGAGCCCTTGGGAGTATGCTGGGTACACTTCAGAGAGCCTAATCTCTGCGTGAAACCAGCTCTGATAAAGAGCAACTCTGGTGGCCAAAAATGCCACAGTGATATTCAAGCAGACTACAGGCTAATCCCTAGGATCATGATTAACATGTTTATTTTGCTCAGTTAAGCAGATTCTAATGTCCAGGGCTGGGTGTAAGCATTGCTAAGAACAGAATCACTGAGTTGCCAACTCTGGGTTGCCTTTGGTCATCTAGATGGCCAACCTTGACTCTATAACAGCCCTAAGCTTTTGGAGGGTGAGGAGATAGCTTTCTATCCCTTACGTTTTCTTTCATTTATTTCATTTTCCAGATCTGAAAGGTGCCCTGTTCTGTCACTGCGTAGTCTTCCCACACTGAAGGCTATTGTTCTCTTTAATTAATCACTTATTGACTTAGATTCAGGCAATACATTTTCTTTTTCATTTTACATCTAAAGAAACTATCGCAGCCCTGGTTAAAATTCTCTCTTGGTCTCAGTGAATAGTAAAAGACAAAGAATTGACAGAGATTGAGAAAATGGGTCTTCTCTCCTTGTCCAGATGTGTCAGGTTCTTCAAACTGAAAGGAGCTTGGTCTCTTGGCCTTTTGTTTTCATTTTGCTCTTAGAAAAACAATTAAGCTATATGGCTTTGAACTAATAAGTGATTCATTTAATAGCCATCAATAAGAGAGCACACTGGACATTTCCTGACTCTGAACCATGATATTTCCTTACATATGACTTTTGTGCTAGTTTTCATTGTCAGTGCTGCTTGCTTTACACCTTCCTTTCACTTCTAAGCACATAGTGAAGAGAGTATAAAGCATGAATCAGCTTTGGGAAAAACCACACAGTGCAGCAATGTCAGGAAACCAGACCTCAGCTACAGATTATGAAGTACAGAACAGGAAATTTTCTTGCGTACTCTCTGTAAAGCACCATCCTGCTTCTGACACAGTCCAGATCCCTCAGAAAACTTCAGTGCCCTCTGGATACCTTCTCCCAACCAACCATTAGGGTGTGCTGCACACAAGCAGTCACTAATAGCATCACAGGAAATCAGTTTAATTCAAATTGCACATGCAATGCCAAGTCCTATCTTCAGAGATCTAGGCAAGACAGTATCTGCCTTCTCACTGCATGCGGGAGTCACTGACATTCTTAGTGATCTCTGATGTTATGCTGTGAATTGTCCTCTCATGCTGCTTGGAAAAGCTGTCCATTTTTAATTCTTTGTGTTTAACCAGCCCCAGCATGTCAATAACTGAGTGACTCAAAGGTTACAGGCTCAAGGGATAACAGAGGCAGAACAAATCCTGCTTGGGGCCTGAAGGCACCTTAGACAAACTCTGGCTGTCTCTGTGTTTTATGATTTCATGTCTTAGCATCCCAAATAGAAATAAGGGAATATGATCCCAATAAAGAGAAAAGTCAACTGAAAAAGAAGTTGTAAGTGAATCTGAATAAGTCAGAAATGTGGCCAACATCTAGCATACCTTCTGCAAAAATAGGGGAGAAAAGTGCTACTGAAATACAGAAAATTTTTGTCATTTTTTGCGTGTTTCAAAATGATATATTTTTTTTCTATTGTACTGAAAGGAGAGGACTGGGCTCACCTAGGAAGAGCATTTGACTGAATTTCAGGAAAACTTAGCAGACTTTCTGCCTCTTCTTCTCTATCGGTATGTTTCTTTTGCTTGTTTCTTTGTTTTGGAAAATAAAAGGTTTCTGTTTCTCATTTTCTCTATTTCCCCATATCATTGCTTCTCTAGGTGACAGGCTTTCTGGAGAAGAGACCACACCTCATGTTCCCATCATGCTCAGCACACGGGGACCCAATAGTGATCAAAACCCTTGCTCGGGAATGAGAGCTTGTGCTGCTGTGAATTGCAGCAGAGGTTGCACACAAAGACCAAACCAGCAAGACACGTGGCTTCAGTCCTTACTCTGCACATATATTTTGCATGATCATGGCCAAAACTAGACCTTTAGTCTATAATGTCACAATACTTTGGCACTTCAGCACAGCCGGGACTGTCTGCATGTTACTTCTACCAGGTACCTATGCCGGAATTGGGCAAGTCTTCTCAAACAAAGAAACTCCTGCATAGACCAGGTGACTGGTCCACAACAGTGGTTAGTTTATCTGGATACAATTGGCACGAGACTGTGCAGTGAGGAATTGTGCCCAAAATGGGGTGAACAGATTCTGCTCAAGAGAGGCAATATTGCTAAGGAGTCAAATGTGCTCAAATTGCAGTGGGTTGACCCAGTAGTAGTAAGTCAGTTAAATGAATATCCGGGCATATAGGTTTTCATTAATCAAACAAATGGCTTAAAC
>JAOWBP010004700.1:4836887-4884596 GCA_028571105.1 Tragopan temminckii | reverse complement strand
TTGACCCAGTAGTAGTAAGTCAGTTAAATGAATATCCGGGCATATAGGTTTTCATTAATCAAACAAATGGCTTAAACAAATAGTCATTGAAAACATCTAGACAAGCCTGGAAGAGTGCAGCTGTTAGCACTGCATACTACATTATCACCACATACTTAGATTGTTATTAAGTGAACTTTAAGTAAGGTATTCTTCATTTGTCATTTTCTTCCTGGTGAATTCAACTACCAACACTGATTTCTTTTTCTTCCTCTTTCTTTCTTTCTTTCTTTCTTTCTTTCTTTCTTTCTTAATCCGAAAACTTGGCTATTAACTTTTCAAAACTTATTAATCTGTTTTCACTCCATTGGTAGCAGCTTTCCCCCACCTTCTACTTAGCTTGTTAAAACTCAGAGCTGATTAAATATGACACAACAGTAAAATATTACATAAGTGCACGAGAAAATTTTTACTTCATTATCTTCACAAAGTGAGTCATCTTGAGTATGACACTGGCTTTGGCTCAATTTTCTCTCACTTTTTTGCTCTAGTTTTATATTTAATCACAGCTTTTTTCTTCCCCTCTTTACGCATATGATTTTGTTTTTCAAATCCACAGCAGAATGATCCAACTTTGTTCTTGTGCTATTAATTAACACCACGCTCTAGCTTCCAACATACTTAAATGATGAATAAGGTTAAATTCCAGACAACGTTCTGTACACTGCCATCAATTAACAATTTTCGAAGCAGCACTTCATTAATAAACATTGATCAGCAGAGCCCTTGTGTGGAACGCATTGAAGCTGAGAATTTGTACCACAGCTTCTTTTATACGTGTGCTGGAGTGTGTGGTGTGTGAGCGTATGCATGAGTGTGTATGTGTGCATGTGTGACAAAAATCAATGCAATATCCTAGGAAACTCATCAGCACATCATCTCCTTAAAGGTTAATTAAGAATTTGAGGAAGAACAGAGGGGCTGAAGCAGAGGTGATGGACATCCATGTCTCTCCAGATCATTAAGTACTAATTAGGTTTGGAAAGTCTATTGAGCTTCCTTGGTCTCATCAAGCCATGTGATGGTCCCTGGATACCTCAGTGTGAAATGCCATCAGCACTGTATCTCTCTTTATGAACAGGATGCACTTTAGTCTCAGGTGTGTGCCTGCTTTCTCACTTTCTGTGTGTATGCCTCGTTTGGTATGTGTCTGATCAAGTTATTTTATTTACTGTATGAAAACTGTATAAAAGATACAGACTGTTGCAAAATCACGTGCAATGCAGCATTTTTGCTCACAGGGTAAAAAGGAGAAGAAGAAGGGTAAAAAGAGAAGTGTAAAAAATCAAGAAAAATTCCTGTAAGGCATAAAATCAGAATGATCAGGGGTAAAACTTACAAGACTATATGAACTCTCTTGCCATGCTGGAAACTCACTTAATGAGGACTTTTTACGTAGGCTTCCGTTTACTTAAGTTATCTGAGATGGAAGTGGGGCAAGAAGGGAGCTCCACGGTGAAAGTTATCAGGGCAATACCCCACCGTGCAGTTTCAAAGAGACCACAATATGTATCTCATTAATTATGTTAGACACCTCTTTTAGACCTCCTTGCAATAAGTGCTGCACAGCTAACTGCAAAAGTGGGATGGTTTTTCAGAAATGGCATCCATGGAAGATCAGGTACTGCTTTTAACTTAATTTTCTGGGATTTCAGTATTTCCCATTCTACAAGTCTTACGAGGACAGACGTTGTTCAAGATGTTTCCTTTAAATTTAATTGTGAATGCAAATTGAGATGCTTTGCTATAGACAATCTGTGCCTGGAAGAAACCTTTGAGGTGCTCAGGGACTGAGTCAGCTCCCAGTGCCGATGTGCAAATTCAAAACAGATGCCAGTGACCAGATAGGTTCTGGTGGCAACCAGTGTTGGTGGAGCTATTAGACAAATACACAGCAGTTGTTCTGCTGTGAGGGTTCCCTGAAGTTGGTAACCCAATAATGCTTGTTAATTCTAGCTTTCAGGAGGTCTTAAGCTGGTAGTATGGCATAAAGCTGCTGAAAGAATGGGTCTAGTAACACTTCAGCACTGTTGATCCAAATGGTTTAATACTTGGGAATATGCAAGGGATGTTATCTAAATATATGAAGAGCTAACCCACATTCAGTAACAACACCCCCTTTCTCAGGATGGAGAGGATGACGCCTGATTAGCGCCAGTGTAACAAAATGGTACTGGAAAGAGTTTTCCTTGAGTTGGCATTTTCAAGGAACACCCAATATGAGAGAGGATGTTAACACTGGGGACAGTTGTCATTGCCTTTTTGATCATAACTGCACCTTGACTTTGATTGCATTTGATGGAATGGAAGTTAATGGTTCACTGGCTCAAACTGTTGCTCTGCCAATACTGTGCTATTAACATTTTGGTTACTAACAGCCCATTCGGTTGAATTAGTAGTGTCACAGGGGCTCAGGAAGCAGCCTGGGAAACACTGGGACACGGGCTTGTTTAGATGCTTCTGGAATTAAAATCAACGCCTGCACACTGTCATCACCACTGCCACCCAGTTGTCAGCAGGAGATGGCTGAATTGAAAAGCTGCTGATAATGTTGCAGCCTGCACGTCTGCTTCCGAATATCAAGGACCCTTGATAAACCCACTGCAATGCCTGGAGCACTTCATCTGCAGGCGACTTGCTCTCTGCAATATGGAGAGGATTGCCACTAATCCTAGCGCATTACTGTTCACTTGACAGAAGTCGCCTGAAACAACTTGCGTCTGTTCTTGTCCTGATTTGCTGTCGGTATTTATTAAGAGCACTGTGTTTAAAATGGCACACAACGTAGCCTGCAGATAACATCTTAAGCTTCCTGTCTATACCAACAAAAAAACAAACACCCCCTCCTGAGAAAATCTCCTCCAAACATTGTCACTCCCCACTTTGCTCAGCCATGTCACCACTGCTGCTTCCTCCCCAAGAGGTTCCTCTGAAAGCAGCAGTGGTAGCAAAGAGGCACTTTATCTCTAATTTTACAGATATTCCTGAGCTGTTGCAAAATAATTTTTAAAATCAAACTAAGTTTAAACTAAAAATTGATATAAAACAAAATGTTAGCCACTCAAATCAGTTCTATTTACATGACTTCTGCAGAGAGATGTTTTGGACTCACAACATCTGTGGTCTTCTGTTGACTGACAAGACCTTTACATTTCTCCCCTTTCCGACATAACTGAACATTAACCTCCAAGGGCATAAAGATATTATAGCTTCTCTGAGCATTCAGTCTTAACCACTATGCTTACTAGTTAAGCAAATGGTAATGGTCATGTGGTGTGGATTCTTACTTACCAAGGAGTAAAATTTGACTCACTGGCACTGATTCAATGGATCTGATTGTAAGATTGAATCTACAGAGTTTGACTTCTTACATGAAAAAGACTACAAAACATCCTTTCTAATTCCTACTCTGATTCTAATTTGTGTCTAGACATATTTTAGAAGCATAGCAAATCTTCTGAAAAATAAACAAGCAAACAAGAGCTACTAGGAAGTGTTTTTGCAACACAAATTTTCCAGTTTCCAGTAAAAGTCTTAAAGCATTTCCAGATGAGGTGATTAGAACTATTTCTCTTTGCTTTTCATATCTCTTGGTTTCAACACCAACACAGAAAATCTGTTTGAGTAACAGAGGAGAGTTCTCAAACGCATCAGAAGAGAGAACCTTCTTTTGTATGTCACCTACTCCAAAGCTGTGGCTCTTCTCAAGACTATAATACAGCAAACTAAGCTTGAGAGAAGATAGATACTGTCATGTCTGGTCTGGATGTCAGTGTGCTTTTGGCATAGGGTAATAGAGAGTGGTGTGAGTTGAAAAAGAAGGTTTATACTGTGAGAATTGTCCTTGACAGAAAAGGAGTTAAGTAAAAAGTGACTCTTCTGATCTTAGTCATGCAGTGGAAGACAAATCGGTGGAGTATCTCTCACTCTGACTTTAAAATAAAACACAGTATTGCAAAGCAGGGATCTGTGCATCAACCTAATTCGTGCAGCATCTTAATATTTGTCTGGGACAAGCAACATTAGGGATGGCAGACAGTAACGGCACGTTCAAATGAGGGACAGATGGCTGTCCAACACTGACACCGCAGGTGTCTGAGACTTTTAATTTCAGTTTTGTTCAGGGAACCTTTTGCTCCCCAGTCCCTTGCTACCACTGTCAAACTTTTCCAGAAGCAGAAAAGAATGCAGGGACAATGTGATAGAAGTACAGGAGGTGCTAGATCCAATTGCTAATTCATCAGGGAAATCAGTCCATCAGAAAATACAAACTGGATTTTTGGGAAATCGCGTGGAGGGAAGCGGTGTCTGGAAGATAAAGCCAAAATATCTGCCCTTAATCAGCCTGTACTAATTTCATTTGAAAGCCCAGCTCAGAGAGAGACATAGGGCCTCTGGAACCTCAGAGCCTAGTCTGCGAATGTCCTTGTGGAGCTCAGTAGGATGACATGGAGAAGAGATGAAAGGCCGCCTTGTACTTTTAGGTCTTTAGCCACTCCTGCAAAAAGAGCTGTGCTTTGAGGCTTTAACTATTTGATACTATAGATAGAGATGTCTGTGCAGTAGAAGGCAAAGTTTTTTGGTAAACTCAGCTCAGGAGTTTTGCCTTGTCTGGCCCACCAAGATATTTGTAGGTAAAACTCTCTGTGAACTCTGAAGCCAATGAAGCCTGTCTTCCTAAGGGTTTGTACCATGAATCCCAATGATGCTTGTGGTGTCCACTTTGAGGTGTGCTCCAGTGCATCCTTTCTTCTCTTTCTGAAAAAGTGTACTGCTCAGAACTGCAGATAACAGCATATTCCTCTGTGTGCCCTCAGTAGTACCTTCTCTGGGAAACAGGGAAGTTGAGTTGAGCAGAAAGAGGAGATCATTTGTGTATCTGCTTACTTTGAGATATCAGCCTTGTAGGACACCATTCTCCATCTGAGGGACAAAATCTGTCACATTGTAGGTCTGGATTAGCGTGAGCTTTAGACCTAAGTTGCTGTGTCTGCTCTCCCTGAGCAGAAGAGGAAGAGGGAAGAGATGATGAGTGGATACTTGAAAATTTTTTTAATTGTAAGGACCAATCCTCAAAAGTACTTTTCCAGCTTTCAGATATCATCTTTTCTCTACCAATCAGGAAATACTAAAAAGATTTAAAAAACAACTTACTAATAATAGATCTGTTTAGAAATATTCTTTTTAAAGAAAAAAGAAAAACAGAAGAAAATTTCAGTTGCTCATTTTTGACCATCCTTTGAACTTTCCCTGGAGGTGTCCAAGAAACATGTAGATGTGGCACTTAGGGACATAGTGGGCATGGTGGGGATAGATTGGTGGTTGGACTAGATGACCTTGGAGGTCCTTTTCAACCTTAATGATTCTATGCCTTCACTCACACTGAATTGCAAGTCCTGGATACCAACTCCAGCTTTCATGGAATGCTATGAATAAATAAGCTCTTTTCTTAGCTTCCCCTAAGAGCAACTGTATTTACTCATCCTGGCTGCTGGGCATGCTAAGCTATCCTGCTTCTCAGAGACAGGCAATGCTGCTGGGGTATATTCCCACCCAAACTACCAAAGTGCAGAACATCCTTCTAGCATTGTTCAGGGAAACTGCATGTAGCATTCTGACAAGGCATGTTCTTTACACTGCAGATGAATGAACTTAACTTTACGTCAGCAGTTTATCCATGATCTGTGCAAATTCTACTTTATTTGTGGGAAGAAAAGAGGTACAATTTGGTGAAATTAGAAAGTTTAGATGCTTTCTAGTTTCCTACATTAGAGTTAGGTTTGCCTGTCTTTTGCTGAGGTGAATAGTCTGATTCCAATTTTTGTAAATATACTTCAGCTGGTCTCTGAGAGTTACTCCGCAGTGCAGAGGAATGAGTCACATTGTTGCTTTCATTTTTACACTGGGGATACTGCTCCTGCCAGGATCGTGCCATTTACTTGGAGAACTAGTCAGCGCTTCATTCCTATTCCAGATCATCATCCTCGCCTTCCATTACCCTCTTTCACATCCCTGTGGGAGCAGTAGGACATCTTTCTATTGTCCTATGGAGCTACTTCAGGTGTCTGATGTTGCCTGATTCCTGGAAATTGAAGGAAAGATAAGCCCCAGAAAAATAAAACCCGTCCCATTAGCATCCCAAGCACTAAATATGGTCCCTTTGTGACAGCTGCATCATCATATTACTACGGTCTATCTTGCCATGATTTTTTGGGTGGAAAGCTGCCTATGCAATCCACAAGCACTGTTGGAACAGCCCAATTTTACAAGCATAAAGTATTATGATTGCATTGATTTCCATCATAAATCATATTTTCCATCCTCTGTCTCTCTTTCCTTGCACTGACTGAATTAAGCCTTGGTGTTTTCTTTAGCTGCTGCCAGAGCTGAGGCTTGAGATGATATTAGGGTAATGATGATAAATTTTGCCCTCAAGCCAAACCATTTCCACATTACAGATAATGTTTTTTTCCAAATAAGTTCTGTTATTGGAATCCAGGACCCACCACATCTGCAGGCTCAGAGGCTGCCTCAACACAGTCTCTTTGCTGTAATGGGTTTATAGATTCGAAAATTTGCTCTAAACAAATAAATGAGAAGAAAAAGGGAAGAATGAATGAAGAAACAGAGAATGAACTGAAAGGAGGTGAGAAAGAAGAGATAGAAAGGGAGAAAAAGAAGAAAGGAAAGAAAAATATAGGGGAATGAGTAGAACAAGGAAGAAAAAAAAACAACAAATAAAGAAAAAAATGAGGTGAATGCAGCAAAGCACTAGTAAGCCTGCTGCTAACTGTGTCTTAGAAGGAGAACAGCTGAGGTGGCAAGACCCACATCTGTGTGTTTTGCATTTCATTCCTGCCCTCTTCAAAGACCATGCAATTTCTTGGCATCTCAGTTTGGAAAGGCCCAGCAAGTGAAATCTCAACTGACCTTGCAATGGATGAAACTGAGGAAATCTCACCCAATACTGGGATCCATGCTACGGTCTCAGTCTCAGGTAGTTTCTTATTGGTTTAAGGTTATTCTCTCTCTTTTTTCTTTTTTTTTTTTGTCTGAAGCTACTGCAAAGCAGGTCAGCTGACAACCTTTGTCTGATGGAAATTCAGACTGTGCAGTCAGGCCTGAAGGGTAGTGCCCCATGCTCAGCAGAGTTTTGGGAGATTTGACTAAGCAGCTGAGAGGGGCCAACTCCTTAACTTACTTCTTCTTCAGAAACTAAGATGGCCAGTTCCACAAGTCACTATGACAGTTCACAGGAGTATTCCTGTATAGCTCAGTATCCCTCACTGATGCTCCATACCACATTAGTAGCACATGTCAATAAATCCTATGCTCCCCATGTGGCTTGTAAGCAACCAAGTCCCCTCCTGCTCTGCTCCTCACGTTCACCAGACCATACACACTTTAGAGTTTTTCTGCCAGTTGCTTTACTGAGTGAAGTCCCCCATGGGGGAGCATGGACAGAGACATCTGCTTCAGCAGCAGCTAGCCCTTGGAAAACTGACCCAGAGCAACACAGCAGTTCTGAGCAGCTCTGGCTGGGGACATCACCTGCACACACAGACACTTTGTGTGAAAAAAAAAAAAAAAAGAAAACAAAACACATGAACATAAACAAAAAAAGCCACTTCATTCCTATTCTGCTTTTCTCATGGTTTGCCCTGCCAGGTGAGATTTTCTGAGGAAGCTGCTTAGCATCTGCCACCACTTGTACATACAGTGAAATAATAGTTTCAAATCCTTGGCTCATCTTGTGCTGTAAAGCTGCATCTCATTAGCTTGCACAGTGGGATTCATCTGAATGAGAACAGGTATCTATAGCAGAGACCTCTTCATCAGAGGTGGTCAGCCCAGGCTTCCTTTAGAGTCAACAGAGCCAAACAGGCAGTCCTAGCTCAGGATTCGTCTTATTTTACAATGGACATCTAAGTAAGTCAGGCAAATCCCCCACTGGCTCTAAAGGGAGTCAGGGGTGATTTGCTTAGATAAAGCAGCCACATCCCAGATTAGAAGAGGTGGATGCTTCTGCACCTGACTTCTTACTGGTCAAGCTGCTTACAAAGGGACGACTGACTCGTGCTGTATTTGTGCAGCTTACATAAGCATCCCCAGTGTGATTTGAGCTGGCAAATAATACTATTACACAATGAAATAAGTATACTGAACAGAAGAAGCAAAGAGGTGTCTATCACAGGAAAATTAATTTAATCACAGTGCTGGAATATGAAATGAAGGTGGAGAAAAGGTGAATCCCACGTGGTTTGCTAAAGATATTCCTTGTTGTGCTCTGAAAGGAGGCATGATCTCACTGGCAAAGGCTGACTTAGCATGACAAGCCTCTGGGCTGAATTCTCCTAAAAAGGACAGAGTAGAGCCCACAGTTTTAAGCTCCAAGGAGGCGTGGAATCAACACTCCTTGCAATCTTTGTCTCTCAGTGCTGGACAAATTGGTGGGTCCTTGACTTTTACCCTGAAGCCACACAAGAATTTCAAAACAATCCAACGAGCTAAGGAGAAAAGTTAGACTCATGGGATTTTTTTTATCTGGGCACTCTAGATTTGCACAGAGATTTGAGTAGTTTGGAGTAGAACAGAAGTAAAGCTGATGATCTTAGCTCTGAGACAAAGCCTCTCCCATTGTGTCTGGTATCTGAACCCACAGCTCTAACTGTAAACTAAATAGGTCCAGGCATGGTCTTAGGCACAGTATGGAAAGCACCCAAGCAACTTCATCATTAGCATAATCCTTGTCATGGTTTTAGCTGATGCCAACTAGTGCCCTCCAAATCCATGCCTTGACAATCAAGGCAGGCAGGATGGGGTTCTGAGTACCCTGATGCAGCTGTAGGTGTCTCTGTTCGTTGCAGGGGAGTTGGACTAGATGGCTTGTAAAGGTCCTTTCCAACTTAAAAAAATCTATATAGGGGACAGCTCAGACTGAGAACAGTCCCAGATGAAGTCTTATTTATAAGGGCACTTTGTCTTGAGAGGAAAAGAGTTTAGCCACATGGTTGTGCTCTGTTCTGCACCACTTCGCCCTGGGGCCAGAGGACAGGTTCTGATCAATTTGACACCGCTGCGTAGCTCTTCCCTTACTGATCCTGCCCAGCTAAGCTGACTCCTGTAGATGTTTTACTTCATGCTCTAGGTTCCAGAAACACAGAGGAAGATCTGATATCCTGATTCACATTTGTTCCTCCTAACCTTCCCCCCATAAAGGCAGTACTGTGCCTGCCCTGAAGATTGGAGTTATTGTTCTTCTCAGCTTAAGTCAGAAGTCCTCATTGCAGCAAGCCTGGGCAATGCTGAAATATAACCTGATGCAGATGGCTGGGGCCAGCTCTGATTCTGGCCAACAAATTTACCGCAGGGAGAAGGTAAAAAAGATGAACCTGCAGATAGGTAGGCAGGTGGCAGGCAGTTTATTTCACTGGCAGTGTTGGAGTGCCTACTTCACGGGATGCTAAATGCAGTAAGTGGGGAGGAGGACAAATTTAAGAGGGAAGCAGTCAGTGCTCTTCAGGGTATAAAGAGAACATCCTGTGCTTCCAGTGAAGTCTCAAAAAAGGGAAACACCTTCAGGACGCTGCCTTTGCAAGGACCATGTATTTATTATTCATATAAGCCCCTAAAGAGATGGTCTTTGAGAACATCAGTCATCTGGCAAAGCCAGCAGCCCTACCACATCCCTGGGTTGCCGCAGATAGCACATCCTGGGATAGACATGCCAGATGATATATCCTTAAAATTGGGTTTTATTGTTTTACTTGCTCACCTGGATGAATCAAATTGGGATCTGGCAGTCCAGCCAGTACCCTACAATATAAACCTCTATGCTATTCTGCTGCTTCAGCCAGGACCATGAGAAATATGTGTTATTCTCCATCATTCCTCAAAGCTAACTGCTTCCTGGTACTGCTGACTAGCAAAATTAAACTTCCACTTTTAATCTATATCACTAGTATCAGCCCCAAACTCTCTGAGACTGCAGTAGGATGCCAAAACAGGGTAGGGCCGAGAGATGCATTCTCCTCTATCCCTTTCTATTCTACAATTACAAAATAAGCAAAGGCTTTGTGTGCATCCTTTCACCTGCAAACTGCCTCCTTCTTCACCTTGCTCGTTGCAGGAAAGAAAAATGACAACAGAAATGTGCAATTTAAGTGCAGTAACACACAGATTTATGAAGCAGAACTGCTTTCCACAAGTGGAATGACTGCATGGGAGATCACCAAAGCAGATGATACAGTGAGAGAGCTGAATGACAGCTGATGCTGTAGCTGCGCAAACTGAAGCAGCCATAAAGGTAATCAAAACTTAGGGCACAAACCTGTGCACCTGCTGGTACCAGGAACAACAGCTCTAAGGCAGCCAAGAAGAGCCTGAAGCCACGTGTCCAGAAGCTCCAGGTCCCTGTACACTTCTCCCTTCTCTGCCTCCACAAGTCGACCAAAAATAAAGTCCTCATTTTTGCACTGTCTGATCACTCTGCAATAGCAAAGGTAGGAGTTTGATTGCCTTCCCTAGATCCTTACGGACAAGGTACTTAGGAGGACAAAGTCACTACCACATTTATTAATAACCAGCATTGCTGCTGGCAGTCACACCACAGGGAGAAGGATTAGATAAAGCACAGAGAACAACCCCATCTTCCACCTTGTAAAGGAGCATTTATAACCCAGTGTAATGGAGCATTTATAGTTACTGTCGCTGTACCAGACAGCTTTAGTCTGCCGAGCTGTGATGCTGGGCCTGGTTTTGAATGAAAAGAAATACTGAACTAAATTCTGACCATGACATGGATGGTGTTTTATTTCTTGTTGAGCGATATTTTGGTTTATCTTGCATTTAGTTTGGAGGATGGCTCAGTTTGCAAACAAATTTCATACCAAGATCTCCACGAGAACCATGCTTAAAAACCCCCAACCCAACAACAACAACAACCCCTTCTTTTGCTGCTAACAAGGCCTGTGTTTGGTTTCAACACTGTATAATCTCTCAGCGACCAAGACAGCTCTGACTAGAGCTAGCCTATAAATGATTTTGTCCTTGATGTTTGTTCTGACTGGAGAGATGCCAAACTCTTTGCCACGTGTTTAGGTACAGGTGGTAAATAGGCTTTTTGGCTGGTTCATAAGTAATTCACAGGCAGTTTGCAAGGGAAAGCCAAGTTTGCACCCAATGAGAAAACAGAACGATTTAAAAAAAAACACTACTCTGAGGTTAACATTTTGGTGTGAAGCTCATCATTTTTTTCCTGGTTTGACATAGGTTTGATTTTCCCCTTTTGGTCTTGTTGCATCAAAACATCAAGCCTGGGCAACAAAGCATTGCATCAACTCCTCTCATATGAATGTGTAGTGTAGCACATGGTAAACTGCACCTATCCTTTGCCATTGCCTCTCCCAGGGACCTGTTCCTGATTCCATCTTGACTGGTGCCCAAACTTGAAGAAGGCTGAGAGAATCATGGCACTCCCAGAATGAGTGAGAGTGTCTCCATTTGAATAAATGGTTATGAATCTGCCATGATTAAATTTAATCTAGAAATGAAGAAGAGAGGGAGATATGGAAAAGCCTTACAAAACAGAACAAAGAATGGGAGTGATCTGACCAAACACAGATGCCTATAACTGAGACAGGCCCTGTCTACTCAATGGAGATAATTAGGCATCACTCATGAATCATCTCACCCTAACAAGGCATCTAAAATAGGCTAGATGAATCACGGTCCAGAAACACCTATTTTTCTCCCCTCACTGTTAAAGCCTAAGGTAACTATCTGACACAGAGATATATACACTGTAGGCTGTTAAAGCTAGGTGAGATGAATAAAAGAATATAGTAGAACATAATAAAAACAATTTTAAAAAACCACACAACAGAACATTAACAAAAGCCTTTCTTGAATATTTTTAAATGGAATAAGACACATGTATGAATGTTGTCTGACATAGATATGGCTGAATCAGTAGATGCAAGAATCCACTGAAGGTTGGATAGGACAGTTAATGAAAAACTACCTTGATGGAAACTGTTCTTAACTGCTGCTATGAAAATCCATGTATTTCCCTTTGAAACAAATGAAGCCCTTCTTGTTTTCTATTGGAATAGTAAAGTACTGCATCTTCTCTGTTAATTTGAATGTAAGACCTAAAGACTTACGAGTTTGTCTTCTTTTTTAATTAATCTATTCCAGTATTCCTATAATTAATTAAGATGAACAAAGGGTTTGGCCTAAGTAAGGAAGAAGCGAGACTTGTTCAGGAGTGAGTGTTTTCCACATACTGTTTTCCTCCAATTTATCTCAAATTTCACCTTTCAAGACTCCTTTCCTTTAAACAAAGCCAACTTAGCACAAAGAATCATAGAATGGCTAGGGTCTTAAACACCACTGAGAGTCAACCCCAAGCCATGGGAATGGGCACCTTCCATTTAGACTAGGTTGCGCAAAGCCCTGTCCAACCTGACATGGTTATGTCATTACTGCCTCAAATCTCATTAAAAAAAAGACATGGCTTATGTGAGGTTTCGCTTAATAAAACTGATCAGAAATGGTTTTAAGTGATAGAGGGGTGAGATGGAGAGGCTTTGGTGTTCTGAGGGCCTCTCTGTAACAAAATTACAAAGACTGTTTTTAGAAAAACCCATGTGTGTGTCTTAGGACCTGTGCTGCAGACTGCAGTGTATCCCAGCAGAGCATCCCAGCACGCACACAAGCTAACTGAGCCATAAAGGGGAGCCAGCACACATTATCCCAGAGGTATTGGTGCCTCCTCCAACCCAGGATGAAGTCCTGCCTTCCTGCTTTTGCTATGCGTTAGCCACATTAAATCACACTCCTGACATTACTGGAGTTTATTTAGGGTAAGATCGACAAGCATATTCTCTTCACGATGTCCTTGTGTTGAAGCTGACAACAAAGGACACTGGTTCTTGCTTTTATTTTGGAGGTGAAGAGTGAATTTTTGATACAAGGCAAAAGTTACCTGGAATTATACTGAAGCTCAGCACATACCTCCTAGCTGGCCAGGCACTTCCTCTAACAGCACAAGCAACGTAATTCTATGCAAACTTGATTCACAGAGCACAACTTAATCACATCTAGAGGATCCAGACATAGACAGCACCGGGATGCAAGGTCTGCACCAACAGCAGCGTGTTTCTGTTCAGAGCTCAGTCATATCACTCCAGCAAATGGCCCCTGAAGCCAGTGACTGGAGTGATGCACTTCCTTGTTACATGTGTTTCTTCACTTGTGTTTTTTCCTTACTTCTCTGTACATCTTGCCTTAACAAAGAAACCTGAATGCTGCCTGGCTTGTCCAGCATCTCCTCTCTCCTGCAGGCTCTCCCACACCCCCTTCACCTTCCGCAGCAGCAGCTGATCTGCTTTGAGTGCAGCTCTTCTCCCTTTTGCCTCCTGTTCTGAAAGCCCATAGCGGCACTGCTCCTGCATGGTTCAGACCCGAACCAACATCACCACTTCCATCCTCTTCCGAGATGAGGCCCCTCTGCACTCTCATCTCACTAAAGAGCTGAAAACAGTGTCACCTGAGCTCCTTCTTTTGCTAAATAAGAACAACACATTCTTAACACATCACCTGGTGTTCCAAGCAATGTGGAAAGTGCTTTGGAGTAGTCTGTTAAGGTTTAGTTGAATGCAGGTGGCTTTAGAACATTGTTTGAGGCCCCTAGAGATTAAGATGTTTTATAGCCCCCTTGCTCCTGTCACAGAGGTAGGGGCTCATACCCTATTCCTTTTCCTTGTTTCTTTCCCTTTCCCTTTCCATCTTTTTCTTTACAGGGCAATCGCTTCATTTGGGGATGAACGTAAGAAACAACCGACTTCATGAGAAAAAAAAAAATCCACAAGATGGCATTATAGAGCAATTAAACTGAAAGTCTGTGCTGGAATTTGAGTTTCTTCCGTTGCTGTGAAGACTGAACCATGAGCAGCCGAACTGTGCTCACTGTAAGAGGGGACAGGTGTTTCAGAGCAGCTTCCAACACATCCACTGTCCCTTCTGTTGATGGTCTCACCTGGTTAACTCTTATTAACATTTTCAAGACTTCAGATGAAAACCCTTCAGGAAGCAGAGGAGAGCACATGCCTCTTCATCAAGCCTTTGTTAGTGCTGTTTTCCTTTTAATGTGTTGTTCTCTTTGGTTTTTCCTTACTCACAGGTGTGTGGTATGTGAGCCCATTGGGGAGTGTGGATGAGACATAAACTCCCTGTTTTGCCTGTATGTACAGGCATTTCATGGCCCTAATGGAGCAAAGGAGAGGGTAAAGAGAGAAAGTATAGGGTTTGCACATGTGTGCGATAACAGAGGGAATAGTGTGCACATGTAGACAGGCTGCATGACCATCTCCAGGTGTATGTGGTGTGCTGATATGTCTGTGCTGTGTCAGACTCTCTGTGAAGGAGCAAAGCTCCCATTGGAAATCTGTTTTGGGGAATGGCTGTAGGTGAGGCATGCACCACTTTTGTTGTGCATACTGTGTGGGGATCAAAGTGTAGGATGAATGAGCTGGCAGTTCTCATAGCTTGCAGGCTCCATGGTGCAAATCAGGAGAGTGCAGAAAGGGACATATAAGGCACTGGTGTTCATGTGTTTGTGAGGCACAGCCATGTACTTCTTTTTTATATCAGTCATCATCATTTCATGTCTCAGACAGTCACAGCCCATCACAGCAGTGAGAGCAAGGGGGGAGCCAGTAGCATGCTGCGTCACACCATAGCACTTGTCCTAAGGGGGAAAGATAAGGGTGAAAAAACCCCATTTCTGACTTTCCCTTCAGCTTAGCAGAGAATGCAGCACTCCCAGAAACAATCAAGCTGCTCACCAACACCTGACATAGCTTGCCTTATTTCTGTAAATAATATAAAGTCCCCTTTATTTCACATCATGCATTGTGGCAGGCTAGGCCAAGGAATGCATTAGGGCTGGTTCTTTCGAGCATCCTGCAAAATGAGACAGAGCTCAGGCTGAACACGCTTCAGAAATCAGCGATTTGAAATAAAAGCTGGGATCACCGGACCTCTCTAGCCTCTCCTCTCTTTCCCTAATGGTCAGCGAGGGCAGGTGCTGTTTGCGGTGGCTGCTAGTGAACAAAGAGATGCACAGGTACAAATGCTGCTGCACTATACGCAGCGCTGTTTGAAGGGGTATGTGAAGAAACTACTTCCCTTTTTGTTAGAAGTCAGCTTTATATTGTTATTTTTATTACTCCTACCATCATGTTTACAATATCACTATTATTAAATTATTTCTTAGTCAAATGAGCTAAGGGAATCTTTGATTTTTTTTTCTTTTCTTCTTTTCTTTCTTTCTCTTTTTTTTCTTTGTTCTTTCTTTCTTTCTTTCTTTCTTTTTTTTTTTTTTTTTTTTTTTTTTTTGCTATAAGAGTGCTAATAATTTGCTGCATTAGGGCTCCGAGGAATTGATGCGAGATTATTCCCTGTTGGATTACTTTCTCAGCGCTTTGTCCAGCTTCATTTTAATATTACTCATCATCATTTCATGTTTGCATTGTGCTCCAGTCAGGGATCATTTCAGTGCTGTATTTCCTTGAACACAAACCTCCCAAAAGCTTAAAGGCAGAGTGCTCAAGAAGAGAACACAAGGGTGAGGCGTACTGTGCATGCAGGTGCTATTTTCTACACCAGTCCATGCCACAGCATTCTTCCTCTGCCTTTCTACCACTCCCTGCAGCCCTGCACTGAACAACTGAGGCTAATCTCTGTTCCCCACTAGCCTTCCCATGGCACATGTTCCTGACAGTCCTCCCAAGCCAGTTTTGGTGCTCTTCAAGGACTGTGATAGTTCAGTCATCAGTTGCATAAAAAGCTGTTCCCATATTTTCACTGTTGCTTTTTTTGTTTTGTTTTAGTTGTTCTGTTAATTTTCATCAATTTAGTCAGCTGATTTGGCCCGGACAAGCAGCAGGGATTATCAGAGAATCATAGAGTTTTTCAGGTTGGAAAAGACCAGTAAGACTGTCTAGTCCAACTATCAACCCATCACCACCTTGCTCTAATGACGGGGGACCAATTATGTTGCTCAGTGCCTCATTTTCACGTTTCTTGAATACCTCTGGAGATGGTGAATCCACCACCTCCCTGATGCCATGGAAAGGGATGTGGCATGGACCAACCCCCAGAGGACACAGCCTCTGTACCACACAGGGACACTGAGCACATGAAATTCTGCCCTCTCAAAAGCTGTGAACACTTTGGGGTGAGTTTGTCCTTTTCAGTGGCAGCCCATACAGAAAAGCAGTGTGATCAACCCATGTGCTGCTTATGTTAGAGTGCAGTGCACTCCCCTTTATGACCTAAGCTGCTTTGAGCCTCCTGCCCAGTCTGGCACGTCTCAGATTTGAAAGCATTGGTTTCTAAAAGGGATCATGAAGCTAGATGGCTAGGATGGAACAGACAGACCAATGCCCCTGTTGAGGAAAAAGCCCTCAGATCTCAAGCGAAAGGTACTGAAGAGTCAACACAGGATAAGAAGGAGGTGAATGCAAAAAGCTAAAGAAAACAACTGCAGATAGGGTGGCTTCCTTCATCTGTGGCCCTCTTCCTAATGCAGGAGTATCCAAGTCTGTATGTGGGATCCCAGATCCTGTACTTCTACTGACACTGCTATAGTATCACTACTGCTGCTTTAAAATGTAGACCTAAGCAGAGAAAGAGAGCAAAAAGGAGATGTCTGGGGAGCTGAGATCCCAGTAAAATGATTCCATGGCATAACTAAAAGAGGAAGGCATCTCTAACACTAAGAGCCCAATATCACGGTTATTCATGTGATGCGAAGAGACAGCTCTGCACAATGCCTTAGAGAAGAAATCCCCTCCCAAGAACACTCTGAGGTCCTGATTTAGCACAGACTTAAAAATGCATTTGAGTCTCTCTATCTCAAGTGACGCTGACTTCTGCATGTACAGCACAGCTTTCAGATCGCACTGGGGCACGTACCCAGCAAGAAAGCAGACAGAGGCACACTGCAGTCACTAAGGCTGGGGGCTCAAGCTGCCTTCTTCAGTGGCCATCCCTTTGCTGCCTGCACCTTTTGGTAAGGCAGCATCTGCTTCAGGCCGAGACAGCTGAGCCGTTATGTGGATGAGATGACAGCCCTTATGCAGGCACTGGGAGAGCTTTGCTGAGCCCCTTTCTTGGCTCAAAGGAACTCAAACTTTTTTCTTGTGAAAATCTCCTTTACGGCAGCCTACAAGTAAAACCATCAGAGAGGGGAAAGCACTGCACCCTCTACCCTGTAACCCTCTGGAACTGGTCGGAAGAGGCAGAAGGAATATAAGAGCAGAAGAAAGGAAGGCAATGGGTACATCTCCACAGCTCAGAGAATAGAGACACACCTCAGAGGGGGAAAGTTCATGCATTTGCCTTTTATCCGATGCTGATTTAATGTAAAGTATATTCAGAGAGATTTTTTTTAAGTGTGAAAGAAAGGCCGGGCCGTTCTTCAATAATATGCGCTATGTATATGGTTGCAATAATAAGAAAAATGTTTTATGCAATTATTATAGAAGACAGTATGATTAGACATGCAGAGAAAGATAGAAAGAGTCAGGCAGAAATATAAAGGAAAAAGGCAGAGAGCTAGCTCGCTGTTAAGAAAGCAGAGTATTATGAGAAATTATTGTGTAAAGCAGTAGTCTTGTAGAACAATAGATTAAGGAGAAAAAACCCTTAGCCTGTCACTGCGGAGGAAAAGTAGCGCAAGTTCAGGAGGCAGCGAAGCATCCAAAGGATGGTTGAGTGGGTTAATAATGTCACAGCAACATAATCAAATTAGTAATGCTACCGTGGCGATGTGGTCTAGTCTATCAAGGCATTTACCTGGTTACACTGTTCAAAACAACACCACTCGGGAGGCAGAGGACTCCAGATGTCCTCCCCATCCTGCGTAGGCACATGTGCTCCATGATCACATCAGTCATTGCTGGGATAGAGGGGAGTTAACGGGGCAGAAATCGCTGCCCAGATCTGAGCCCCATCATCCAACTGCCAGCTCGTCTCTTCTTCACTGGAGAAGAGGTTCAGGACACGTTGGTAAAGGAGCATGGTGCGCTCCCTGAGGCAGTCTTGGAAAATGGTGCTGGCTGCAGGGCAACATCAGCCTCCAGGCATGGGTGAAGCCAAGGGGACAGAAATGGGTGTCCTGCAAACCAGAGCCTGCAAATACACGCTGGGATGTGTCACAGTGACAGCGTAACTGTGTGAGACCCCAGGGCCATGCCAGCTTTGCTCTCAGTCTCCAAAATCAGAAGTGTGAGGACTAACAGAATCCTACAGGACAAAACCCTGCTTGTGGAAGACCTAGGAGCTTTGATACGTATCACCTCCTCCTGATTCATGCCAAGCATCACAACCTCACTGGGACTGGAACACTATGGCCATCTACAGTTCAGTTTCCTAAAAGCAAGATGGCCCAAAGGGACCTGATCCAGTATGAATCTAACTCACCAGGAGAATGAGATAAGAATAAAGCGGATAAGGATGCCCAAAAGATGAAGCCAAAGAAAACACTCAGGTATGGATGGGAGACAGGTAGAGGGATGGACTCATTTCACAAGATTAGGTATTTCTAGGCTAAAAATCTGTACAGAGAAGGGGGGGAAAGAAGAGAGCTCTGATAGGGGCAGTGACAAATGAGTGGGGCACACGAACACTTTTACAGTTTCAAATAAATTCTGCAGGTTGCTGTTTTGTAAGGGGTTGTTCTTGCATCTGTCTTAATTGGACTGAAATTTATATTTATATATATTTTATCTCTCCATCTAAATACATACCTGTGTATGTACACACATATGTAATGCATAGGTACATACACATAAAGAAAAAAAGAAGGAACTTTCTGTGTCTTCTTTAAATTCCCCCGGCATAGGAAATGTTGTGAAGTCCATCTGTGTGGGAAAAGGCCCATCCCCAGCCCCCTCCCTCTGCTCTTCTCCTCCAGGACAGCAAAGAAATGCAATTCTCCCTGTTCCACCTCAGTGAGGAGGAAGCAGTACAAAGAGTCCCCGTGTCCATTGGCAGGACTCAGAGACAAGCGTGGGGCTCTCAGGGAAGGAAATAGAAAATAAAATCAAATGAGGCTTAATCTGAAAAGCAAACGTTTGCAGGGACAAAGCCACCGCAGGGATTGTCATTTCACAAATTGTATTAATCTGGGCAAATAGTGCTTCAGAAGCAGTAACCATGGTGTTGTTTATGCTCAGTTCCCCTTCCTGACCTTATCTTACCTCCCTTGCTCCTCTCAATATGGGCCAAACCCTTATCAGTTTGCACCAAAGGTCCCTTCCTCAGCACAGCAATCATACAAACCTGGAGCTCGTGCACAAATTCGATAAGGATGACTGAAATATGACTTTGTTCCTTTCGTTTAACAAGTAGTGTGAGGGATTAGTGGCAGAAGATGACAAAGTCACTGAGCACCCAGGTCCCCAGGGAGCGGATCCCACATTTTCTTAGGGCTGCGTTGAAAGGAGCACAGTGTGGTTTTCCCCTCTGCATCTTGAGCCCAAGTAAACATGCAGGACAGAGAAGGTGGAGGAAGGGTTGGGAAACTAACCCACACATTAGTGAAACAGTAAGAAGGAAAGAGTAAGGAACTAATTATAACCAGTCTTTCAGCACTTCCTGTGTTTCTTTATGGTCCAGCCAACAGACTGGCCAATGTTTGCCCAGGGAGGTACTTTGCCATAGCTGTAGTCTTTCATTTCAGAGAGGAAATGAGAGGATTTTTTTTTCTGGTAGACGTTGGAATTTCTCTCCATCTGTCCATTGTTAGTACTTTTCCTGATCACTTGGCTTCTGAAAGCCTACAGATCCAAGAGTTTTCTATGTACAACTCTTGTCATCATGAAGAAGAAAGGACACTGGAATGGGTACTGAAATTTCAGCTCTGTGGATGGAGCCAGAGAAAGAAAAATTCAAGAAATCAACCTTCTTAATCAACCTTATTTTTTTCCCTTTTTAAATTTTTTTTATTTTTCCTTCTTTTTTTCCCAATAAATACTGACTTGAAAGAGCTTTTTGCCTTTTTGTGCTACAAAATCCACCAGATCTGCTTGAGTGGGGAGGGGGGTGGAGGCAATTGTTTTTGCTTAATTTCTAAGCCACTAAGACAACGTTGGTTTGAACATCTCAGATCAATCTCCAAAGCTATTGAGTTCATGTTCTGATTAAGAGAGGCAGTGAACAAAGGAACAGAGTGTGGAGGAAGGAGGTAAAAGGGTAAAAACTAGCACAGCGAAAAGTGAAGCAGTGGAAAACGCTTTGAGACTACGAAAAAAATGTGGAAAGAGAAAAGTGGAAAGAGAAAAAAAGTTCTAGAAAAAAAAAAAAAAACACGTATATATATACTGTACCTTACTAAGAGTTCCCTCTAATCTTATCTGCCACGATAATTACCAGATTGAGGTGTTGGTACGTTATGCAAAGACGAGGGTGTGTGAGCACACATGCGCGGCTTCTGACAGCTCACACATACAACCTGCTTTTTTCCTTTAGCTAGAGGAAAGGTTTGGGGTTTTTTTTGTTTGTTTGTTTTGTTTTGTGTGGGTTTTTTTTTTTTTTTTCAATTGAATCACCGTCAGAATGAGCTGAATTACAGGAAAGACGAGGTTAGGCAGCTCATGTCGCTTTTGAGAAATCCAATAAAAAAATCCAAAGGATTCCCTAAACCCCAGAACTCCAGGAAATGTGCTAGTTCCTGTGTATTACATTGTTTCCTTCCTAACATATTAATGTCCAATACGCAGCAATGTGCAATGGCATGCTCTGCTTCACCTTTTCTTCCCAAGGCTTTCATTATGCCTGCAGTTCTGCACCATTTTCTTCCTCCCCTCTAAAGGTTCGCTGAGTTTTGCACCTATATCCACCTCTCTTGCATTCCAAAAATGGCTAGCTTTAGCTGACTGTACATCAAGATTTAAATGACGTTTATGCAGAGAAAGGTGTGCAGAGGGCAGTTGATGTTGGCTTGGTAATGCAACAGCTCAAGTGACAACTACTCATTAGCAGCTAATCCAATCGCTTCTGCTAATCCAATCAGCCTGAGAGGCTGAAGTTATTTCTTTGCAAGGTTGGGCATTTTGCTCTCCCAAACATCGCAGTAAGTTACTAGGGTTGGAGGCAACTGGAGCAGGCCCCCTGCAACCAGGAGGCGCTGGGGGATCTCCTGCAACGTGGTTTCAGTGCTATGAGGTAAAACAGGAAAAAGCCAAAAGTCAGTGTGCCCCTTACATCCTTCAGCAACATCACAAATATCAAAGTGCCTGAGTGTCTGGGCTGGGGGCTGGGGAGGGAGGAGAGCAGAGACAACTGCTGCCATCCCCGGGGTCCTTCTCCAGACTGCAAATTATGATCCTGAGCTGAGATTTTTCAGCAGCTGCACGAATATCATTCCACCACGTCTTCCTTACCACCTGATCTCTAAATAAGGGCCAGTTGGACTCAGAAAGCATTATGCAGTACTGTTATGGCTGATATAAACCACTGAAGTGGCATTTTGCAGATGAGAGAAATGAGCAAAAACCCCGCAAAATCCTCTGCAGTTGGGTTTAAACGAGGGCTGTAACTTCTCACACATGTCCCGCTCCCAGTGTACAGGAAGAGGCTGATTAATCCTGTGTGTGTTAGCCTGGAATATTGCATTACTGGAAGCAAAGAAACCCCTTAATCATATTGCTGGTTATGTCAGAGGTCTGTTTTCTCTCAAGTGCATCACATTAAGGGCCATCCCTGGGCTACAGCACTGTCCCAGGTTATTTTTCTGGTTGCAGCACAAAATGCTGTTGGTTTTTTTTTTTTTTCTTTTTTTTTTCCCATTCTGGTTTTATTTCAGTGGCTGGTTAACCTTCAGATAACCATGAACACTGTGGAAGTTTCTGAGGGTAGATGGTATTTTTTCACCTCTGATCCCCAAGAGAAATACTGATTTGCAAAGAGGAGACTTGCTCTTCATCCCCCTTTGCCGTTTCTCCAAAAGCAGGGGTAGGAAAGGGCTAATGCAGTACTCAAGATGGGAAGGACTGCTCTCTGTCTCTCTTCTTCTCTTCCACTCTAAAGGAAGAGAAGAATCTCTCAGAGAGAACTGCTGTCTCAACCTTCACCGTGCTTTGAGAGAACAGTTCAATCCTGATGAGGTGTCTGCTAGCTGACATGTCATCCATCCTTGTTCCTTCCAAGCACAGCAAGGCTGGTCATTAACGATAGGAAAGCAGGGACCCTAGGACCATGCTCACTTGGGAGATGCAGAGCTTTGCAAGTCCGTAATGCCTCCCTAGGGCCGTTATGGGAGTGGATAGGGAAAGAAAAAAAGCTGTCTTGTTGACACAGTGCTTCTAGGAAGCCCAGGGGAGTGATTGAAAAACACAGATGTCTTCTGGGATGATGCACCATACAACTGATCTCAGTTCCCACTCCCAACACACTCACAGAGGAACAGTTATCTGTACCAAGGAATAAGGGATTTCCTTCTGATACCACTGTAAAATCCTTGTTATGTGTTTTAGCACATAGCTCAGGTTCAGGATTGCACCCATGACTGATTTTGTGCAAAAGCAAGAAAAAACTGACACTTGAAAAATCCCCCTTCCACTGTAGGGCATTTGTAGAGGTTCGGTAAATAAATAAATACCAACCACCCAGATGGCATGAAAAGTTCTGACAGAGGCCATCATGAACACAGAACCAAGATCTGTGACAATAAATGATGTCCCATAGGGCATGAAACTAAGTAGAAAAGTTTTTGAGGAAGGCCGATTATTGCACTGAACCCAAAGGAGGAGGAGGTGACAGAAGGAAAAGAACATCTATTTGTATAAGCCACTTTGGACTTTCCCTTTGAACAGGGCACAGGGGCACTGAGTCTTACAGCCTTTTTAATAGGAGCATCTGCTCACATCCCCATCCCAGCTGGATGGTGTCTATGTGTGCTTGCTGTTAGTGGGATGTGCCATGTGTCACGAGGAGGAGCAGATCCTGGGCAGTGAGCACACGCACGGCTTGGAGGCCTTTACATCACAGCAGCACGTACATTTGTTTGGTCTGGGCACTTGCTTGGAGGCAGCAGCTGCATCTCCATCTTCTGTGGGATTTCCAAATGGATAAAGCCCCCAAGGGTGGATGTCATTATCAGGGTAATGCTCGTGCTAGCAAATGCGTGGAGGAAAGGGGTTTCATGGGCATCTTGCACTTTGTCTTATCTTATTTTACTTTATTCTGTTTCTTCTGCTGACATCTGGAAATGAGAGTCATCTCACTCCCACGGACTCTCTGAACTCAGGCCATCTGTGGGGCCATCTTTCCCTCTCCCTCAGTTATGACCTGCCCTGCAGGAGATTGATGGCGATGGAGAAGGGGTGTAGGAAATTTCACGGGGATGCCCACATGGCCAATAGCAATTCTGCCAAAATGGGATTTCTGTCTAGTTCAGGGGCTTGTTACACAGCTCTTAACACTGTGGTAGGTGTTCACAGAGATGGAAATGCCAAATCAACCCTATTTATTTGCCTCTTGTTCTCTTCAATCCATCCATGCCCTTTCCCTTTGGAAACGTCCATCAGCAATTTTTAAAGACTCACATTTATAGGGTAAATTCGGGCAGATGGAGGAGTTCATCCTATCCTATCTCTTGCAAAGGACTTCAGAGGCCACATGGAAACCTGCAGCAGCCTCTCTCTGCCCATCAGCAGCAAATTTAACTGCCCCATCTGCCACCCCAGCCCTCCAACAGAACATAAAACAGGCCAGCCCTTACAGCTAAAGGCCAGCTCATGCACGAACTACCATATGCAGCGGTTTTTACAGAGCTTAATCCAAATTGCTTGCATGCAAAAGCAATCCTAGCATGATCAATCCCTAAATTTGAAGTAAGAGCCTCCAAAGAATGGGGGAGAATTTCTGCTTTGTAAAGAAAACTTTGCCAAAGAAAGCTTACACTGAGGTTTGTAAGAGAAGTCTGCATGGATTCAAGCTGGGTGTTAATAATAAAAGCAAAGAGCTACAGTGCTGGCTCCCCGCCACCCACCTCAGCGAACCCGGCTGAACCTAGCAGACGCAAATTCAAGTCAGACTCTGTAGGCTGGATGCACAACATGATCCTGCTGTCCCATCTGTAGCAGTGCACATGCCAGTGGAGATCAGCTGAACACAAGGCAAGGAGATGCATAGGGGAGCAACTGATTTCCTCCTTCCTTCCCACTTTTTTCTGCTCTGAGCTGGGAAGGGAGCCTGGAAGTTGATGCCACGTCGGTCCTGCTCCCAAAAGACTGGCTTGGGTACGGCGAACAGAAAAGGATGCACAACATATGTTCTGTGCTATGACACAGGGATGCGCTATGGGACTAATGGAAGAGATATTGACACCCTGAAGTCTCCCCAGTGCTATAAGACATTGATTCACCATTAAAACAAGAGCACTGCATTTTCCCCTGGAGCCCCTGAGTATGCATGCCAGGACCATATCCCTGCAATGGTGGGTCAGAAATTTGCCGGCCATGACCTGCTTAATGTCTTCAAGGCCTAATTGGCATCCTGTGCAATCGGTCTGGTTTTGGCTGCCAGGAGAGAGTAAATTGTCTCCTCCTTTCACAGATGGGATGGGGGAAGGGGTGACCACAGCGTGTCTATGTCGGTGTCAGGGGACTGCAACAAAGGATGTCATGAAAATGGCACTGCCAAGGCGCCTGCATATTTGGCTTATAACCTGATGAGTGCAAGGCAGGTGGCTGAGTCTATGTCATGCCCTGTGGGGAGTGGGCAGGGTTGGAGAAGAAAGGAGGAAAAATAAGACTGGTGCAGATGGGAAGTGCCAGCTCTTCTCACTGAAGCAGAGCTATTCAATGGGGAAACCCAGCCAGAGAAATTTCAGAAAACTGGGAGGAGAGTGCAAAGTTGGTCAGTGTCAGCGCACACAACCTGAGCCTTTCCTACAGCCTGCTTTGGTGTATTTTGATAGGAAAATAATTAAGTAAAGCCTTCAATTTAGGGAAAAAAAAGGAAAGTAAGAAAAAACTCAAAGATTTCAAGTAAGCTTATGACATGTGTGTACGTGCATGAGAAAGAGAGGAAGAGAAAGACACAGATTTTTTTTAAAAAAAGCAAAAACTTCTTGGAACAAAACACACACAAGGCAATGCCAAAAACTTGAGAAGGAGAGTGGTTACACACTAATTTAATTCTCTAATCCCCCTACTCCTGTCACTGTTTACTCACTGATAAATGTGCAGTAGCTTCAGCAAGACAGCCACATTTGCAGAAACTGACAGCCTGACTCAGAGACTATTTACCTAAAGACCATGAATATTAAAACAGGTTTCCAAAAGGGCCCGTCTTGAAGGAGAAGATTAGCATGGGGCCTCTTGCTGACAGACTCTTCCCTCTCCACCCCTCCTTCCCCCACTCCGTGATGCATCTCTTGTGCAAACACTGGAGAAGTATCACCTAGCTGAAGAACTGAAATGTTGGACCGATGCCCTGGAGCTGTGCATTCAGCTTCAACCTGACAGCAAAAATACCCATCCATCCAAGACAGAAGTTGGGGTTAGGGTTTTTTGTTTGTTTGTTTGTTTGTTTTGTTTGTTTTTTGATGGTTTGTTTTTCATTTTTTGGGTTTTGTTTTTGTTTTTGTTTTTTAGTCTTTTTTTTTTTTTTTTTGATGGTGGTGTTTTCTCCATCAATTAATTAGAAACAAAATTCAAATGCAAATCTTTATTTTCTCCCTTCCCCCCACTAGAGGATGAACTACAAACTCACAGTGTTTCAATAGATTTAACAAGGCAATAGAACTATATTCCAAAGTCCCAATCTATAAATGAGTTTGCATCTGTCTCTGAGGATGGCTCATAGAATTGACCAGAAAGATGGAAAAAGGTTAAAGCAGAACTAGGAAGGGCAGAGCAAAGGATGGCTGAAAAGACCAGAATAAAGGAGTGGTTTCTATAAGGTGAGAAAGAGGAAATGGGCAAAGTACCTCAGCTTGGAAATGAGAGAACAGAGTGGAACTCAAACCAGTGCGCACATGCGTGACTTCAAAGGGAATGTTGAGGGGATATTAAGTGGTCATTAATGAGGTTAAAAAAAAAGCCTACCTGGGACGAAGTTTCAAGTCAAAGTAGGAGGCTTTTGTTTGCTTATGCAATACATACTTTACAGAAATAAATTCTTTGCCACAGTATCTTGTAATGATCAAAACTCTTAAGAGATCTAAGAAAACCTTAAGAAACTTAAGAAAGCATTGTACAAAGTGCTTTTAAGTACAGTAATGCAGAAGAAAAGAATCACAGATTGCTGTAAGAAAAGAGACTCTAGCAGAGAAACAACAGTGCTGTTTCCCACTCTGTGCTGATACACTTTCCCAGCTCACTTGTCGCTGCCCAATGAAAGGAAGATACTCAGAAAGACAGACCTTCAGCATACTTTAAAGGACTCTAATATTTCTCTGATGAAAGGAAAAACTGTAATATGCAGAACAAGTAGTAATGTACTGAAGTTCAGTGATCATTTACAATCTGTTTGTATCCAAAACCTAAACACCTGGAGGAGTGGTTTCTGTAAACATTCTGAATTTCATGTTCTAGGAATGAGGTACGCGATGCTTGGCATACTACAGCTGGAAGAATTTGAAAGCAAAGCACTCAAGAAGACATCACAGACATCCAGTGCACAGCAGGACTGTAACTGTCATTTTGTTTATCTTACATTTTGGTTTGAAAAATATTTCAGAAGTAGTGAGAGACCCTGTCCTACAGTGATTTGGCAATGGAGTTAGAAGCATAATTCATTTTCGACCTGTGTTTCTCTCTTTTCTTATTCCCACTACTCTCTACTGGATATAAGGAGTACTCCATTTCTAAAAAGAAAGGATTTGGGGAAGCTTCAAAACACACAGAAAAATGGCCATGCACATATATATCATGCAAGCATTCAATATAACTCCCATCATATAGTCTGGGATAGTAATGCATAGCCTACTGCCTAATGCAGCAGGGTTAAAGCAGTAAGACTGATGTTTCTCCAGTGGACAGTCACTCCAATGTGACGCATTTGTCCTGATACAGACAGTGCTGCTTATCCTTGAAAATGGGTAAATATTCTGGCTCTGAAGACAATGACATTCAGCCTCCCTCTTCGGTCAGTGAACTATTTAGACAGTTACAGTCTGTGATTTTCCAGCCTCTCAAAGTACCCTAAGGTGACTTGATGTAGATGCTTGTTTGGGATAAAATGGCACAGCTCTGTTGAAGTCGGTGGAGTTTTTCTGCTGTTTGTTTTTGTACCCAACTGAGGATCAGGTGTTTTGAATGCAAGCCTTTGGGAGCACTACTGCCAGCTACTTGATGGACAAGGCTAACACAAGGACAAGCGCATTTGGCTTCCAGGGGAAAGGGCTAATAGTCATCCTATTTTCCATTCTCCTGGTGCCCCTAGACACCTTCCCAACTGCAGCCAGGCAGTACATGCCTAGAAAACTTCTATAGCTGCCCCTCAGCTCTGCCCGTAGATTTAGAAGAGAAGTTAAAAGATTTTGGAAGGGTTAAAGCGCATTGCCACCTGCCACACAGCTTTCCTCTTACCAACACCAGATCCTGAAGCAGAAACAACCCCAGATCCTTCTCTCTTCATAATTCCCAGATGCCATAAGGTAAAAGTATATCTTGCTGTAGGAAGGCTCCCTGTGAACATGCTGAAGGTTACTGAAGGACACTTCTTGTTATCCAGGGGATGGCAAACGGCAGGAGCCAAAGTGATTGGAAATGTCTCCTAATACACATAAAAATTCTTGGTGAACATTTCTTGTAGGTTGGATTTAACATCTCATTAAAGGAAGGGTTTACTTGTAGCCAGAGCAACAAATAATGATCAGGCAAAGATGGAATATTAGGGAAGCCTTCCGGAAGTAGAAATGCAGTCAAAATACAGAGGAAGCAGAAATCCCTCTGGCCTCAGAATTCAGCCCTGGGTCAGAATGGCTTTCGCCAGCTTCTCTCTAGAGCACCTTACTCTGCAAAACCTCTTTCCAGCACCTGAACGTCTTTACTTTCCTCTACACCTTGTTGTTGTGACCCTGAGAATATGCTTGCATGAACAAATCAAACCTACTTCAGGCCCAATTCTAAATGCTGACTTTACTGCAAGCTCTGAAGTTAAAGAACAAATATTATGAAGCTTAAATGGTTTAAGCAATGTTTCTTCATGATCTCACAGTAAACACTTGGCATTCTGGGACACTGTAGTTGGACAAGATTTTGGAAGCTCACTGGCTTAGCAATTGCTAGAAACTAAGAGTGGGTTAATGCAAACAAGCATCATTCTGTGCTACATTTGTTTCTTAAAAGCTTCTTCTATGCATTCTCTCTTAGATCTTTGAACAGATGTGGATTGATCTGTCCTTTCCAAGGAGGCTGAACAGGTATGGTTTTCTGTATTGATAGATATCTCATTGTGGGTTTAATTATTTGGGAATCTTTTATTTCTGTGTCACATTCACTCCTATAGATATCCATATGTGCAAAAATTACAGCATCCTAGATCTATGTGCTATGTCCCCTTGATTTCTGAGGGTCCTGCAGTCTTTATGAAGTGGAGCCGTGCCTAAACTCACACAGGGTGGACAAGTCCGTTTTTCATCACTTCCCCGACGACTCTTACATATGACCTGCAGTGGGTGCTCTCTTGTTGCATTATTCGTGAGAACTGAGTGCCACAGTCCCTTTTCTGCTTTGTTCTGCCCATGTGCTCTGTGACAGACTGACCTAATGTGAACCCTGTTGTGTGTGTGCTGTGTGTGTGTGACATGCTGCACCACACTGCAAGGTGGTATGCGTGTTGTCCAGTAATGATGATGGAGTGCACAGGCTATTTTTCTTGTTGTGTGCCTTAGCAGAGCAATCACATAGCTCCCTGTACATTTGTGTGCACCCCAAGCCTCTGACAGGACCCCATACATAGAACTGAGTGCACTGGGATTGGAGAAACTAGAGTGATCTGCAAAGACATCAAGGTATTTAACTCCTCCTTAGATGCTTTATGCCCAGTTTAAGGAAGTGAGATTAAAGTCTTAAATAAGAGTTTAAACACATAAACATTTTCATGGATGTAGGAGTTTGTCAAGGAACATACCTCCAAGACTGAGGAAATAGTTTAACACCCCCAACCACGCATTCATCACCCTGCAGACATGCAGACGGTCTTCCTCTTCCCTTTCCCTTCCTTCAAATACAGCAAAGCCAAGCTATTCAAACTTTTCCCACTATCAGCAAGAGAAGCTGCCATTTACACATTTACAGAGCAGTAGACACAACACCAGTTTAATGATATAAGGAAGGAAGGAACTGGGGAGCGATCTGTAAATAACATATACACGTGTACTTTAAATATTCAGCAGGAAAGACTTTGCTGTTGTCTTAATTTATGGAGATGTAGCTAAGTGTTAAAGAGAACGCGAGCTGATGGAATTGGACGGAAAGTTATCTCTTTGAATCTGTTTGTCATCACCTGTATCTCTGGTTCTCTTCTCATATCACCCTCAGAGACATGCCATACAGCTAGCCACCCCCAGTACATCTCATGGAGAATATTAGTGTTTTCCAGCACGGTTTTTTTGAGTGGTGCAGCACTGTACCACGTGGCAGCCCCGGTAAGGCAGGAGGGCAGAGGTCAGATCAAGCACTCGCATCGTTTGCCCAGAGAAAGAAATAGTAATGACTACTCTATGGGAGGGATCACAGGGTCAGCAGCACTGGCCTGACCAAGCGGTGTGACTGTGAGACTTCCAAATCTCCAGATTGTGTCTCACGATTCACATTTGCTCCTTGCAGCCCCTGTGCTGAGACAAAGCCCAGTCCCGTGTGCCTCGCAGGCTCTCCACGTGCAGTCAGTGCTCTCTCTGCGCCTGCCCTTCCCTTATCATTTCATAACAGCTCCAGATGGGTGTGATTAACAACACACAGGCCTTACACACCTTCCGTGGGAAGGATTTTTCAGCAACTTTCCCAAATAGTCTTGTTTTTACAGATGGGCAGAGGGAAAATGAATAACCAAGTCATGCAACAGGCCCAGTTGAAAAAATATGGGAACAGAAACCTGGTTTTGTTTTCCTTAGATTTATCCTTGCTTTTTAGGCAGTACTGGATCCTGTAATGCTGGTATCATTTTAAAAATCAGATGCAACCATAGGGTTGAGAAAAGAATTGGGACGCATTTTGAGATCTTAGTTTTTTGGTCCAAAAAATACAAATGCTATTGACAAATCAGTTCTGAGTAGCTGCTGGTTTTGTTGTTTTTTCTTTTCTTTTCTTTTCTTTTTTTTTTTTTTGAGAGAGAGAGAGAGTTATTCACGAAGGCACACGGGTGAGACACGTTACACTGCAGATGGATTGCAGCCTTGTATTAGCAAGGCAAGACCCTCAGCACCCATTCACAGTTGATTTGAACCAGAGAGACTGAAGAGACATAGACGTTTTGGAGTATATCCAGAGGAGGGTCAGAAAAATGATCCAAGGGATGGAACAGTTCCCTATGAGGACAGGCTGAGAGCTGGGGCTGTACAGCCTGGAGAAGAGAAGGCTGAGGGAGTCCTGAGAGCAACCTGTCTGTATCTAATGGGGGGCTGTAAGAGAAATGGGGACAGATTCTTTAACAGAGTCTGCAGTGATAGGAAAAGAAGTGGTCTCAAACTTAAAGAAGACCAGATTTGCTTAAACAGTTTCTTATGATCCAGGCAGTGATCTACAGGAGCAGATTGCCCAGAGATGTTTTGCTGCATTCCCCATACTTGGAGAACCTCAAAGTCAGGCTAGAGGGGCTCTGAGCACCTGTCTGAGCTGTAGGTATCCCTGCTCATTGTAGGGGAGCTGGACTAGATGACATTTAAGGGTCCCTTCCAACTCAAACAATTCTATAATTCTAAGTTTAGCTGGAAGTATGGAGGCTCACTTTTACACCTGAATTCAATTCTCAGCTCAACTAAATAGTCCGTCCTGTGTCTAATTGCAAACATTAAGCCATAGAGTTAGTATTTTCCTGATTCTCCAAAGTTTTTGAGGCAGTAAGTCAAGTAATGAGTGAGAGGCTCTCCGCAGTCTGACACAGGGAGTACAAGCACCTAGGCAGGCAGATAAATTGTTTCTGTTCTCTGCCTGGAAGAGCATAACTTTTGCAGTCGCATGTTTTCACGGAGCATTCATAATTATGAATTCAGCAAGTCACTGCGCTGTGCATATTCCACAGATGTTCATGGAGAAATCATTGTCTGTGAGAAAAGCTCCTGGTTAATGCATTTGCTGCAACAGGCATAAAAATTGAGCACAAACTGGCCATGAACAGGCAGAACAAATTCAATTTGGGAGTCATAGGTCTATTGTGTCTTACACAACGGTCTGTTGTCACAGAGCTCCGAATAGGGTCCAGGGACAGACATAAGAAACTTTGACTCAATTTTCAAATTATTTTTAATTTGGTTTCCTAAAGAAATGAGGTATTCTGCAATAAGTCTTAATGTCTTCATGTCTATTTAAATCTCTCTCACTCTTTTCCTCTTCCGTCAATACCTTTGAGACAATTGGCACAACAGGTTTTATTTGCAGCTTGATATAGATGAGAGAAAGTAACCAGGAGATGAAATACTTCGGGGGAAATAAGCTCTGTTGTTTTTTTTTTTTTTTTTTCTTTCACCAATGAGTGCATATTTTTGAAAAAAAATATCTTGGAGGAATAGACGTGACTTGGAATATTGTCCTCTCTCACCATTAAAAATGTAGTAAATAAGTTGAGATCTATATTTGAAATTATTTCTAAGCTGAGACAGCTTCTATCCATGATTTACCTTGTTTACGTACCACAGAGCAGAAGTCATCCTGCTCTTTGCTGACCTGAAGACCTAAGTATCGAGCAAGGGATGTCTCTTGTACATGCTTTTTACAAGTAACTCCTTTAATCTCCCATTGCTCAGACTGATATTGAAGGGTCTTAAAGGCAACAGATTCTGAGCTCAAGCTTAGGAACTTCTGGCCTAAACTCATCTGAAAGTCACCAGTCAGGCAGTCAAGTCTACTGCTCTATTATCAGTCAGTCAAAAAATCAGTCTGGCTCCAGAAATTCATTCTGTGATTTAGGGCCAGTTTTGCAGCCATCCTCATAACTTCTTCAGGCTTCCCTATATCTTGTCAGTCCTTAAGACTAATATAAATAACAGTAGCCTTCATGCTGCTCTGACTTTTATGGAGGAACTGATTCAGCCAGTGCCCAGTGCAAAGGATCTATGCAGCCCACCTTCTCCCTGTCTCTGTATAATCTTCACAGACATGTCAAGCCTGACCTTGCAGCAGAAAGTTCCACTGGGTAAAGAACCAGCATGGTACTGAGCTGCAAGCTCATTTCCTCAGCTCCCTCAGTAATTTCCAAGATCTGGTCTCCTGTACATCTGTACCTTGTTTTGCTTCCTATGGGATAGGAAAAATGGTACTGTTGTGCTTCACAGGAACATGGTGAGGACAGGATTCATTAACAGATACCTGTCCTGTGGTGCCCAGGCGCTACTGAAATGGCAGCAAGACTTAGCACCGGTAACGGTGACATAAATCCTTGTGGATCCTCTCTTTGTCTCTAGGACAAAATTCACCAAGGACAAAACAGAGAGGGCTCAAATCTTAGCCTGAGTAATTTGTGGTTGCCCCAAAGAGCTACTTGTACCATTCTGCAGCAGCCAAAACTCCACCTACTTGGCAATAAAGTGACATAATTAGCTTTGTAAGCTGGATGCTCCTCTGCACTCGTAGAAAAAACTAGTCATGCAAGAATTCAGATTAAGAGGAGCGTGCACAAATGTTTTCTTAATAATAATTAATACATGATTAATAGGAACAAATTCTGAAAATAAATGATTATAAGATGTCTTTATAGCATGCCACTAGGATGATGGGGATAAATGATGCCGAGACACCTGAAAGTTGAGAGCCCATTACTAAGCATTTATAAATGGGAATGCATAAAAATATTTATCCACGTCTTTCTGAAACATGCTCTAATGTGTCTTCAAGCAATTTATCAGCTAAAAAGTAATTTTCATTAATCACTTATTAATTATTAATAAAGTGTTTGTAAGTGTCACCTTAAAGTGTTTCTGACTCAAGGTGCACTTCCAGACGTTCATTCCTGAAGGAGATCTTGACTCCCAGACCTCAGTCCTTCAGACTCAAGTGACCTTGGTACATCCTCCTTTGCCCAATCCACCCTAGGTCTCCACACCTGTTAGGCTTGTGAATGGGACTAAGTTATGTTTCTGGAAATCACAATTTGTCATTTCAGAAAGAAACTTGATCAGGCCTCCCCACTCACAAAGCTGGATGCCCGGACCTGGGAACGCAGCATTCAAATGTTTCAATTTATCATTACAGTGGAACCCTGAAGAGATCACATCTGCTAGGACCATAAGTTGGACAGGATCCCACTTCAGAAGGAGCAGGCTCAGCTCAACATTCCTATTCTTGAACAAGGGACCAATTAGGCAGGCTTATTCACCTGCCATAAAATGAGATGTTAGCCAGTGGGGGAAGTCACTTAAGGACAACAACAGAAAGTCTTTCTGATCTCTCTGTTAAAAAAGGCCATCTTAAGAAACTACAGCTCTTCACGATCTTAATTCCCCTTGTACGTCTTCTGTTCCTTTGGTTTCTTCATTCCTCCTTTCAAATCAGTCTCCTGTCTGCCTCTGCCTTTCCTCTTCATTTTACACATTTTGTCTTTGTCCCTTTTCTCTTTTTCCACTCTTCATTCATCATTTTCTTAATTTTTTTCTCCTCCTCTTTTGCTTTCTTTATATGTATATTTATATGCAGATGTGTATATACTCATATGTATACACGTATACATGCACATGCCTAGCTAAGATTTAATTTTGAGCTTTGCTGCTCAAAATTGAACAAGTGATCAGAAAGATCTTACATCTTGGAACAGAACCTGGGCTATAAAATGAACGAATGCTAACACCACCTTCCCTTTGTAGGTTTTGTGGTGAGGAATGGATCTTCCACTTGCTAAAAACCGGATTCAGGCCTAAAGAGACAGTAAGGGGGAAATCTTCAGGCTTAAAAGTGATATTTTTTGCTTCTTTTATAGATTTTATTAAGCATCTTGACTAGATGGATAACAGTGCGAAGAGCTTCCAGAGTGGAAGCAGAGAGAAGCAGACACACACCTGTCAGGGCTGGTCTGTGTACATTTATCCTGCCTCCGTGGTGGGGAGTGGAAGAGATGACCTCTCGAGGTCCCTTCCAGATGTACTCATCTATGAGTCCATGATTAATTGGCTTAATGATCTGCAGTTTATCTATTCAAAGAAATAAGCCTCAAAATCTTCTGCAAATACATCTCTTATGGACTGCCTGGGGTTATTGTCCCTCCTTCCCCAAAGTGCTGCACCCTAATTTAGACTCTACAGAGGGGATCTCTTCCTGCTGATCCCTGCAGAAATGCAACCCCTTTCACATTCTCAAATAGCAAAGGAATTAAAGAATAAAGCTGATTCATCTCAACAGAGGAAAGAAGGGAAATACAGCCTCTAAAAGGGAAAGAAAATTTCTACGCTCAGCTTCCCCTGAAGACAGAGACGGAGAACTGAAACTTGGTGAGGGCTGCTGATAGCATAATTTGGTTTCCCAGTGCTCCCTTCCCTCCAGTATGAACAGGAATAATTTCTGACTGCCTTCCTGGGGTAAAGAGATATGGGGTAGCACAGAACATCTCTATTGGTGCCAGAGGGAAGCCACAGGTGAGGGGTCCATGTTGCCTCCATTTCTTAGTAAGAAGCTGTCCTTTAATCATACCAAAGCAATACTTTATTGGGTAAGGATGGACCTAACCAAGACCAGTCACATTTTGCCAAAATGTGCCAAAAGAAGAAGAAGGTATAATAGAGAAAAACAAGGGAAAGATTACAATAAAGGCAAGGATGGACAAAAATCTAATATGAATATCTTATGAATGAGAGAAACAGTGGATGGGAACCTCTAACTTATCTGAATAACTGCAATCATGAAATGAATATCTTCATCAGAACTATACAGGCCACCTGTAACTGATTTATTTCAGGTATTTATTTAAGAATTAAACAGATTTATTTCTTAAATTCTTTTTTTTTTAAATATATATAGCAGGAGAGGCTTGTAAGTAGAAAAGTGGGTCTTCCTGGAGAAGCTGATCATGCAACACTAATTTACCAAGAATGTGCGTGGTTAATGAATACAATGCATAATAAAGATATTAAGGATTTAATCTTGCATATTTAGGCTATCCAGATCTAGGCTATACAGAGCATATATTAGCCTACCCTTTCAATAGTCATGACAAAAATAATGGAGGAAATTAGTTTGGTATCACACTTTCTGTGTTTTCTGAATCATCAGAATTCAAACTGAGTTAAAAATTAATAGGGGTGAGATTCAACTCGCTAAATATAGATACGTATGGTAGCTGTGCACATCTCTGCTAGCCACCCTTTATTTACTTGTTAATCGAAAAGGAGAACTAGACACTTTCATGAATTTCAGCAACCTATTTTTGCCTAAGGTGTGTATGTAAACCAGAGATCAGAGGACTGTGTAAAAAAACCTTTTTTATGTCTGTTTACTAACCACAAAGGAAATTTATGGTAACCAGTTTAGATGCAGATTTCTAAAGATACAAGGCAGGATTTCTAAATTTTAAATTCCAAACTAAAAAAAAATAAAAGTGATAGTCCTTTTCTACTGAATTATCTCTATAGTTTCCTGTCTTTCAATGCTAGAGAGCAGAGATACAAATTTTCTGCTGAATTCTCCTTGTAACTTTAAAGATACAAATTTAACTTAAATTTTAAAATTCAACACTCCAAAATTTTTCATTACTTTCCTTGTTCCTTTAGTTTTCTCCTCTCCTTTGAACAGTCTCACCACTTGTTTCTTTACTTCCTTTTCGTCTTGAATACAAAGAGTAGGTTGATCCCAGCTCTGGCCCTGGAAATGTCAGGCTGAAAATGTTACTCTTGGAGTGATTTGCATGCATTACAAAGTGACAGGTGACAGGAGCACACAACCTCAGCTAATAGATGATTAATGATGTGATGTTGGCCAGCACTGTTGACTCGTTTTCTTGCTCTTCGGGAAACTTCAAAGGCAGCTGGCATTTCTGTGGCTTTATGACAGGCTCATAGGTGAGTGTAATTGTTTAGTCCATATGTGCATAGTGTAGAAGTAGCCATGAGCATGTTCATGAAGCACATGTTTGTGTATGAGGCAATGTGCAGAACTGTATGCATGAGCTCCTGGGTGTTTCTGTGTGCATACAAGCTCCTCATATACAAACTGCATGGTTTTAGAGGGTTGCTGAGAGCATCATTAACCAGCTACTATATTCTGAATAAAATACCATGGTCCATTTGGGGTTACAGACTAAAGTAATGAAAGAAACTTGCTGGAATTTTAATCTGAATGGAGAAAAATCAGCCCTAAAGTAAACAGTACATTTGGAAGAGAGCCCAGTAACTAGCAATCAGAACAGGATTAGAAATAGGTCAGGCTGTAAACTTGGATCTTTCCTTCACCCTTTTTTTTCTTCATACAATTTGAGAACGTTTAGGTCATTATAGAGATTAAGACCAGTGGCAAAATATGAGTTCATATTTCAACCACACCCAAAATTCATGTCATAAGCTCAATTTAGATGGATGCATTATCACTCTGGAGTCCACTTAAAACAGTAAATGGATTTTTTTTAGGAGAATATTCTTAGTTAGGATCCTCCCAATGCAATACAGATGCCAACTTCTTCTATGTTCTCTGGACTTAAAACCCTTGTGCTTGGTAAGGGTGAAGCAAATCTCATTTCCTACTCCACACATGAATACTTCTCCTTTTTGTCCTGGTTTTCCCATTCCCCAGTGCTCTCTATTCAGGAATGGCCTTCAAAGTTGCTCAGCGTTAGTGGTAAATAGACAGAAACTGGGAGATAGGGCCTGCACTTCTGAACAAGGATCAGACAAATTGGTCTTCTCTAATAGAAACAAGGATATTGCTGAATCAAAATTCTGCACCAAAAGTTTTTTATTTTTTCATTCAGATGGTAAAGGAGAAGCATGAAATTTGGTGCCTCTTTAAGGCACCAAAATGCCCAAGAGCCAATGCTGCATGAAAATACTTTACCATAAATGAAGCATTTCTTCAAGGAAAGCTTAAAACAGGTATATTTTGTCATCGTTCTTCAAATAGCTATCATTTACAAAAGAACAAAGGAGATTTAAGAAGCCACAAATAATTGTTCTTAAAGCCAAAGACAAATGGCCAGAGGAGGTCTTAAAGATTTCTATCCTTTGTTGATTAAAAGGGGAAGATACAAGAGTCACTGACCACTCTCTGAGACAAATCTCCTAAACTCACGTGAAATTGGATTTGAAAGGTCCTGGAGACGGCAGCTGGGTTCTGGGCATGAACACTGTCCTGAGCAATTGAAGTCCACGCCTGAGCCCTGAATCTCAGTGTAGGGCACACTTGATATGTCAGATGGACCCCAGGCTAATTTTGAGCCTGAATGCCTTCCTGAACCAGACAGCTTGGCCCTAACGTATGGCAGTTTTCCATTTCTTTAGCTTGGATGCAGAGAAGAAATAGCAATCTGCTTACAGCCAAAAGCCGAAGCTGCAGTGCTTCTGAAACTACCTTTTGTTTTGTTTTGTTTTCCTTACCACACAGATTGTTCAGTGTGCTAACTCAATCTAAAGACTTGTCCTGTCCACTTCACCTTTTCCAGACTTCATTAACCCTTCAACTGAAAGCACATCGCCTGCTACAAACTCAGAAACTGCTCCAGGCAGGGCAAGACATGAAGTACCAGGACACTGGGAAAGCAAGAATAAAAACATCCTAGAGTTGTGATCACTCTGATCTATTTCAGGCATCTTGGATTAAGCAGCTCTGGGTGTTCAGGCTATCGTACCATGCTTCATGTCTACTTAAACTGAATTGTTTAAGTTGAGCTTCCTGAACAGCTGATGGAAAGAATTCAGTGAGAAAAGGGGAGGTCAGCCTTTCTGAATCTTTCTCCCTGCACCATGTATTGGTAGAATTTACAGGTTATAGAAGGGAGTTGCTCCATATGTCTTCATGACTGGTATGCCTTGACCTCAGTGGTGGAAGGAGGCAACTGTCCTCTACAGGCAGTGACAAAAATAAATCTCAGCATTTTGAGTTTACAAGAATGTCCAGCTCCTAATTTGTGACATTTATGAAATTAACATCATGGACTTCCTAGATTAACTTGAGTAGATACTAAAAAGGCATCTTTTCTTCTTATGTTCCTGGAAATGAAATCCGTTCTACATAATTGATTCAAAGTCTGCTGCATACACATGTGCATATCTTTGTCTGTGGAGGTGTCAAAGACAGGCAGAAAAAGCATAAAAGTCAATTCTCAAAAATAAATATTTTAGCTTTTTAGTGCTGTTGCAGCATGTGAAAATATAGATGCTGTGACGGTAGCAATAGGTGCATATACAGATACAGAGTAAGAAGCAAAGAGATAAAGTGAAAAGGTCATTGACCAGCAGTGCTAACATTTTTAAGTGACAGAATAACCAGTACCTTTCCTGTCTCTTAGTTCTTCAGAAGGCTGCTTTGAACATTTTCCCCCAGATTACTGATAAATACTAGCTTCAATACTACATTGCTGGCTTTAAGGCTTGAAAATTTAAAATTGCAAAAATCAATTTCCCTACAAATGACCTTTGTGAATCCTTGTTAAAAAAAAAAAATAATAACAAACAAACAAGCAAAGAAAAAACCCAAACCCAACACTGCATGCTTTTGTTTTAAGCAAAATCTGGATGGCAACATCTAAGGAGAGTAGTTGGTTTGTTCGTTTTTTTTTTCTTCCCTAGGCTTGCACTGAACAAATGAGCCTGGTCTGATTCCACACAATCTTTCTGGCTGACACTAAGAATGGAAATTTGCAATAAAAGGGAAATTGTCTTGAGGAAGTTTTCAGCAAGCATAAAAGGGAGAGTTTCGGAGTGAAGTTGGTAACTGGTGATTGCTACTGACACTTGCTATAGCACTAGAGTCATTGCTCACCTACTACAGAATTGCAACCACCTCAGGGTGGAACGCACTATCAGCTGTAAGTCCCAGCCATGACAATGAAGGCAACAGGAGTTTCAGCATGTCCTCAGTGGAATCAGGATTAGTTACTTGTGCTATACACAGTAGCTGAATACAGGTGAAACAGAATTATTTCCTTTGAGGTATTTCTAAACCTTACACTGTTTTAAAAACAGACAGCTCTTGTACACTGTTGGTGAATATACATAGATAATGGTAGTGTCTATGTTGACAAATAGTACTTTGTATCTGAGAATTCTCTCTGTCAGTGTTATTGTGCTCCTTGTACGTGTTGTAGTTTCCATGGAAATAAATGGGAGGCATCACTTTCAGAGCAACCTACGTATCAGAAAAGGAAAGATGCAGCATCCTGAAGTCTTCTCTGTGATCTCAGTCAGGACTTCTGACTGTTACATCCTCTACAGCCCACCTCTAACAGTCTTGCCAAAAATGCTGCTCATGCCTTCTAGACACTCAGTGTGTATATCCGATCAATCCTCTTGATTTGTAGGTTAAGAACAAGTCCTACAGTCAGAACCAATGATCTCATTGCTGCTAGTGTGAATGCAAAATACCTCGAGTGAAAACAGGGGGATTGATCTGAAAGGACAGAGGTAATTTAGAGCAAAAGTTGGGCTTCTGTGTATTCATTAAAAAGTTTTCTGTAACCTATGGGACACATCAACTCTTTTACAAAGGTTGTCATCTCTGCACAGCCAGCCATTTGTTTTGCTTTCTTCCTAGAGAAACTTGATTTCCATAATGGGCTATACCTTTTGCTACTATATCCTCTGGGAGAGAGGTCTGGTCAGATGATTAGCATTATCTTCTCTCTTAAATATTACATTATTAAAATTGGGCAGGGTTTTTTATGGCAGCTGACTAATTAGCCCCACGTCTCATCTCAGCTGTCAAAAATCTCTTTTCATTGACAGTTTACTTTAAGTGGCTCAATTAGCATAACAAATGATTCACCAAAAGTTCTGTAGGCATCCTGTTGATTAATGTCATTTATCTTGCAAACCAGCAGTAGATGGCTGAGTTGCTCCTAACAATTATTAAGTACATATATACACATTATGTGTCACTCTCAGAGAAGCAACACAACTTAAGACATATTTACAGACATCTAAGAATGATAAAGAGCTTTCATCAGCTCTAACAATATGGAAGATATCCTTAGTGAGGAGCAAGAAGATGAGACCAAGTTTCCTTGCACATACAAGTGATTTGGTAAGTAGAAATTTCTAAGGACACATGATGGGACTGAGGAGAAAAGAGGCTGATCAGAAGACCTGGAGTCTGCCTGTCTTTTTCTACTGTATGGATCTGCTTTTCAGTACGTGGACCTGGTATGTAGCAACTTTGCTTAATGCATAATGTGCTGAATAAAAAGTGGCTGGTTTCTTCAGTTTCAGCTTCCCTAGCGCTTCTGACTTCTAAAACTCTTACGTGATTTTCGAACTCCAGTGTCCTGAGCTCTTATGACCAGCATGAGGTCATAACAGCAGCTCAAGGGGCATGATAGAGGAGCAAGGCAGCTCACTCTGTTAAAAAAAGACTTGATGAGCAACAGTGCAGTAGTACTGGACAAGGAGTAGAGAGACTGAGGCTGCTTTTTCTCTCAGCTCAACCACTCGCACTGAGTTTGGCCTTACTTAACCTCTTCTCTAATTCTTATTTCCCTCCCCTCCAATTTTATCCACTCTGCTCATGAGGTCTAGGAGATCTTTACCTCAAGGACATTCCCTCCCTGAATGTTTACAGTCTTTTACCCTTCTTAAGGTCAGGGCCTCAGAAACCCCCATTATATAAAAACATGAAGTTTAACTATAGAGCAAACTCCACTGTGAGTGAAAAAAAGGCTTATTATCAGCACCAATCAGATAGACCCTCTGATGACAATATTCTGAAATTTCTGCAAACAGAGGTTACGTGAAATCAGAGATGTCCATATCTTACACTGAAGGCATTAGTATGAGTGGCTCCGTAATCATTATGAAAAAGTATGTGTGGGTTTCGGTTGTTTCAAAGTAATTCTCCTAGAGGAAGGAGCTTTTATCACTGAACTCTTTAATAAGGGCTCTTCCCCACAGCCCCAGGAGGGACCATGCAAGCTTTAAAGAAAGTACAGCAAGTGCTCTCACCACCAAAGCCACTAGGAGTATATTTTATAAAGCAATATTAAAGAAATACTGAGAGCAGAATAATTTAATCAGATTCATGAAATCAAATACCCCCAAGGCAGCGATGAAGATGCAACTCAACAAGTGCTGGCATTTCATTCCATAGGAAGAGGAAAATTCATCAGCTCCTCTTTTTTTCTTTTCCGCTCATAGAAATAAAACTTGACAACAAATAAAACTAAAGTCAAAAAACCTCAGGACATGAGGATTAGTCCTAAAGCACCTTGGGCCTCCACTCAGGCACTCAGTTTGGAACTTGGGTACTGCTCATTGACAGGGGGCTGGAAGGAGGGTTGTCAAGTGTTTCTTTAAGCAACTTTTTTTTTTTTTTTTCCTTTTTTTTTTTTTCTGATCACACTGCCAGTCATGGGCAAAACATTTCTTCACCTTTTCTCTCTCTGCTTACATCGTGTCTGTCATGGCTCTTTTCCCTTCTGAAGGACAGCACAGAAAACCCTGATCCCAACCTGGGGTTGCCTCATGCTGCAGAGATATTACAATGAAAAGTGAAAATTGGATTGCAAAGTAAACAGAGAGAGAATAAAGAATTCTCTAAATTTTGAACCAGTACCCAGGGCTCTAAGTGCCAAAAATCTATTGCAAGCAAAGACCCTAACTAACATTTAATTATTTTACTCTGCTTTTACTTAATGCTTTCAGCTTCTATTGGCTTTTGGACTTCCTGGAGTTGATGATGGAGCGGTGTTTCTGTTACTAACCAGTGTGGGCTATGAAAATGAGGGGTAAACTGACTTTGATAGCAGCCTGTAAGCAGGAAGCCTGGAGAAAAGAAATATATATAATTCTTGAGCATCTACTATGGCCCCACTTACATAACATCTAACCCCGTTTGGAGTGTACCTATCTTTGAAACACCTCTGGAAAATAACCTTATTTTCAGTAACCAGGTGCATGAGTGAAGCTGAGAGAGAAATTAATTTCACTTAAATTTAACCATCTAGTAGTTGTACGTAAGGTTTATTCCAGACATCCTCATTTGCTGCATAAACTACAGGGTATCAGGCACCTCATGCAGTGAATCATCCTATGTTGTGAAATGTGGCATCCAAGGCCTTATAACGATGCCTGTCTCTACCTATTGAATAGGGAGAGCTGAGAACCTCAAACTGTATGCCTTCCTTTTTACAGAACTAAAATTAGATGAGAATATTCCCATCCAGCTGTCTTCCCCAAAGAAACACAAGAGGAAGTAGGCAGTAGAACAAATTATGCCTCTACATTACCAGACACACACACTGTGCAGAGGATCACCCTTCTTTCTGAGAACCCCATTCCACAGTGAGGGGATGGGTTTGAAACACCAAATCAATGCCCTCAAGGTCCTATCAAATGCAGCCCACAAGCACTAAAGTAAGCTGGAAAAGCAAAGAAGCCTGTATGAACAAAACATCCAGGCAGTGCATGATCCTGACAAGCAACAACAACATCCCTGAGACAGACTTTTCAAAAGTACAGAGAGAGGAGCCTTCAGTTTATGATGCATATTTAATGGCAAAAATATAGCAGCAGTACTGTCTTGTCCTGCCTGATGTCTTCTCTCTCCATCAAGGCCATCATAAATTCTGCCTTGAGTAAAGCAGAAGTGATTGGACTCAATTTATTCTTCTCTAAAGCAAATACACACAGGCGCACGCGCACGCACGCACACACACACAGACATTCATGAGGGAAGGATATAGAAGTCCCAAGAAAAAGCCGTAACTATCGCCATTACCGAGCAGAAAGATAATTAAGTAAATGTTGGCAGGAATAGCATTGAATAACTTGAGCAGAATGAGTTCTTTGCTTCGGTCTTTGCAGAAACCATTCTGCATTCTCCAGAGACCCCACCCTGAATTTCTTCAGATAGCTTCCTTTTCCCTGAAGGAACTCAGAGGAAACAAGGTTTCCAGGGAACACCAAAGGTTGACTTCCTCCACTACAAGGCAGGATCAACTCAGTCTAAGCTGGTAAAGATGCATGTTTTCTCTGCTTGTGGGCACCAGAATGTACAGGTACGCAGTTAACTCTTCCCAGAAAAGCTGTCTGGAAAGCAGGAAAACCCTGGTAACATCTGGACCACTTTAATTTACAATTTGGAGAAAAGAGAAGCTTTCTGAAAGATATATGTTAGAACAAAGCAGACGCCCAGTAGTATAACTTGTTTGTGTCTGAGTATCCAGAGTATGATGAAACCATGAACTGCAGTTACTAATTATTTCCAAGGACAGATAAATAGCAGCTCTGCTTTTTATTTGTCTCATGTGGTGATCCACTGGGCTTGTAGACTTTGGCACATTTTATATAATCTCAGATTTATCATGAGTTTATAGCTGGCCAATAAGTTAACATAAGAAGGAAAAAAAGAAAAGAAAAAAAAAACAACACAAAACAATTGCAAATCTTGTAAGTCTGCACAGCTTTTAAGACTGAAGGAGTACACGTGAGAAAAGAAGGAAGAAAACAGAACAGCAAAATGTTGAATTCACAAGTCTGAGCTCATGTCCATTCAGGCAGGCAGGTTTCAAATAAAATGATTTCTTTTAAATTTCTGTGGGCTTTGGACGTTTCCTGGGCTTTTTTTTTGAGCTCACTGAAATAAATGTTAAATGAAATGCATGCACGCATACACGTAGCTCCCTTTAAAATACAATTATTTTAAAGACAAATCTTAGAAATTACTCATTTTTCTTTTAAGGAAGGCTATTCAAGTGCCTTGGTAAAGAATCTTTTTCTAAAACACATTCTGCAGTCTTTGCATAATAATATCATTCTGTTCATAGACTATACTTTCAGGAATCACCATGTAGTGTCGGAAATAAAGCAAAAATAGCACATCTCCTTACATTGACTTTGGTACGGCAGTGCTAATTTTTGAACCTTTGGAAAGATCAATGCAATCTTAAAGTTTAAAACAAACCAAGAAAGTATCCTTGAAAGGGAAATTGAGATGTACAAGTGGGTATTTTTCACTGAATAGGAGTGTTTGCATACAGAAATTTGGGGTTATCACTAGAACTGAAATGTATAGAAGACACAGAACGAGGAGAAACGTCTTAGGACTGAACAATTGCAGCAGTTTCACCCTCATATGACATCCTTACTGCTTCATTTTGTGTCTTAGGATCTCTTACGACAACATGTATTAGGAGAGAGTCATTTAAAAATATTTCCAACAATAGTGTTGCTTACATGGGAAAGAGAGTAAGATCAATAGGAAAATGCATCCTCTCAGATCAGCAAAAATAACTTTTTCTTCCTATGAAAAAGCGTCACAATCATGTTTAATCAGGGCATTGGATGGATACAGAATAAGAACTATATTTATTTAGCACATGATTTTTTCACCTCAGTCAACCCTAACTTTAAGAGGATAGCATCTAGCTTGAGCTAATAACTCCAGCTCTTTCCACATTCAAATAAAGAAAAACACACACCTGCAAAGAGAGATTTCTTTTGTTTTAAGGCATATCTCAAGGACGTGGTGGACAAATGTACTTTCATGATGCTTGTCTTTCTCCACTGACTATGAAGAGGCTCTAGATAGTCAGACTAGCCTCAGAACCTGACCTTCAGGCATCTCATGGAGATGCTGTGTTTGTTGAATGCAACCCACTCAGATCTCTTATTTCAGCCTGAAGCGGCTAAGATAATGATGGTTGAAAAGCAGCTGAAAAAGCATAGATGTTTTTTGTTTAGATGCAATATTGAAGGATGTAGATGATCTGATTGTAATTTATGATCTGTACTTTAGTGCTAACAGGAAGCTTAAACCGCCTAAAGACTTTACACTGTAAGCAGAGATGATGGATAGGAATGGATGGAAAGTTACAGGAATTCTAACACTAAGATCAAGAGACTTCCTTAAGGTCAAAACATCTATATTGTCTATGGAAAAGGTAGGAATAGGAGCTGGATTGCTCAAAACCCAACCAGGGGGTCTAACTGCAACACCATTCTTTCCTCTAAAAATTAGCTAAACTACTTAATGTAGAACAACAATCCCTTGTGTATGTGTTGTAAGCCACAATGGCATAACAATATTTAAAAGCATGATCATGATTTTGACAAAAATCTGTCTGTTGTTGAGACACAGTGAACACAGGAGCCTGAAAGGGGACCCATACCAAAAGAAGAGAAGCTCCTCGCATTGAAAGGGTTTCAACTCTTAGATCAGGAACACATTGATAGAGATAATACAGCCATGAGTAGCTGGACAGGCAATAGAGGGCATTGCAGACAGACTCCTGCTCCTGTAAGGTTTTCAATTTCAACCCATTTTTTCAGACGGCAATGCACCTGAATTCATATTCCCTCTGTAGTCATCTTAAAAAGTGACAGCACCTTCTGAGAATGATATAAATTGTCAGGAAACCTGAATAGCCCCCTTGGAATGCACTTTCTATGCAGAAACTATAAGTAAATCTAATATTGAAACACTTAGAAACACTTAAGTGTGCTGGAAAGCAAGTACCTATGGAGATCAGGTGAATGCATGAACAAAACATATAATATGGATATGGATTTTTTTATTATTTTTATTTTTATTTTTATTATTCTGTGGACAAGCAGAGTTTGACATTGAGTACAAAGTGCTGCCAGAGAGTTGCCACTGATTACACCACAACTTGGATTTGATCCTAGTTTACAGATAAGAGTGCCACAGGTTGTCTGAGCTTGGGACAGGCATCCAAAGGGTGAACAAGACATCTACAGGTGGTCTGGGCTTCAAATAATCCTCCAGGAGATGATTACCAGCATCAGTATCTAGAGCTTATCTGTCATAATTTCCTACTAAAGAAGAAATGAGGGAAAAGATCTGCCAAAAACATATATGATCAGCCAAATTGTTTCTAAATGGTACCTTAGTCAGAGATCTCCACAGGGGACCAGCAGCCAGCTGCACTACACTATAGAGTAAATGCTACTGCTTTGGAAAAGAATCAGTGGCAAGTGATTTGCATTAAACATTTTTTTTTTTCTTTTTGTTTTTGTTGTTGTTTTTGTTGCTATTTTTGGCTAACTCAGAACTGCATCAGCATGTAAAATTCAGAGAGAAAATGCCCATTTGCTGATTTCCAGTATGTTTTTTTCCCTGTGTTTAGAGATTTTACTGCCAATGATGGGTGGGGAGTGGGGAGGATAGTATCAGGGTGGAGGTGGTGATGGGGAATCCAAAAAGAAAAAGCAACCAGAGAGACCATCCACAGCCAAAAACAGCTTTTGTTTTCCAACATTTTCTTTCATGCTCATGAATAAACAGAAATCTGTGAATTCAAAACACCTGCAGTTAACTAGCCTTGGAAAGAAGAACAGAAGAGGGAGAACTAGACCTGTGCTGAAAGCTGCTGAACTCATGAATATGAACAAAGGGCATGGGAGTAAACGAAGCCTGGGGACTCACAGCTCTCATCATGAGCTAGAGATGCTTTCAGCATATGGAAGGTATGCAGCAGGATCTGGCCACTTTCCTGCTATTTAGACTGATTTTGGGACTGCTGCCTTCCTATATTTGTCCCATAGTGTTGTTCTCATTGATAAAGTGTGGTGAAACACAGCGTGATATAGATATAAGCACTCACAGGTATACGCATAGATGGTGACAACCATAAACCTGCCCACTTGCCCAGAGCGTATGGGACAGTAAAATAGATCTGCCCTTCAGCTTGTCAGCTTCATCGAGGCAGGTGTTGGGGGTGCTGGGGAGATGTTCCTTTCATCTGCATCACTACTCTCTGCCTGCTGACTTCTAAGCTAAAGAGGAAGATCAGACTTTCAGGGCTCTTTTACATGGGAAGGAAGGGCTCCAATCCTTTGTTCCTATGACAGAAGGAGACTCACCATACCCAGACCCTCATCTTAGAAGTGGAAAAATGCCCTGTAGAGATCTTCCAATTGCTCTTTCTGCACATCTTTCCTTTACCCAGAGACACACAGATTTATGTGTAAATACAATCATATAAGCACCTACAGTGATCACTTTAAGGATAAATATATAGGTGTGTTAACACCCAACATACATATGACAGATAGGTATGGATTAGAAAGAAAAGCAAATGCGTTAAAAGATTCAGAAATCTAGGAGTAGAAAAGACTACTGGAGCAATCCAGACCTTCAATCTTGCATTAGCCAGACTTTATTATCTAAAGAAAGATTTGTTAGGCTACAGAACATTCTGAAATCATACTGAGTGATGAGGACAACAACAAGAACAAACAATGAAATATTTAATATCCTCTAGTGGCATTGACACTGCCTTTGAGCACAAGGCAGTGCATTAACGCTGTTCACTACGCCTCTTAACTAGAGTGGCTAGAACTTG
>JAOWBP010004700.1:4818813-4836787 GCA_028571105.1 Tragopan temminckii | reverse complement strand
ATTGACACTGCCTTTGAGCACAAGGCAGTGCATTAACGCTGTTCACTACGCCTCTTAACTAGAGTGGCTAGAACTTGACTACAGGAGACAAAAAGTGGAGAACGTTTCTTGCAGTGCTTATGCACTGAGAAAACCTCAGCTGAACCCACTTTTGGGCAATGTACTTGGAGAAATGTGTGTGCTGAATATGGGTATTGATCAATGAACTCAGAGAAAAAATGATGAAGAATTAGAAGCTGAGAAAACATGAGCCATGAGAAACAGTTATAAAGCTTGCTTGGTGTGCAGAAGAAAACAGTGAGAAAAGAAATCATAGTAGTCTTAGAATATGTAAAGGTCTTTGTTCAGAAAGAAGTTGAAAAAGGGTTCCAATTAAAGCAAGAGATTATGATCTGGAAAAGTCACGTATCTGAGGGTAAGATGGCTCCTTGAGATGCCACTTTCTTTCCTCTGGCTGTGGAGCAAGTCAAGCCATCCTACCCAATAATTCTGTGAAAATAAGAATCCTTTCCAGGTGTGAGAGCACTAGCCAAGGTACAAACACTTCATAAGTCAGGGCCTTCACTGGCAGGCTATGATTTTTTTTGATACTTTTTTTCCTGAGTATGTGCTACTCACCACAGTTGGAGTCAGGACACTAGTCCATGTGAATCTTTAATCTGACTCGACAGGAAGTACATATGTTCTCACATAAAGAACCCCACCAGAATACCACTGAATTTACTTCAGACTGATGTGCACAGCATGAGCATGACAACTGTATCTCATTTGAGATTCCTCACCCCACAGACAGTATGTAAGACTGGAATTCACATCCAGCAATCAGCAGTCACATTTTAAATACCCTGAGAATTCCTGTGAGCCCTGCAGTCTTTTGATCAAATCCATAAAAGTTTGACTTCGTGTGTAAAGCAAAAGTACCCAGGTCTGACACAAAGTCATTTCCTACCTTTGAAAATGTTCCTAGGATCCTCTATGGGCTTTGAAGCCTTACGAAGCAAGCTCTGTTGGAAGGATTTTGTTGCATTTTTGGTGTTTTGTTGTTTGTTCTGAATGAAAGTTCCAAAATTCTATCTCTGCACAGTGAGAATTCTTGTGGTTACGTCTTTTTTGCTCACTGGATAAGAAGCGCAGTTTCAAGTCTCTAAAACCAACCAAATTTTTGGCAAAGCACTGCTTTCTTTGGCTTGCCTGAAACACATTGTGTGAGTGCGTGGAAAGAACACAGACAGAGACTATCAGATCTGTTCAATCAGGCCATTTCTCTCTAGGTCTTCCAGTCCTGGATGAAGGCAGTTTACTTTTAAGTCCATCCTGGGTAGATTCAGAAGAGGATCACACTCACTGCAGTAGAAGAAACAGCTGCAAACATCCTAATCCATAGCTGACTATTCTCTTTCCTGTCTGTACTCACACATGAGCACCCTCCTGACCACCAGGCAACATCACCAGGGTGCACGCCTCAGAGGTTGGCAGGAGCATCAGGCACTCAGGGGAGGGCTGTGCTGTTCAGACTGCAGGTGAGCTAATTCAGTGCCTTCAACTGCAGCGAGATCCTCGCAGCCTCCGTAAGAAAGGGACGAATTATGCAAAGTGTACTCTTGGTGTTAACACCAAGAACCAACAGAGATAAAGAAAAAAGGAAAAATAGAGTGTGCCACGCAGGGGAGAGAAAAAACAAGGCTGTGTTTGTAGTGGTGGCCCCCTCCTGGGTTATTGCCTGGCTGGCAGAAAAGGACTTCACCATCCTTGGCACACAGTTCGCCTTTTCCAACTACAGTGATACACGAGCTGAAGCAGGGACCCATCTTATTTGCTTGCTCATACTCTGAAGGTTCTGAACTACGGTGACAGCAAATGTAACTTTTCATAAGAAATGAAGTTACATAAAACTCCAGAGCCCAGGGAGAAAAGCTTTTACCTCTCCAACTCCAAGCAGGCCCTTTGAAAGGGAGTCTTTTCCCTGATATCACTTTGCCGTCTGGTTTTCCCTGATGCCTGTCCCTTGAAACACAGTACCAATGTTAACTCCTCTCTGGGGTTGTGTTTATTGTCTTCCCACAAGAAAAAAAAATACACTGGAGAGGAAACCAATTGTATGAATTATCTTACACCCATCTAAGCAGGACAAGGTACTCAAGGTTTAAGCAGGAAATAAATGGTTGACATTAGCTCAGGTACCAGAGCCCTCTCAATCCTGGCCCCTGCAGGACTGTTGACATGGTGACCAACCATTCTGAGACTCTTCTGTGGAAGGAAAGCCCTGCCAGGAGCTGGGCTGCACTCACATTAATTTTGTCCTGGCCAACAAAGACTGACCAGATTGCAGAGACTGTGAACTCACAACCTTGATTTGTTTCCCCTTCAACAGCTCCCTGGAATGCTTGGCATCTCTGCCTCTTCCTCTTTGTCTAGGAGCCTTACAGTGGCAGACACAGCCCTGGCGATGAATCCCTGCAGTGAACCCACCCCACTGAGGTGCAGGAGATGCTGACACGTCTGGAGTTCATCACTCATTCTCCCAGCACAGGTAGGACTGCCTGGAAGGACAGCACATCACAGACAGACTACATTTAGCTGGATACTTTCCCTCAATCACTGCATTAGCTTGTCCTGATCCTATAGTTAAAAACAGCTATTTATTCTATCACTACATGCTGGCAAAGATATATTGCACCAAGTCAGCACCTACAATTATTATAGTACAGAAAACCTTTGCTGTAGCACGTTTAGTGCTGCTATTTATCAGACACAAGGCTATTACATCCTGGCTCCCAACAAGGCTATACAATTCTGGCACCCAGGAAGATAGCAGGTGCTCTGAATTAAACCAGAACCCAAAGACTTTCTCTTCACCTTCATCTCACTTTCCCTAATGGTTTAACAAGTACTGGGGGAATATCAGGAAAGAAGGTGTTTGCAAGAAAGCACTCTGTGTATCTGATGCTATTTCTCAGCGTCATGAACTATCAAAGAACAATGAGATGAAGGAAGATGTTGCTGTGTTGTGAAGGAGGTGATAGGGTCTGTAGAAACTGGAATCCAAGTAGGTTATCCTTGGTGACAAAGCCACAGTATTTAATTTCAGTAGAGATTTCTTTGTGAAGTGCTTACCCATCACTACCCCATACCCATGAATACTGAACATTCCAGTCCACATGCCTAACAAACTATCAAAAATGTGCCCATATCAATGCTGCTCCATTCAAATACCAGCCCAGGGTTCTGGACATCTTTTTGGTGTCTCTACTATAATACACAAAATTTCTTTTACCATTCAAGAAAGCTATTTTGTCAATGATTTGCACTTCAGACTAATTTATTTTCATGTCTTTCCACTGAATGACTGGTATTTATTAAAGAATCATCTCCAATTTGGTAAAGTTAGGATCGCTGGTAAATTGAAAATATAGTTCACAAACTGTACAGATTTCTTGTAGTTAATAAAGAGAGATGGAAATGCGAACGAATAGCTGATTGATCAGCAAAAGGGAATATTTGTGGGTATGTTACTGAAAGCCTATTACTTCCAAGTTCTCTCTTTCCCCCTGTTACTAATTTTCAAAAGAAACTCAGGCTTGAATCTAAGAAACTTCCCTGATGACTTCTTTCTGAAAAATGATTCATTTTTTTGCAAACATCATTTTTCAGGAGAAAAATGTTGTCAAAATGACTTTTATCAGCCCTTGCCAACGATCTTTCCAGCCTAATGCTGCCAGCAGCTATGCTGGATAATCTGGGTGTGGATTCCACAGAGCTGCAGGAAGAACTATCATTAGTGATTACACATGTTCAAAATGCCAAAAGGCACTTACGTCTGTCAAGTCCGAATGTTTATAGGAATAGAAGAAAAGAATATCTAAGATCTATAAGGGGGGCCCAGAGTCAGAGCAGAATATATAGGAATAGAATCAATACCCAGCCAGAAACTCAGGACTAAGTATTAATTTTCACTGAGAGCTGGATGTGGAACACTTTGGGTCACTGTTGTCAAGGATATTTCCCTGAAGAAGTTCTTATGATACTTTGAAGAAGATTTAGCTTTACTCTCATCAACTTCCCACCAAAGATATCTTTTCAAAGTTATTCCTTAAGGCCTTAGGCTCCCAGACCTCCTTTGCGGGGAAGCATGTTGTCACAGAGACACTACTGACCATGACTGCCCAACTGCTTTACCTCTGCAACACAACAGAGGTGGCTCACGGGACTTTTTGTGCTTTTTTTTTTTTTTTTTTAATTATTATTATTATTATTTAGGTTTGATGCTTCCGAGAGCAGTGTCATTCTAGTAGAAGAATTGAGCAGATCAAATTCTGTGACAGATGAAAGCAGAGAAGAGGAAGTGCAAGTATTTTCAGTTTTGCTAGTAATATTAATAACGGATGCAAAAAGAAGATTTTGCTTCTGGCCGTCACTGATGATGAAGAAGACACATATAGTGAGTGGATCTATTGACTTGATATTCCTGCTTACTGTGCAAGTGTTACTAATGTTAGGATGACTGCATTTAAGAGACAGCAGCCCGTAAGAAGTATCTGCTGATGGAGCTGCAGACACCACTGAAGATTCATGCCACTAACTAGGGGAGGGACCCAGAGAGTGGAAATAATTTGCTTAAAAGCATGTTGATTTGGACATCACTAATCTGGGCATTGATCTCTGCCGGCATTAACTTTGCTGTTAATGCAAATAACTGAACATAAGGATGCCATTAATTGTATTGATATAATGGAAGGCACTGCCCTTGACTTCAAGGCCCCCTCCTTGATATAGTGCTTGATAATGACTCAACACTTTTGTCTTCTCTCTCTCTTTCTTCTCATCCAAAATGATGTTTAATTCCTTTTTATGTCTCTGCTATGCTTGGAATATCCTGCTCCTTCAAAAGCTCCTTTCTTCCTGAAGGTCCCTCATTCACCTTCCCTCTCTTACTCAAGCGCAGTCTCACAAAAGCAGCAGAATGAAAGAAAGACCACATATCCAGAGCACAGCAGCAGCAACATATCCAAAGAATTCAAACCATAATTCTATCATGGAGAATTCCTTCTGTGATCCCTTGGATTAAGAGAGCTGTGGGTTGCAGGAGGGAAGGTTAATGAAGAAAATGCAATGAATGTGATTTATCCATACAACAGCACTGATAGAATAATAATAAAAAAGATGTTTTGGAGATTTGAAATCTTCATTTTAGAGATGGATTTAGGGATTCTACATACGTAGCTTCTCTAAGAAATGTTAAGAAAAGTCTGTTGCTCTTTACTATTACCTACTAGAAGGAACAGTTCTGCTGGCAGAAGGAATTTTAGTTTAAGAGATCATTTAAGTTTAGTTTAGGAGGTAAAGACACCACAAAATATCATGTTAGAAAGCTAAGTCTAAAATTGTGGTACAGTTTATTTTAATGATGAGCTAACTTTCTGAGTCTTAAAAACTTATATCAACTTTAGTTTTCTATAAGGTATGTTTAAGATTTGAAGCATATGTATACATATACACATACTAAGGAGAAAGCTCTTCTTTTCTCAAAGGAGCTGTTAGTCTAGACCAGAGACTTACCAAAGATATAAGAGAGTCATTTTCTCCAACCCAAAGATTTTGCAATGTCAAAAGCAAGGATATAGAAGAAGAATTGGATCTATCACAGACAACTACAGTTTCCATTGAATAATAAAACAAGCATCAATTAACTTCACATTTTCCTTAGCCGTTATTAATTGTTTGATTTCCCGAGGGAACTGTCATGACAGAAACTGGTATTGAGTGGATCTGAAGAAGTGAGTGTATGGGGAAGATGTCATATGTGTAAGTGGCTTCCTGGATCAGGAGGCCTTCAGGCTGTCTTTTTCAACCAATCACTACAGCCTAGTTTAAAACAGGGTTGCTGACTGTTTGAAATGCTGTCAACTTTGAGATAATCAGAGGCATTGCCTCTGGAAACCAGCACATTGTGAGACTGCAAAAGGAAGCCCCTGCAGGGAAGAGTAGGAATAGGGCATGTAGTGGCATTAAATTGGCATCTATTTGTCAAAAACATCCTTTGTCACCTCTTTTCTCTAGAAAAAAAAAAAAAAAAAAAAATTCCACTGCAGAAAAACATAAACAAAAACAAAAAAACCCTTTTATCCTCCAGTTCCTCAATTAACATCTGAATTGTAATCAACCACTTTGCAGTCCAGGAATCTTTGAAGAGACAGAGAAATGAATGCTGTTTTTCAAGCTCAACATAAAAATACAATAATGATAGTGGGATTATACTGGAAATACTTGGCCAATAGGAAACTCAGAGGGGCTTGATTCATTCCAAATCCAAATCCCTTTTGGTTCCTTAATCCATAAAGCTTACTAAAGAAGTATGCTATTGCTACATAGCTGGATTTAGGATTTGCAGCTGGATTTTCATGTACAGTTGTCTATCATCATGTATCTGTAAATGCATCTTCAATAATTACTTTGCACTTGCAAAGGGCTTTTCTTTTTGCAAAGCAGCAGTGCAAATGTTAATTTTGAATAGTAGTTCTGTAAGTTGGAGATACTTATTAGCTCTATTTTACAGATTGGAAAACTAAGGGACAAAAGGTTAATTGAGCCTAATTAGAAAAAAAGTCTTAATGATTTGTATCAAAAGAATACATAGATCTCAAGACAAAAACTCAAGTCCTATTGTGATCAGTGCTTTAAAGAAAATGAAGAAAAGAGAATTCCTGTCTCAAATAGCCTAATTATAGGAATGTACGTACAGGTGGATTATCACAAAACTGAGTGGTACCTATGCGCATCTTTTCTGTTTTGGTGAAAGCCTGATGGGAGACATAATTTTCGCATATTTTGGTGGGAATATTCTGCTAAACTTGAGAAAAAAGGATATGACCTCAGCTTCATCTTGATTTGCTTCAATGTGGCTAATACCATCAGAACTACTCACTTAAAATTGTTTACATTAGCACATATGTGAGGAACATTGGCTGGGATGCTCCTGTTCAGCAAAACAGCAGAATCATGGTGGCATCTACACTTTTGGTAGCACATAGAATAAATATAAGATGATCTGTCTCTGCTTTGGACTAACAAGCAGGACAAATCATGAAAAGAGCCAAATTTCATGCTGATTTATCTCCACTAACTTAAAAATCTAGGACCTAACTGGAGGCCCCAGATATGACAAGGATCAGTCAAATTTCAGTGGCTCTGCAGTTCCTGAGGAGGAGGAACAGATGGACAGGAACACAAGGAGGCCAATTGCATAAATCCTGTTTCTTAAGAAACTAGATTAAAATTAGGTGTTTTAAAGTCCAGATTGGGGGTTAATTTTATTTAAAAGTAGGTGCCTGAATACTAACACATATGGCTAGGAGCTGTTGTCAAAATCAAGTGTAGATGTACCAAAATCAGGTCTGTTATATCATTACAGACTGTTATGTCATAAAAAGAGCCCTGGACCTACATATATCCAGGTAGGTAGGTAGGTAAGCTTTATAGCCATTTCTACTTCAGTCATGTAACCTAACAATAACTTCTGGTTTCAGTCAATTATGTTACAATTATATTCTAAAACATCATGTCTGATTTAAGCCAAACTCTTTTAGTCTTGCCAACAGAAAGAAAGAGTGTGGCATGAAATTGCAATGTTAAAAGCAAAAGCTGTGCCATCCATGAAGGTACTCACAATTCAAGACTGTATTTCCATGCATAACTTGGAATGTTGTTCCAGAGCCATCAGAAAAGATTTAAACTTAACTGTTCGTGAAATCATCATTGGCAAAACAATACATGCAAAAGCAAATAAATAAATAAATAAATAAATAAATAAAATCGTAAGTAGGAATATCATGAGCAATGGATTTTATTTAAATTTCATTCAAACAAGAAACTGAGCGCAGAAGGTACAAATGAGAAGGGCAGTAATCCTTTGTATTACAGTGGTAGTAAGGCAACAGAAGATTAGTGATGTATGATGATAATGTATATAATCTCTTCCTGAGAGGACAACAAATGACTGTAAATCCTGATACATGCCCTTTTTCTTAAGATGCTGCAAACTCCACCTTGGCTTCCTTTTTTCCTGCCCAAAGGAAAGTTCTTATTCTGTGATGAATTTGTACTGAATGATGGATAAAATGAACCTCTCCAATGCTATCCTGGAACATGCACAGCATACAACATGATTAAAACCTTCTGAAAGTCCTGATCCAGCTGCAGTCTTCCAAGGCTTCTACAAAATCTTCCTCCCTTCACTTCCTGCAGCATTCCCCCTAATGCATCCTGTTATAAATTGCCCTCATGATAAGGAAGGAGGACACTAGAATTATGTGGAAATACCTAAACTGGTTTAAGGACTCAAGTTTTAATTCTAAAACTGTTTTTCGCTTGCACAAGGCCACAGGATTCCATGTTGTGTAATACATTAGGATTGCCACAACCTGTGTATTCATGGCACATGTACCCAGATTAAATCTCCACTATAGGGTGAAAAAAGCTACCCCCAGTGTTATTCTAATGCAGTTGTTTGTCTCCTTGTGAACTTATAAAGATAATAATGATAATAATGATAGTAATAATGACTGACATTTATAGTATCTTTCATCCAGAAGGATCCCAAAGTGCTTTGCAAACTGATTTACAAACGACCGCATACCCATATTAAACACCCAATCCCTATGTTAATGCAATGTTAATGTTGCAAATATGAAGCAGTAAAAAGACAGGAAATGCAAAGGTTACAGCTTCAGGAACAATATGCCATGCATCTTGCATAGGAAGGTCTACAATTCACAGCATCACCTGGCAAAATTCTGTGCAGCAAATAATACTTTCCAAACTGAGGGAAAGATGCTCCAAACTGTGTGCATCTGAGCATGAAGGTACTTAGGCGAGCAAGGTGGAAATTTCACTCAGCTCCCTTCCACAGGAGCTGAAATAGAAAAGCTGAGTTCTCCAATTCTCTATTTTTATTTGCTACAACTGAGAGGGCAAAGCTAGATGTAGATGCCCAAGAGTTAGAAGTAATATGGCTAATGGTTCTGCAATTGGGCAAGGCAGGGAACTGAAAGAATCCTGCTGGCTTCAGTGAATGCTGGATCAAACGTTTGTCAGAAGAGTAAAATTTCACTCTCTTCTTTCCTTGTACTTGTTATTATTATGAGCTGCTCTATTTATTTTATATATATATATATATATATTTTGTAAATGGGAGGGCATTCTTATCTTTTTTACCACCTTGTTCTTTGAGCTATTGGAAGGATGATCTATTTTGGATCCAGCTCTCACATGGCAAGCTTCAGCTGAAAGGCGTTTTACATCCATTTGAGCAATGTTTGTCTGTTGATAGAACAGATGAGCCCAATGTTAATGGTGCAAACGGTGCTGTTTTCAATGCACAATTAACCAGGTCAACCCTGTGATGAATAAAAAATAAAGCTGGCATCCCCATGAAAGTTCACATTGGTTATTTGTTTTTGTGACTCACAGAACACCCTTGTCTCTGAACAGATCTTTTTCTTTTTTTCTCACATAAGATCAAATCACCTGCATCAAAACAATGGCTGGGCGGAATCTAAAGGAAGAGAATCTATGTTTGAGTGAGAAGGGTTTAATGAAACCTCTGGGCAGCCTGGACTAGTGGTTGGCAGCCTTGCACATAGCAGGGTTTGAAAATAGATGATTATTGTGGTCCCTTTTAACCTAGGCCATTCTATGATTCTATGAAAGCAACAACCCAAATCATTTTGTTTCCAACCAGCTGTGTGTTACTTTTGGACCATCTGAACATAGAGGAATATGTATTTTTCCTTCTCCTTTTTCCTTTATTGCAAGATGGCACTGCAAACAGGATGAAAGTGCATATGCAAACACAGCATAAACTGTCTGCACAGGGCACACACCCATAATCTTGTTGCTATAACTTCTTAAAAGCAAATATTAAAGTGAAGTTATCTTTTAGGTCATTCATTTCTTACAAAATTCTGCCTATGCAAATCACTCAGTTGCTCTGGCAGGAGTTTGGCATTACTTGGACTTGTCTGTCTGAGCTCCCACCATACTTTTTATTGAAGACTAAAACTCCCAGCAGAGTAAATTGGGAAAAAACAAGTAAAATTTTATCTATCCAGTACCTTAAGGCTTTTCTTGCTCAGTTTCGAGAGAATATTTCCTGCCAACTCTGTGTATCTTCACACAGTAATAGCACCCAGAGGAAAAAAAATAAAGCAGCAATATATAGAATATAAATGATTTACTCCGAGAAGGACTTCAGCCTATGTTTACTTCAACTTTCATATCAGCTCACAGGGGTTAAAATTCACTCCTCCTCTAACTGCTGCTGTCAAGGTAGGTGGAAGAGTGTCTTCCCAGTTCTCTTGCAGTTACCCCTGGTGTGACTGTAGTTATCACTACTGCACTGCAGGGGCTTTTATGCTGCTTTTAGTAAGGCTCTGCACAGACTGGCTTTGCTCAGCTCTGGGAGAAGAGTGGTTAATAGTGTCATTTTGGAATTTCTTATTAACAGGCCAGCAAAACTGCAAGGTTGACAGCACTATTAAATATGACAAAGTCTTCTTTAAAACACTGACTGTTTGACTGGTGGAAGAAAAAAAAAAAAATCATGGCATGATTTATACCTGGCTGTACGAGTCACACTCTCTCTCTATATCTTGTGTCCAAGGAATGATCACTCATCTATAGTCTTCAGTGTCCTCAAACAGCTCATCACAGATGGCTCATCTTGACCCTATAACATTGAAACATGCTTGTGTGTCGCACATTTCTTGGACTATCCCTCCACTTTGGCCCCCACATTGTATCAGGATTTCCTCTCAAACTGAAGTGTTTCTAATTGGTCCCCTCACTGGAATGCCAGTTTTTCCCAATGGGAACATTGTGCCCCTAATGGATGGTATTACTGTTTGGGGTGAGGATTTCACAGCTGAATCAATAAGATGGGAGGATGTCTCAAACTGGAAGGCCACTTTCAGATGGGATCGGAGTTTACTAAAAAAGATTTTGCGCATATGCTTGGGATTTTTGAGAGAGAGAAGAAAAATGCATTAAGATTATATTAGAAGAAATGACATTAGATTAATCAAGTGCAGACAGAGTGGACGAGATCAACAGTCAGTCTAGTTCAATATCCTGTCTCAGACAGTGGTCAATACCAACTGCTCCTCTGCAATAGTCAGGGCACCCTTCAGTGGGCAGCTATGGGGATAACATACTCATAAGGACAATGTCTTCCTAAACCCCATTAATTAGAAGTTGGTTTAAGCACTGAAGCAGGGAAGCTTATATCCACTCTGAAGCTTTGGGCTTTCCTTTTTTTTTTCCTTTTTTTTTTTTTTTTTTTTTAATAATCCCCACAATTGTAAATCTGGATGTTCTTGCTACCTAATAGAAGTCTAATCCCATTCTCCCTCTTCCCCTCCTCCTCCCAAACTATCAAAATACTGGTTTCATACACCAGGAACAACATTGATTTTTCAAAAATCTGAATTGCAGCTTTTGGTTGTGCAGGAGTATAACAGTTTGCAGTAGCTCTGGCTGGCCTTGAAGAAATAAGGGATTTCAGTCACTGAAATCAGAGATGAACAATTTTGTGTTATCTGGCTGTAATTGTTAAAGCAGCCTGAAATATATCCCGCTACATAGTTTTACTTTTCACATTTAGCATCCATTTCTGTTCTGAAACATGTCTAGTAACTAAACCGCTTGGAAGTGATCCAGGGGACATTGTTAGCACCCCGTATTTTAGATATATTAAGTGTATGTTTTTTGGCTGGGCCTCTGGCTTTATATCCCATTTGAATAATATAAGCTTTTACTGAGAGGAAGAGGAAGAAGTATTATCCAGGTGAATAGGGAGAGATATCAGCTCTGCCTCAAATGCCAGCCTGGTGTCTCTTTTCACTGGATGAGTTGTGTAAGGTCAAGAACACAACCACAGGGCTCAGGGAGCAGAGGATACAGGTAGTATTTTTCTGCATGAAGCTTTGCAAAGGCTTAAAGGTACAACAGAACATTTTTTAGGCAATAAAACCACCAGAGAGTTGAGGTTTGTTTTTTTTGTTTGTTTTGTTTTGTTTTTGTTTTTTGTTTGTTTGTTTGTTTTTGGTCAATGTTACCTGCTTGCATTTAATAAAATCTGTAAAGTGTGTGCAAAGGTTTGGTAATTGTGGCAGGGAATCCTAAAGAAATCATATGAGACATTACTTTTTGAGGTACTATGTTTTTGGTTAGTTCACTCCTCTATTGTATTATGTCCTTTAACTTGTCCAGTCATTAATTTGTCCTTCCATTAAATCTTATAAACAATTTGCCAGAGGTCTCCATTTCCCTGTGTGGGTAATGATCCCAAGATAGACTTCATGTCTGGTGATGAAGACAGAGCTGAGTCTACAGAGGAAAATGAGAGTATGAGTCATTCTAACTCCCAAGAGGTGTTGCTCTGACGTTCTTTAATAAATAATTGCAGTTTTCAGAAGAAAAATCTTATTGTAAATGAAATGCCGTACTTCTCCAGGTAAAGGGGGAACATACTTTGAGCAGATGCAATATTAATATTCACTTGCTGAGTCCTAACTTTGGAAAGCAGAACTTCGTCTTCTGTCATCTAACCATGAGAAGGTGGAGAAGATTTAGCAATGAAAATGCAAGGTGGTTTAGAGGTCCTGTGAAACAGCTGAAAAATCTGTATTCAGTAAGTGTATGGAGAACATATCTCTGCTTATCTATGCGTTTGTGGTATTTTTTTGTTTTGTTTTATGCTATAACAAGATCTATTGACTAACTGGGAGCATTTTATTAAAGAGAAAAGTCTAGGTAAAGCCAGCAAACTATTCACTGCCAAAATTTACCCAGAAGTACCTGTGTAATTGAATTTGGCCAGCTCTAGCAAGATATTTGATTTTCTATAATTGGATTGGCTAATGGGGGGAAGAGGGTGGAGAGACAAAGGAACTGGAAAGTTATCTGTCTCCCTTGACAAAATGATCCAGTCACTTGGGAAATTTCTCTGCCCTCAGGGAAAGAAGAGCCAATTGAAACATGAAAACAAAACAAGTGATGGACTGAAGCAAGGAGGAAGGGCTAAAAAGCAAGGGTTAGTCTATGGCTCTGCTACAGTCTCCTGAGATGCTTGTGGGCAAGACACTTAATCTTCCTGTGCTCAAATTCTCTGTTCTGTGCCTGTCTTATTTCAGATTCTGAGTGCTTTGGGTTGCAGGCATGTTTTAGTGAAGCTGGATAAGAGCTGGACATTTCCACAACACATAGCTAAACCTTCTCTCTCATCAGATAAGCAAAGGCCTGTAAATGTATGCGTCTGTGGATAAGGATTTTTGAATGGCTGTCACATCTCCAGCTTGCTTCTATCCATACCACACCAATGTAGGCAAATGGGATTAGAGGACATGGACAACTTGCTTGTGATTTTGGGTCATTCAGCAATTCTGGATATATCCATGGCATGCAACTCAACTGCATGAATGTGTTTGGCATAAAGCATCCTGAGATTTTCCTTCAGCTCTTTTCTTAGGGTGATAGATGACACTCATCTATCACAGCAGAGCCAAGACACTAAATGTTGTTGGATATTTTTAGGGAAACAGACCAACTCTACTAGATCAGAGAAAAGGTCCTCTTGTCAGCAGTCTCCAACAGAAGGTGCTTAGGGCAAATATACATAGTAAAGGTTATATTCTCCTTGAATATCCTCCTAAACTCCAGACATTTTCCATTCAGAGGATTCCTGAGTTGAAATATGTATGTATACACTCAGTAAACTTCATTGCATTTCCTTATCCATTTGGTATGCTGTACATGTGAAAAGAGGAAGGAAAGCAAGTTGTCCAATAGCCATGTGTTTATCAAAAATCTAATTCTAAGTAATATGGAGTCTACATTCATCATCTCAGCAAGATCAGATGAGATGTATCAAGAATTTAAGGAGAAGGATGAAAACAGAGATTGACAGCTTGCCTCACCTCTCCCACCAAGTATACAAGTATTTCTTTAATATTGGTGATATGAATGTATTATGTTTGGCAGTATTGTGACATTATTTGATAACAGTATCAAGAAATATTCTGATATTATCCTTATTCTTCATTAAAAATGAAAGATTTTCATTTTAAAGGATTTTTAAATGTCTAATCAATCTTCCCAAAAACATGAGACTGACTGAAAGTTAAGATGAAATAAAATCTTCAGTTGTTGAACACAATTGTAGTTTGAAATGAGTGGAAGAGTCCTTTATCTTAATGACTAAAATCTGATTTTCAAAGAAATGAAGCTGGTGCAATCATGTTATATATGTGTGTTGGTCTTTCACTCTCCTGATTACATTATTGCATGCTTTAACTGAACATAGAGCAGGACGGAAATAACAAAAAACATCAAAATAAAAAATATTAGCACTGTCGTTGAGGGAATGGGTAATGTTAGCAGCTTGTTCTTATTAGACACCAAATAATGCAAAATAGCGACTATCATCATGAACAAGAGAAGATTCAAACACTGCATGAACCTTTTTAGACATCTCAAAATCATCAGACACGAAGTCAAAGTCAAAGGTTCACATGTGCATAGTTTACAGAATAAGCTATATTTTACTTCACAGACAGATGAGCTATTACAGTAAGGACTGTAAAATTTTTTGGAATTAAAATAGGTAGAGGAGGAAGAAAGAAAAAAGAACACATGCCTAAATCTTTCTTTAAGATTTAATGACAGTCAACTTCCAATAACAACCTGTTGGGAGGGCTGTTTTGATAGCTGCACAAACCTGCAGTGTGGGTTACCCTTGTTATACTGCTCTTTGCCTGCCTGCCCTTTGTAGGGAAATGTACTTTTCACTATCAATATACATGAATTCAACTTTCCTAATCAGTTTAAAAGCTTTTTGAAAATGCTTTTTTGTGGGTGTCTCACTAGCTCAATCTTTTATTTATGGGCTTGTACTGGGATGACCATTTGAATATCTGTTGTGACTCCATATTTTATTATGCATTTTATTTGTTTTTTATTGAAAGCTCTCTGAAGCACTAAGAAAGATGCCAGGCAAGTGACTGAATAAAAGCAAACTAATTTAGAAACACCTCCTCGATCCTTCTGCCTCTTCTCACTGTATGACTCACTCTCACTTCTCACATATGCACATGCTAAGACTTCTGCCCTCTATTTAATAGCACACACGAATACTTTATTTCATTTCCATCGTGTATGAAAAACCTAATGAATTTGTGCTGTAATTGCAAACAACCAACATCAGAATGCTAACTGATATGACAGAAACTGCAGTAAGTTTCCGTATTTTGAAGTAAACTTTCATAAACAGTGGATCCTCTTTATTCTTCCAGAATCTTAGGGTATATTTTTGTTTTGTTTTGTTTTGTTTTGTTTTCCAATCAGGTGTTTCTTTGTGAAAGGAGTTTTGAAAACGTGAAGTTAAATATCACACAAACATTTTCTGGAAATCTCCAATTTTTGAGAAGGTAATTTTACGATCACTTTTTTTTCTCTCCCTTTATAATAAGAAATATTTAATATCATTACCAATTTGTTATAGAAGAGATTTTTTTCTTTTAAAGGAAATGAAGAATGGTATTTGCTATTTTCTGATTTGCTTGGTATTTTCCTGTGTTCTTCTCTACACACTGGCAATCCTTCAAAATAGGCTATTCCACAGACAGATGAAGTCACAGCATTCAAGCCCATAAAGACTTCCCATTCAGACTTGTGGCTTATTATCACTTTCCTTTGAAAACTGATAAAAGATAAAATCTTAAAGGAAGCCAGTGATCTGTTCACAAGATTTTTGCTACTGGCTGACTGTGCTGGAGGAATAAAATGCTGCCCAGGATCCAAACTGCCACCATTTTTTTACAGAAAATCTGCCAATGGAGTAATGTAAAAAATAGAGAAAAACAAAACAAAAAACCAACATAGATGAATACCAAACGGAATTAAATGAGTTAATTGAAAAGCATATTAGTTTGTAACCACCATGAGGAACAAAGAAAGCCCTTTTGTCTGGGATCTTGAATACTCAGTCAGAAAGATCAAACACATAACAAAACAATTGGCAAAACTGTGACCCATATAATCTAATCTGTCCCTTTTTTGTTATCAGCAAGGCTGATTTTGCTGATTTTTCCTGAATGTGGCTGGCCAAGATGTGCTATTGAACATTTGCTTGAGGTGAACCTCTACACACAAACACACCTATACACACACATCTTTACTCCAGATCATCCTGCTTACAGACAAAGGACACCCTTTATGTTTAGATATTACTTAAAAGGTTAAGTCAACATATCTTAGCACGATAATCTATATACTTATATCCAGCTTTTAAAAAGCCAACATAATAGGAACACCTTTTTTAGGTTTCCACTAACCTTTAATGGGTCTTTAACTCCAACGGCGTGCATGTTTGTCAATAGATTTACAGCAGTGATCTTGTAAATTACACAACCACATGATGAAGAGCAGACCAGGTGATTAACTGCATTAACTACACACCTCTGACCAGATCACCTGCGCTCTGTCCACTGATTTATCACCTCTGCGTGAGAAAGTCAAACCTAGGATTTCAGGAAAATACCAGAACTGCTGACATGTCAACCCTAAAGAGCTTCGGCACAAGAATCTCTGGATTTACAAGAGTCAGATGCTGAAGCCAGGGCAATAAACTTACCACACTTCAACATCATATGGTAAGCTGGACACAGATTGATACTTGTCCAGTTTTCATTATTTATTTATTTATTTATTTATTAAATTAACATGATTAAAAAATGGAGATATGATTGGAAGATTATCCAGTTTTCCTGAGCACTTATGAAATCATGATACTTGCAATGTAGAAAACAAATTGTTTTAGTCCCTAGTTTCAGCCACTGAGGAATCTTTAGAGAGAACATAGCTTCCCTAAGTCTTCTGCAAAACGTGGATCTGAAGGGGCCTTTCATCACACTGCTATGAAGTGAATTATTGAAGATTAAGTATTCTTCAAAATAAGCATCCTTGCCTTAGCTGAGGAGAGGGATTTTGACCCTCAAACTGATGATCATGGTGTCATCACGAAGTATGATTTATATTTTTCCAAAAGGAAGGCACACTCAAACATCATCAACCCCTATTGGTAAGGATGAAGCCAGAGCAGTATTTTGGACGTCTGTTTGTTTTTCATATCCAGATATAACTGCACCTTCACTGATCTTAGGGCATATAAGAATCTTTTAACACCATACTGCAATCAGCTAAGGAGTCCTGCAAAGGAGCAGAAATTGTTTGGGTTTAGTGCCTGTAGGACATTTCCTCTCAAGAAGGCCAGAGTGAGTTTGAATTTATCCACCCGGATCTGGTCAATGAATGTAGATGAATCCATCTGAGTTAGTCACTTTTGATTTTCTCTATAATCAGCAAAGAAAAATGGATGCTTTTGGGACAAAATTCATTTGACTGATTTTAGATTTCAACATTAGGATGAAAGGAATCACATCAGAGAAGAGTGTACTTCTCTCTGCTGACTGTAGCAGAAGTCCATGCTGATTAGCTGAAATGTAAGTAACTAAAAATCTCTGCAGCTACAGATGATGTGTGGCATGTCTGTACAGACAGACTGTAATGGGAGTTCTAGTAAGAGAAGGTGGGACAAGGGAGTAATTAAGTAAAATCTCATCTTTTCTTATGCAAAATTTAAATATAGAATATGGTAAAGTGGCTGAACAACAATTAACTGACAGAGATAATGAGATGGGGGGAAAAACACTCCAAACAGAATGAGCACCAGCTTTGGCATATCTGGATTCCTGTGTGTGCCTTGCAAATTTACAATGTCAGATTGACATAATTTGAAGGAGATGGTGGGTATTATCCTGGAAAAAGAGAAAGAGAGAAAGAAAAAGAAAAAGAGAAAGAAAAAGAAAAAGAAAAAGAAAAAGAAAAAGAAAAAGAAAAAGAAAAAGAAAAAGAAAAAGAAAAA
>JAOWBP010004700.1:4787949-4818713 GCA_028571105.1 Tragopan temminckii | reverse complement strand
AAGAAAAAGAAAAAGAAAAAGAAAAAGAAAAAGAAAAAGAAAAAGAAAAAGAAAAAGAAAAAAAGAAAAAGAAAAAGCAGCTTTGCATATGCATATTTATTTATTCAATGCAGCAGCAAATTCTGCTTTTCTCTGAGCGGCACCTTTGCAACTTACAAATTTCTCCCTATTTGCACAATTAGTGCTGGCTGATACATGCGCTGGCTGGTGAAGCATTCTCTTCCGTCCTCTCCCCTGCCAAATGCATAGGCCCTCATATATTCTGTTGAAACACATAGCAAGTGCATGTTATTGATAAGCTAACCTGTAAATTTTGGATCATAATCCATCGTGAAAACAGCTTTTCTCTGTGGGTTGCATAGGATGGGAGGACCTCCAATGCGTACTCATCAATACCTTAGATATACACTATAACTCATATGCACTACAAAGAGAACTGTGAGGTCCAAAAGCACTATTTAGGGTGAGCTGAACATGCAATATGGATACTGGTTAGGGCCACAAAGTTCTCCTTTCTACAACATAAATTTCAATAATCCAAAAATCAGAAATTCTGAGTTCTGCTCCCAGCTTCCACTTGCTCGAAAGGCCTCAACTTCTCACTGGGTTTGTTCGTCAGTGCAGTAGTTGTGCGCCAACCACAGGCTGCAAAGTCTAGTCATCATAAAATGCTTCTTATTGCTCATTTCAAGAAGAAGCAAACATAAAACATTTGTTTCCTCATCTAACACAAGTTTTCTCCCATGTTTTCCTCTTACCTCCAATGCAGAGTCTGCCTAGAAACACAAATAAAAGAAAAGCAGTTTAAGTGGGACATCACTTGGAGGGGCCAAGAAGCACCCCTTGGCAACCTTCCCTAGGTACCACAGGCCTCTCTGAAAGAGATTTCCAATTAGGTGTCAAATTAATAAGGCACTTCTGATGCTCCATTCCTGCAGGAAGACATTAGTAATTTGTTTGTTCCAAAGGCGCCACTCATTTTCACACAAAATGGCATTTAAATGTTAATTGAGTCAGGGGATGGGGAGTGCTTGCCAATCACTACGCAACTTAAGGTCAAGGTTTTTGTCTTAAAGGAGGACTCAATGTTAATTTTAAATTTAAAATTCTTGACAGATAGCAGGTTTTCAAATGCCTGCTACAATCTAGCTTGTTTGATTCATTTTAATGAGTAAGTAACTCCTGGCAAAATGAAGGTTTCCCCATGTCTTCAAGGAAATGGAAGGGCAAAGAGGCACAGTGGACTAATCCTGCATCCACTACAGGGAACAGGAAGCAAAACCAATTTAGACTCCCATTCATCTCCTTGCTCCCCATATAGAGAACGAAAAGAGTAATTTACATTCCTACAAACACTAGGCAATTATTGGAGGTTTCAGTTTAAAAGAAGAAAGAAAAAGAGTTCTCAATATGGAATTCAGCTTTGACTCTCTGTTCTGGAGGAACATTTTGTGTCTGTGTATGTTTGGTTATTTATTTGCTTTACAGTTGTTTGTTGTTGTTATTTTAACCTTCAGATTGTGACTTATAAATAGGTTAAATAACTGCGATTTCTTTGTGCCTTTTTTCCAAGTGCGTGAACCAAAAAGGAGGAAGATTCCTATATGTTAGGTAAAGTTACTCAGGCTGAATCAGTGACATGTAAATAAGTAGGTGTGTCTGTACATGAAAGACACCAACAGGTCTTTGCAGAGCTTTAGAGGAGGGTCTCAGGGCTTCAGACGTGCATAGACAGTGTTGTTCTCTTTTCCTTTCTGCCCCGGCAGACTTACCCAACATCAGTATCACTTCCTGTCAGTCCTAAGAACAACCAGAGGGGTTTGCTGCATTTACTTCTGCTGGTCACAAGCTGTGGATGGGGTTGACATTCCTCTCACACAGTTCTTGCAACCTCTGTGCAGGTACATGATAGACTGTCACATTTCCCAGGCAGCCTTTCAGGGGGTGATAGATTCAGATTGTCACTAACTCGAACTTGTGACCTGACCGAGGTAAGAAGAAACAAGGGCTGCTTCTGCTTTCCTTGTAGAGAGAAGCAAGATGGGGAGGAAATGAGATGGGTTGTGAGTGATCAGGGCAATCACTGAATTACCAGCAGTTTTGCAGATGCACTGCAGAAGCCATGTGAACGTCACTCAGAATGGATTATTATTTCTCTCTGTTGATTGTGAGGGAGGTCTTTGCATAACTAATTCAGATAGACACACCTGCCAAGTTGGCTGAAATGAACTCTATGCTATCTGTTGATAAGAATAACAGGATAGAATTTACTTTCATCTCTTCTTAGATCAATTAAACTAACTCTTACCTTTTCCTGTGGTCAGATTGAGGACTCATGTCTGCCCTTCTAGAAATTACACTGTAGGTGTACGCATTGCAGGCATGCACACAGGACTCATGAACCTGGACACCTAGCACTCTTTGAACCTCTCTCTGTTTCATTTCCCTCTCTTAGCCAGGCATTGCATTCCCATGACTCAACAAAATATATAATGGTGTGAAGATGCTCAGATTCTACAATTGCACAAGTGTTTTAAATAGACAATATTTGAAGAATAAAGGGTTTTTACTTGATTTACACTACCTAATTTTAGAGAACTAGTTTCCTCCATTTGACTTTATGGCAAATTGAGAGAGGTAGATGAATGTTAGCCCTCTTCAGCAAGATATTCAGTCCTCTAGGATCTCTACTGACCCTTAAGCATGTAAAGATTCCTCTGTTTGGTAGAATGAGGTTGGGGCATTAAACAATTTTATTGTGCTGCAGCTATCTATCTGTTATAAACATCAACAAAGTCCTCAACAAAGAGATTGCTGAACAATAAGCTTGACCTCTACATGTTTCGATAACTGTAGTGTTTGTTTCACAACACTATAACACTTATTCATGTCATTGCCATAGGTGCATGCCACTGCTGTGATTACCCTGGAAAATATACTTTCACGCACTGAGTTGGAATGCAATTGCACTGAGTTGCTAACAATCTCCCAGGCCTCTTAAAGTCTGCAGGACTAGAGAGTGTAAAACACCATAATGCTAAACTAAATCAAGAAGTAATCTCAAGAAAAAGAAACAGATACATGCTAGGAAGTTGGGTGGTCCAATCTTCAGCTAATGCAGCATTGTTACCAAAATGATACTGCTTAATTTCCTGCTACTACTAAGCTACCAAAGAACTTTGAGTCTCAGGTTTGATATTTTCCTGTCTTTGTGATGATGCTCAGAGAGAAATTTCTGTTGATATATAGTCTCCAATTGTAGCATTCAATTTTATTTCATTTTAGTTTATTTTTTATTTTTTTTTCCTTATTGCGTAATTCATTCTGAACTCCCTGTGCTATTTCTGCTCCTCATGTCATCACTTTTCTTTATAAAGTTACCTAAATGTTTATAGTTAATCAGGAAAGAGATTGATAAAACAAATTACCTTTGCATTTGTTCATGGAATGAGTAAATTCAAACATACAGAAATAAATATCTTACTGCTCCTGAATACTTTCATTTATATGTGACAGGTCACTTACTTTTCTTGCAGTGTACGTACAAGTATGATGGTACAATTCAAAAATATAGCATAGACTAGTAAGTGTCACCATTGCTATCTTTTCTCATGTAAGGAGACCTAAAGAATATCCCAGGAGGCTAAGCTGCCAAATAATAATACAAAAGTCATTGTTTAAGACTGTAGTAGAACAACTGCTTTGAATAAAATGAGATCAATCTATGATTTTCCCTTCCAAGGAAAAGGAAATCTATAGGCTCCATCAGATTTGGTTAGTTAGAAAAGTAGATGTGTCGTGTCAATCTAGTCATGTAATCTGCAACATAACTGCTGTGAATTTCCAACAAGAATTTTCATTTGGCACCCTCCCTAGATAAGTGTTCACATCATTATCAGGTCTTTGAATAAGTCTATGTCAAGGCTAGAAATAGACTCAGAATTAGACTGAAAAACAGGAGAACTAAGTTCCTGTCCAGTATCAAGAATCAGCTACTGTCTTTGGAAATTTTTCATTTCTCTCAATTTTTGCTTGCATTCCCTGTCTTAATTTTACCTGGAATTGAACTGTCTTTGCTGTTGGAAATCTAACTGAATGTGGTAGTGCACATGAAGTGCATGCATAGCACTTAGCAGAGCTGGATCTTGGTGGTGACCACTGGGTGCTACTGAAATACAGACCAATAAAAACAGGCAAAGCAACTATCCCTTCATTCTCATCTCACCTTCTCCTTTATTAGAAACAAAAACAAACAAAAAAACCTAGCATAATAAGTACAGAAATAAAACAATGAATTCCTAGTTCAGATTATTACGCCAATACAAGGTTAAACAAAAACACCAAAAATCCATAGTGGGAACATCTCAGAAACAAATATTGGAAAACAGAAAATTCAAAGACTACCAAAAAATATGAAACTATTCTGAAAGAAGAATTTTAGCATCCTGACTGTTTTAACTTTTCTCTGGGCCTTGGTTTCCTGGGTTATTTTAGATGCTCACTTCATGCACATAGAGATTACTTTGTATGGCCAAAACTTACTCTGTTGTTTTACGGGGCTTTTTTTGAGACTCCTACTCTATACAGGATCTCATTTCTTTAAATATTATTACCTCCTGGGAAAAGTAAAATCGAGGACATTTCATTAGGTGTGAAAAAAAAAAAAAAAATTGCTTTTGTTTTGTCTGGAGAAGCAAGGGAAGGAGTTAAAGTTAAGATGAACCGAACACATGAATGCACTGTGCCCGCTGGGGTCTGGCTGTATATTCATTATACAAGGTCAGGGTCTCACTTCCATTCCTCCTAGTGTAATTTAGGTAAAGCCACCACACAATGCCTGACCTTTCCATGGGACAAGCTCCCTGCCTCCCTCCTGACATGCTGCAGTAAATCTGTGTGTAATTAAACATAGTGTTCCGACATGCCAGGTCTCTGTGGCAACCTGGCCTCCCCTCTCCAGCTGACCTTTCAGATTGAATCCAGCACAGACCACCAAGGCCAGGAAATGTCTGGGATCAGAGTGCGGCGCAACAAAGCAGGGCATGTCTGTGCAGATTAAAACACACTCCCTGCCTTTCCCTCCACTTGGGCCTACATTGCACCACATGCTCCATGCTGAAATAGTGATAGGAAGTGTGGCATAAGACTATGAAGGCAGCTTTGCTCCTTCAGCCACCCTTTGGGCATGGGATACCTCCAGATCCCCAGCTGCAGCGTAAACTCAATGGGCAAAACATTGAGTAACACGCAGGAAGACTAGGTCCTGCTGTAAGGAGCTCCTGGTCTGAGCAATAGTCTTTGGAAGGGTAGAGGCTCTTCACAAAAGTAGGGAATTCACAAGGTTGCATGTGTGGTGGATAATCTGGCCTGATCAAATTATCTATCAGACAGCATAGCTGCTCTTGGTCATGAAGCTAGGAGCAGATGGGGTGTAGCCATATCAAAGATCCGAGAATTAATTGCAAGAATCTCTTCTAGCCCATAGGAGTTTGCCTAAAACCTCATGTGGGACTTCAGCTTACAGGAAGCTGCAAGAAAATACAATGATAGTTTACCAAAAGAGACAAGTTTAAACTTTGGAGAGAAAATGCAGTGCAACAATACTGGGTATCTAAAGATGCTCATTAGTGGCTGCAGATACTGTTCTGAAAGGACTAAAAGGGCAAGCAGCTACTGCACACAGGACTTTGGGACAGTGCTTAGAGTGAACTCACCTATCTTCATCTATATGTGCACTTGAGCTAGTCTTCTAGATTTATTTTATAGTCAGAGGAGAGAAAATGAATATTCAATACATATGAACAGCAAGACTGGATATAGTTTTCAACCATTAGATTTATACAGATTGGTTAGAGAAATCCTATCCCGAATTCTTCATTTATACACTGACCGGTGAGCACAATTCCAGTGATATAAGGGGATCTCAGAAGTCCTTTAGAGCCCTGAAAGTCAGACTGTTTGTTCCCAGCTATATCAACCACAGTATATTCAAGTGAAAAGACCTCTCTGTGCCTCATTTTTGCTAATGAAAAAAAAAAAAAAGACGAAGTAACAATAATATGAAAAACTGTGTTCCTCTGAATTAGTAGTATATTACCACCAGCTATGTCTAGCACTGTCTAGAATAATAGAAGGAGTGAGAAACCTGAAAAAGAACAATTTTGAAATAACGTTCCTTCAAGTAAATGGTTCTGCAAATTTGGATATATCTTTTGGAAAGATTTGTCTGCCATGACAGGCATTTAGGACTACAATTAACTTCCTGTTAGTCAGAAACATCATTATCATGCTGGTTCTTTCTCACATCAGGAATGAAAGCAACAGAAGAGAAAAGGCAACGTAGTCTTTTCAGACAGGTTTCCATAGTTGGAAACTCTGCTCTTTTTTATCATCTTCCTTCATCTTAACAAGTCCGTCAGTCCTAACAAGGAAGTGGCAGTATCCTAGGTGTCCAAATGACCTTTTGGATGCAAGATTTTCAGGTGCACCATATCAAACTGATAACTGAAGTCTTATCACACAACCTTCCCTCTGCTATCCCATTGCTCTCTAATGTTAATAATTCTCAACCCCATCTTGCTCACGGCTCACGATCCCATTGTCCTCTAGAAGTTTCATGATATTTTCTCTGCTTTTACATTCCATTATTTTAATGGGGAGAGAAGTTAGATTTATAGGATGGTAATTGCCAGCACCAGAAGAGAGAAACCGAAAAAGACCTATTTTTGTAGGTCATCCAGCCATTTCCCTTGCCAATGTCTGAATGTTCTCTCCTGTATATGTTTTGCTCAACGTGTCTGTGACTGTCCTCAGCAACAGATTTTCCATTCCTTCCTTTGGGAGACCATGGCTTGATATACTTCACTGCCAGTAAGTGTTTTATTTCTGATATTTATTGTGAGTTTTTCTTTGCTTAATTGTATCCCATTACTCTTAGTTATATCCCCGTGGACCATCTTAAATAATTCCTTCCGTCATTGGCATCTTTCCCCTTCAAGTTTGTGTATTTATTTCTTGTCCCATTAATCACCCTTTAAGAAAACTACAGTCTTTCAGCACCTTCATCCTTGAGATATAGAGGAGAAGTCTGTACCTTCTTAGGGTCATTTTTTTCCTGTTCCAAAAATCAAAGAGCTATACAGGTGAATTCCTTGGCAATAAACACAAAAGTTAAGAGAAACTGGTTAAGCTTTACCATTCACTGAAAGGGTGTTAGAAGAAACAACTGAAAGAAAAGGATTTACAATAAATGTACGAGATCCATTCAGTAGTCTAAAAACCATAAGTATAAGAACTCACTGGCACCCATTTTTGTGGAGTCTTGGCAAAAGCAACCTACATTGAACTGGCCACCTCAGGAATAGACGAAAAGGGTCTTTTTCATCTAACTTGGTGGATGCTGTATTGCAAGACACCTCTAACGGATGTGATAAGACAGAAGACAAGAAAGTAAAATTTTAAGAGCAGAAAACCAAAACACATGGACTAAATCAAGTAGGGTATTTGGTTTGTTGTTTTTTGGTCATTCCCTCAAAATTATCAGTTTGCAAACTTCTCTAAAAAGATTCAGAAAGAAGCAAAGTTCTTGCTGTATGGAAAACCTGTTCCCTGCCCACTTTCAGTTTTAAGTCTGTATAGTTCAGTTTCTAAGGATCTAAAATACAGGCTTTCAATTCAATTATGGGGTACAGATTTGGTTGCAAAATGCATGTTAGTGCTAGATGTCAGTATTGATACTTCCTGTTGTATCACTGAGGTGCAATGAAGATTACCTAGTTAATGTTCGCAGAGGGCTGAGAAGCACTGTTTAAATGTTATTCTTATGAGCTGTCTGGTTCTTTGGGCTGGTTTCATTTCTGTTGAAACTGCCACTAATACTTCCTTGACCTTTTGATTCAGCTGCAGCACCTTTGGCAAGAGACTTTGCTTTTGAGGCTGTTGGTATTTCATCCCTTTGATTCACTCCTGAGCCTAAAGCACACTTATTTACAGTCAGTATTAAAGCACAAGACCAAGAGTTAGTTCTTTCACCCTGGCCAAAAATCTGCAACATGAAAACTATCAGAAGAGGAGATGGAAAGCAAAGACAGAATGTGCCTGTGTGGAGTCCCTCTTGCCAGCATCCTCCTTTTGCAGCATTTGCAAAGGGAGGAAGAGATGTAAATCAAATCCATGGAAGTGTTAGATGGAGTCGAACTGACATTTGAAGCTGTAATACTTTAAAGTCAATATCATTATCTCTGATATTTACTGTAGCATACAATGCTTGGATGAAATGGTAAAGTTCACTTGTTCTTCCTGTACATACTATATTGTCATATATGCTGTTAAACACACGCACACATACAGAGAAACAAGATTTAGTTTCACCTAAACGTCCAATATGAAATGACATCTAAAACTATCTGCTGCTCAGACTTTTCAGAAGTGTGGTGCTGGCAACTGAGAAATTTCAATATGTAATTCAGCATATACATATACAGGGCCTGCACCAAAAGTAGTGCCTCCTACTTTATTATACTGGCCGATGACATCAAAGGTAACTGTTGTTGATATGATAAAGGTTAAGCCCTCCTGCCAGTATTCCAATTTAAGCCATTCTATGATTCTGCAATTCTGTTTGAGATGGTGGGTAGCTCAGAGAGGCTAAGATGACTAAAAATATGTATCTGAACAGGGGGCTGAGAAAATTCTGGACTTCTCAGGGGGTGCAAGATAGTGAGAACCCCACTTATACATAGATATTTGCAGTCAGTCAGGACTGTTTTACTAGACAATGGAGAGAAGTAATACCCCTGGGAGAGCACACACATCTTAGCTATCTGAGATGTGTATCTCAGGATGTGATGAATCATTCTCAAAAGAGGACTATTTCTCTCCACTGACCGTAAATGGAGGCTAGTATAATTAGACCTGACTGAGATGTCTCCCTTTTAGCCTTCAAAGTTAGGACAGATAGATGTCACCCCACGTTCCACTTTTTTTCTTTAGAAGGGAAGGATCATATATCCTCAATAGAGGGAAAATTGTTGAGCATGGAATCAAGAACTTCTGCAGTGTCTTCCAGTCTCTCAAATGAAGCTCTAAAGTGGTCTTATGCTAAACTGACCAGACTGATACCTTAATTTAGGCACTGATAACACAGAGTTATTTCTAAATACATCCATCAATTTCCTACGTCATCCATGGGGACTGCTGAGAGCAAAAGAAGACTTCAAGAAAAAAAGCTGAAGTAATTTAACCACTGAACCATTTTTTTCAGACCATTATAGTAATAAAAGAGGGTTTGGATCTAATATGTTTGTTCCTAATCCAAGAGTATCATTAAGTTATATATTGGATGCTGTTTTGTATTTGCTGAACTCCCTTTTATGGTTTGACATGCATTCTTTAAAGAAAGCAAGATGAGAACAGACATCCATTTTCTAGGTAAACTTATATGTTTGAGACCTCTTCTCATGCAAAAGATTATGCCTTTTCATTTATTTTACATGTCTTTAAATATTTAAATCAACTTATCATGTTCTGTTGTTTCTCTTAAAGCAAATCTCACCTCAGCATCACTTGTGACAAGTTGAGATATCCCACACTGGGCACAAACCCTCCTTCTGCAGCTCTGCGGTGCACAAATTCACATCCAGTAAGTCTCTGGTGTCTCACTCATTCACTACTATTGTCACAACAGCATCTCAGAAAGGACCTGGTAGCACAAAGCAGTCTACAATAGGAGTAGCATAACTTTTGTTGGTGATTATAACTGTTGTTGCTAGGAGTGGGTAAAAGCTATGCGAGGATCCCTGGATCACATTAGGGACAGGATTACAACGTACTGCTTGATAATCAGCAAAACAAGAGCATTGTAGACTTCCCAGTAACTATAGAAGATTACTAAGACAAAAATTTATTTGAGCTTATAGAGATTATTTCAAGAGATATCAGTGTTTCCAGATGCCAGAAAATTCTATACTACAAGTGATTTAGGTTGTTTCTCTTAAGGAATGAAGAAAAAAAAAAAAAAAAAAAAGCAAAAGCATCCTCTGTCAGTTCTCAGTTTCATTATTAATAAGCTCAGAGTTACATCTCTGAGAAGTGACCACCAAGATGAAGTCAACTGCCTTGAGTTCAAAAGGAATCCTGTTCATTTTTATGCCTTTGTAAATTTACATGAATTAAGCACTTTAATGTGATCAAGAGATTCATCATATATGGCTTCATCTTAGGAGGCGTTTCCTTTTTTTCTGTTTTCTTTCTGTTATTCTATCCACTGCTTTGTTATTATGTGATGGTTTAGTCTTCACGAATAATCATCCCTATTACTGTAGCAGCAGCAACAGTGGAAATAGCAAAACACGCAGAGAAAAAGAGAAGACATTGCTGGAATGAACAAAAAGTCCTGCAAAGCACCTTCAATTTTTTAGAGGGGATTTGAAAAGCTGTCAGTTTTCTGCTGCAAGCTGACTACTACCTCTAGCCACAACAATCGATAATAATGAAGCTTTCCACTTCTTATTTCTTCACCTGAGCTTTTCAAAACTCTTGACTAAGTCTAAACTTGGCAGACTGGCATTTGGGAAAGCTAGGTAGGCTTTGCTATCAATTCCTCTCCAGCTGTTCTCAGGATTCATTACTCCAAGGCATGTGGTTGGATGGTAGGAGTTGACTTTTTATAAGGACTGAAGACTAGTGTTGGAGCAGATTCGTTTTTCAAGGCAGGAAGCGTAACAAACACTTGTGGAAAATGGTGTTTCCTGCCTTAGACACACCGACGCTAATGAAAAGAAAATGGTGGCACCTTCTTCGCATTCTTGGTGGTATGCGTGCCTACCCAGGTGCTCTTTCCTCACAGGCTCCAGTCCTTTTTTTTCCTGCTTGTCTATTTATCAAGCAGTAACGTCAGAATTTTTATTATTTTGTTCCCTGAACAGCAGAGTTTCTCATACTTTCTGCCTCATGAATTCACTTCAAATCTCACTTGAATTTTTATTTTCCCCTACATTTATGTGACTAGACTTGGAGGCTCTGTACCTCAAATTCCACTCAAGCTATTAAGGATGCTTCACTTTCTCGCTGTCCTCATTTTGAAGGAACTGATATCTCATTCACCTGAAGTGTGACAATATTTAGCTATTCTGGGAAATTCACTGCTTGGAAGCTGTTCTGCAAAGTATTTTGTATTTTAAAATACAGATTATTGTTTCCCTTGAACCATCAGGCACTTTAAATGAGCTCATTCTACTTATAGGAACTGCAGTCTCATTTTACCACAGTGAGGTCCAACCTCATTGGGTCCAACCTCTGCTGATCCTATTGATCCATCCTGGTAGCCTGAGATAATTTTATTATGGATGGAAATCCCTGCTGGAGAAATTCCTCAGCTTCAGGAGGACGAATATACTGTGTCCATGTATCAGTTCCAGTTGCTCCTAACAGAGGTATAGGAAGCAGAATTCAATTTACAAACAGTGGGAAGTTTCTCTAGACTGGTTCAGGCATGTTTCATCCTAGTCTTACTAGGGAAACAAAGACAGGTAGGTTTAATCTTATATCCCCCTCCCCTATGATTTCTCTTAACATAGCAATAGGAAAAAAGAAAACAGCAACAAAACAAACAAACAAACAAACAAAATACCAGACAGTTCCAAAAACTCAATTTTCCTCAGGACTCTCCCACATCCTTGAACCACTTATCCATGGGCAGATTGTGGTAGGACAAGTGGGAATGGTTTTAAATGAACAGAGGAGAGATTTAGATTAGATGTTAGGAGGAAGTTTTTCACTCAGAGGGTGGTGAGGCACTGGCACAGGCTGCCCATAGAAACGGTGGTTGCCCCGTCACTGGTGGTATTCAAGCCAAGTTGGATGGGGCCCTGAGCAGCCTGATCTGCTGGGAGGAAACCCTGTCCATGGCAGGGAGGTTGGAACTGGGTGATCTTTATGTTTCCTTCCAACCTAAGCCATTCAGTGATGCTATGAAAATTGACACCAAATGAGTGAGTGCTCCAACTTACTGTGTCAAGTCACCATGTACATCTAGTTGATTTAAAAGTTTTGGATAACTTTTCCTCTCCTTTTTATTGGATGACATGTTCTAGTTTGCCAAAGAGTACAATACAAAACCAGAAAGCCACATGAGGTCTCTTTGCTTTAGGTGCCAGGGAAGAGTTGTAGAAAAGAGGCTGAGCAGGCTACTTGACTGCACTTTATAGACAGCTGAGGAAAAGGAGACCTAAGAGATTCATCAGCAAATCAATATCTAGTTCACCAAGAGCTCTCATTTGGTTAATGATATTCTGTATTTTGTACCTCTGTTTTTCTATCTGAAAAAAATCAAAGCAAACGTAAACTGAGATGGTTTTGAAGCTTCCTGTCTGAGGATAAGAAGGTCCTTCAAAGGGGTATGGACCAGCTAGATCACTAGGCTGAGGCCAGTGGGATGAAGTTCAGTAAGACCAAGTGCTGGGTCCAAGCACTTTGGTAACAACCCCAAACCATGCTATAGGCATGGGGAAGAATGACTGGAAGTATGTGTGGAAGAAATGGACCTGGGGTTATTGGTTGGTGCTTGGCTAAACATGAACCAGCAGTGTGCCTATGTGGCCAAGAAGGCCAGCAGGAGCAGGGAAGTGATTGTCTCCCTGTACTCAGCACTGGTGAGGCAGCAACTTGAGTACTATGTTCAGTTTTGAGCCCCTCACTACAAGATTTACACTGAGCCCCTGGAGTGTGTTCAGAGAAGGGCAGTGATGCTAGTGAGGGGTCAGGAGCATAAGTCTTATGGGGAGTGGCTGACAGAACTGAGATTGTTCATTCTCAAGGAGAGGAAGCTCTGGGAAGATCTTACCGCTCTCTATAATTCCGTGAAAGGAGGTTGTGATGAGGTGGACATCAGCCACTTCTCCCAGGTAACAAGCAATGGAACAAGAGGGAGTGGCCTCACGTTGTTCCAGGGGAAGTTCAGGTTGGATATTAAGAAAAATTTCTTCTCCGAAAGAGTGGTCAAGCACTGGAATGGACTGCCCAGGGATATTGAGTCACAGTCCCTGGAGTTGTTCAAGAAAAGCTTAGATGTTGTACTGAGGGACGTGATTTAGTGTGGCAATATTGGTGGTAGATGTGGTGTGGTGGCAGTGGTGAATGGTTGGACTAGATAATCTTGGAGTCTTTTCCAAACTTAGTGATGCCATGATTCTATGAATATTTGTCCTTTTTAGCTCACAGTTTGGAGCCTACTTAGTGAACAATATAACTGTGTCAAATGGGACCTTAGTCTTGATGTGTACATTGTCAGTTCAGTAGTTGCCAAAACTGTGAGGTCTTGACCTCAATTAAACCTATATCCTATGGAATTTAGTGGCAATAGCATGGGTGTGCCTTACATGGAATTCAAGCAGGTTTATAGTTTAATAAACAGATCTGTGTGAATAGGGGCTAATAAATAAGAGAATTACTGAAAGAGCAAGCTGCCTTTCACAGCCACGGCCTTAAACAGTACAGAATTTTAGTTATGACAGCTACAAAAAAGGAGATTTTTAACTAAAAGACAAAAATGCACCTTTGGCAGCGTTTTATTTACTCATTTAATTGATATTCACTCTTTGAGCTGACGCATTTTAGTATCAGACTGGAATGATCTATTACTTAGTAAACAGAATGATCTAAAGTAGAGGTGGAAGAGATCTACTGGGACAGATTTTCAAGCAATTTACATACTCTCTTATATATACAAAATATGAGCACCATTGCACATATAACTATACATGCAAGTCTGCATCAATGCATATGCAAATCAGGCTATTGTGCAGGGTATTATGCCCATTCAATGACTCAATTGGTGCAATTAACCGATTTCTATGCAGAACTCTTGTAAGTGGGCATGCAGATTAATGCAACTGCATGCAAAGCTTATACCAGCATTTATGTACTTAAATGTTCTGTGTATCTAGCCCATTAAATAGAGGTCTGTTTTAACTAGACTGTGTAATTCAAGCCCGACCAGATCACAGTGTGCTTAGAAGCCCAGTACATAAAAACAAAATCATATTTCTGATATGCTGTGTTACTCAAAACCACCAAAAGCCCTTCACTACTTCTCTTGGATTATGAAATCACAGTCACAGCCTATCAGACCGTAACATAGGAAAGACATTTTTCCTGATATTCAGTCTAATTTTTTCCTTGCTTAACTCTATCTTATTTCCTCTAGTCATCCTCCCACTCTAAACACTATCTCCCACAATATCATAAAGTGGCTGCTGTGTTTGCTTAATTCAGTTACAGTATTTCAAGGAAATGAATTTTACTTGTATGAAGACAAAAGGCCAATGTATACAGAAGGGGGATCCTCTTCTAAGGGCCGTGTTAGTGACAAGAGCTCTGTTTTGAGAAGTCTAGACTGTGACATATCCTAGTAAAAGTAAACCTTATGTAGCATCTTTCCCAGTACTCGCTAGACTAATAATGCTTGATGCTTTAACTGAGTTTGTCTCATAACAAGACTCATCCACATCCTGGGTGTTCAGTTTGGTTTGTCTGGGCCATATGGGGTGAAGAGGAATTGTCTTGGGCCACATATATGTAGGTTGCTCTGAAAGTAATGCCTCCTATTTATTTCCATGGAAACTACAACAGAGACAATGAGTTCAATAGCACTGCCTGATAGATCACATTCTCAGCTAAAAAACACTGTTTTTCAGTGTAGTTGTCACCACTAGCTCTGCATTTTTATCCACGATGAAATAGAGCCTGCATGCTATGCTTGTAAAAACATGCACCAGCACGTGGACACTTTAATGTTATGTGAGTGGCCAATGTAATGCTTGCAAGATGAAGCATCTTCCGCAAGGTTTCAGAGTGTACAAGTAACTAAATAAGGATAACCCAAATACTATGTCTTGAGGTTGACTTGCTCTGGTTGGTCACTGCAAACTTAGGATGTGCACAGGAACAGCAGACCCATTTCTGAATTCAACGAAAGAGTTCTTAGAGTAGCACAGTTCAGCTCTTAGAAAAACAAAACTGGAAGCTTTTAGATCAGAAGCATTTTTTCTAGTCCAGGCTCTGTCTAAAGCAGCACCAATTTGGTCCCTTCCCTAACAGACATGTATTTCTATAATATAAAGATTATTTTCATATAGTTTTGTTCCTTTGATAACCGCCTCTTTTTAAAGGTACAAGGTATTTATTTTCACAATGCAATCATGACATGACAAAAATGGAAAAAAAACAGTCTTTAAAAGTAAAAATTTGTTTAGATACAAAATGAGGGTTATCTATGGTTTTCTTTATATTGGTGATTGTGTTAAATCGGTATAAACTCATCACACACTATTGAGTTAAACAGCCATCATTACAAAATCTGCTTTGGTTAATGGCTTATAAACATTCTGCTTTATCAGACTTATGTAATACTATGCCTTGCAGACCACATATCTTAGAGCTATACTAGAAGCAGTTATTCCACGCTCAAGGTCCCCTTTCCTATATATCAAACAACAAAATAATGAAGAATTACACAGAGTTGCTAAAATACTAGAGAGAGAGGAGGAGGGAGATACACATTTTTGCAATATTTTGAACCTAGTGTCACTGGGACTTTTTTAATGCATAAGAGGCAGAGTAATTTTGCTCTAGTTCCACATTAATTCCTGCACAATATGCATTGGGGATATTATTTTTTTACAAGACATTTTAAAACCAGGCCTGAAAACAAGCAAAATCCATTACCGACTTACAGTAAATTCCTCAAGGATTCTGTGTACTTCCATTCCTACATCAAAATGGCTATACACACACACACAAAAACAGATTCAGCAAACATGGCAGTATATTTTAAGATTCACTATCTTGAAGAAAATAAGACAAGAAACAGCAGGCCCTATTCAGCAAATTTATTGTACTCCCTTAATTTCCAAACCTCAAAAGCACAATGGGCACTTACAGTACACGATCATTTTTAATTCCTAGAAAGTGATTTAAGATGAGAACATTCCTAACGATGACTTCCAGCAAGCCATTCAAACATGGCCCTGTTCCTAGATTTAAACACTCTGATGAGGCTTGTAGCCTTATTGATGCTTTGTATTTAATATGAAGCACAATTAAACTTTTAAAACTACTCTGTGCTGTTAAGTCAGGAAAAGTTAGTAGCTGAACTGTAAATCTGTGACCATATTTATATGCATATACATATATATACTCACATACACTGTGTAATGCTGCAGTAACAGAAAAGACTGGATTCTCTGAATTAAAAAGAGGTGGGGAAAGTGAAAGAAAAGGTACAGTGTTATACTTACTAACAAACAGATGCGGAAGGAAAACTGGAGACCTTACCTCTGTGCCAGGGCAGAGGGTATATACTTGCCTACTGAAGTTGTTCCCTAGGTTTAAAGGGGTTTGGTGCATACTCTAAATGTATCTGTGGCTGAAGAATTGGAAAACAAGTCAGAAGACTCATGAATGAATCTCAGACCTTCAACAGACTGAGTGAGTAGTTGACTTTTACATACATCAGTGTTACAAAAAAAACTAAAAATATCACCCAAGTTTTCATTATCTGACAACAGTAGTTGTCAGAACCCATGACACTTTCAAATGCTGTTACATCCAGAAAGATGCATGTAGGTGAGCAGAAAATGGCACAAATATTTAATGTCAGCACTCTCTAGCTCTTACACTGTGTGATTTGGCTCAGGTGGAGGATCAGCCAGGTGACAGAACTTGCAGTCACACTGCCATGTCTCCTTCCTTGTTGTCAGCAGTCAGAGCCGTGAGTAGCACAGCTGACCAGCTCTGTTCCTGCTCACAGAATGAAAGGCGTGGTACATAAAGTGTTTCAGAAACTGCCTTTTGAGGTAGCAGAAGGGGAAATGGGGCCCAAGAGAGTACAATTTTGTGGTTTCATTTTGCGAAGAGACTGCAGTTTTGGGTGTTCAGTTTGAGCTTCCTAGAGTAAAGCCAGCAGTGGTACTGATTTCTGTTGGAGCTCAGAATCCTGTTTCTTCTAAAAATTTCACACTGTCCTTACTCTCTGTGATAGTTTATGTTCTCTTCCTTTCACCTCAAGCAACTCACTGTAAAGCACACAAAATCAGAGCCCACCTTGCTTAAAGTCTTGAATCTGCAATAAATAGAAGAAAGAAGCTCCTGGGCTGGGTTTTGAATTAGGAACCTGCCAACTTTTGTTGCTTTGTTGTCCACAGCTGCCTGGCTGTGACAGATGTGGCAGAGATGAGACCTGACAGAGGGAAGGCTAGGCTCTCCTGAGCCTTGTGCCACACCGTGTCATTCACAGTGCATGCAAGGGATCGGGAGACGCAACACATTCTCTTTATACATGCACATATATAACCCTCCTTGTGTTGCACATTCCATGCTAAGCCAAAATTTTCTGTAGATTAGAAGAAACAGCAGTGAATTTGAGTGGAAACAGTGGAACAAAAAAGAATTTTGTTGTCACAGACAAGATTTTTGGTCTCTCTCCCACTACTTACTTGTAATGTTTTGTTAATGTATAAAATAAATCTAAACAGTGACCAGGATTTCCCCATCAGAAGCAAAGGAGGAGGAAGAACTTCATTTCAGTTCTATTTTTAAAACAAGAGAAGGAGAAAAAAAGGTGATTTTGTCTTTAGACTTTCAGACAAAGAAAGGGAAGAATGAGCTTGTAAAATGGTACCTTCAGAGTATGCTTTGGGTTAATGGGATGCTGATAAAGCAAGCCCTCAGCCTTACAAAAAAGAAAAAAAAAAAAAAAGAAAAAAAAAAAAGATCCCCTGGCTTCTCCTATAAATTGCTGTGTCGTTTACATATAAATGACTCCCCTCCTCTGTTTTTTCTTTGGACTTTGTATCATCTCCATCTATTCTGCCAGACAATAAAACAGCTGAACTCATCACCAGAATTTATAGGCCAAGGATTTGCTCTCGTCACCAGCCTAGGGCAATGCAACACAAAGAGGTTCAGTCAGGTCTAAAGAGCAGGAAGTAGTGTGTGTGCATGTCTATGTGAGAGGGAAAAAACTGAAGAGAATTATTTCCAATGGTAATTTTCTTAAAATGGTTACAAGATAGGCACGGCTGTGAATGTGCATTGTCATGTATATACGGTTGAGCTCTGGACTGTTGAGTAAGAGATTCTTTCGCATCCTATGTCTAACTCACTCATAAAATAATGAGCCTGAGTGTAAAAGTTTGATCTAAGCATATGAACTTCATGCTGAAGCACCATGCCTACTCTTTTGAAAGGTGTACTCCCATGCTGCCTTGTCCAGCAAAGCACAGGGGTAAAAGGGTGTCCACTGGTGTCTGTGGAATTTATGGATGTGTGCTGTAACTACACATATGTTAGCATCTTCTGGCTTACTGAAAAGCCCTTGACAGATAACTGGGAGTATGAAGGCTATATGCTTGTCAGAAAGTCTGTATGGTCGTTAGCATGTGGATCTTTGTGTTCAGGCACGTACTGATACACACTGACTTGTATATGGTTATGTCACGTTGTGCAAGTGTGTTTTGCCTTGTTTGAAAGTCTCAGTGAGAGTGTGTATATCTGCCTTTAAAAATTGCATTGCCGCAGCATATAAATATTTATATATGTAACTGTCATAAATCTGTCAGCTTGGCAAACGTATGAGTCGCCAAGGTAACTTTGGGAGATTTTTATTGAAGAACTCATAAGCTGGAGTTGAGGAATAGCTGAAAGAAATGAGAATTAATGGCTACTCAACATCACTATCATAAAGTTAGTTATCCCAACTTTCAGAAAATGAAGCAGACAGTGTGTTGGCGATCATGGGCACAGTGTAAGTACAACAGACTTGATGAAAGTGTAACACTGTGACTAAAACTAAATCGGGGTACTGGGTCAGTGCTGTGGGAGAAGCGTGGGCAGTCACACTTTGGAAATCAAAGGCTGTTGCTTTCCTGTGCTACACCGTGGTTGGTTTTGGAGGAGCCTTCCAGATTTTCAGCTAGAGTTTGTATATGTGTCAGCTTACAAAAAAGGCCTCCATAGGAAAATGTTTTCCTCATTGAAACCTTGCTTGAATACATGGCAAGCAAGCCTTTGTCATTGTTGCTCTGAGGCACTGGGCTGCACAGGCAGCTTTGCTGTGTTGTAGCTGATGGAAGAGGCACAACAGTTTATTATTGCAGAGATGTTTTCAAGAGTGAAATCACCTTTTCCATAGGATTTGTCTGTGCAGAGAAGTCTTTCCAGAGTAAGCTAGGCAGAGTAAGCTAGGTTTCTTCACCTGTAGCCTACTTGGCTCTGCTGACTCCTATAACAAGCTGTCCATGCAATAACACTGTTAATATTTGAATATAGCAACATTCCCTGTAATTCCTTGTCTAGCTTCCCCTGCCTTTGTTTTCCATTACAGACAAACCCAAAACAGGTTTGGCATATGTGTTTGCTGCTATATTTGATCAGAGAAGTGAGATGGGTTATCTCTTGTAGTGCTTCAAAAGCACAGAGTTAAAGGGTGATTGTAGAGGGGTACACTGGAGTATCTAAAATATTGGACTGTTTATAAGTCTTACTCTGCCTCTGATTTCTGGCTTATTAAATAATAATAATAATAAAAATTCTTCTGCCTGTTGTAAGGAAATAAGTGATTTTTTTTTTAATTAAAGGATGTGGTCACACTTCCTCTGTTCTGTCCCATGAAATATACCTTTAAAATCTGCAAACACAGCTGCTGTTCAGTTGTTTTACAGTACTGGGTTCAGTGGGAAGCACACAGAGCCACAGGTCCTGCTTGGATAGAAGAGGGGCTGATAGAAATCAGAAACAAACCCTCAAGGATGTGCAGATGAATCCAAGACTGTCCACACTCAGAGACACAGTGCAGGGCCTCACCTCTTCAGAGACACTTCTGATTCTTACACAGACCTCTGCAATGTTATGGATAACACTCTAATAAAACAAAAATCTAACATGTATCCTTTCATTGCCATGTAGTTAATTCCTTTCCATTACTGTTACTACTTTTATTAGAAATTCACTAGGACTCCTGTTTCTCGTCTCAGCTTAAGATGAAGGACTGCAGCATCTCACAGAGACATCTTCCAAATGCTATGTAAATGTTTTTGTTTTTAAGTACATGTTCCTCTGAAAGTTTTGGTCATGATTCATAGAAAGTGAGATTAGTAAAACATGACATATCTCTTATTACGTGTATTCTTTTAAATATCATAGTCATTGTATCATACAAAAGGCTTGGGTTGGAAGGGACCTCAAGGACATAAGTAATAATGTATAGAGCTGTAACTATGTGTGAGCATATACATAAAAGCACCCATATCCATCCACTCATACATAGAATAAAACACATTTCTACATCCTTAACTCTGAGGAAAAGCTTTTGGTGTGCTGTTTGTCCCTGTGTGGTACACCTCATCTCCTATCCCCATGTGTAGGGCTGAGCAAGTCCTGCCTGCAATGCTACTGCAGGGCCAGCTGGTCACAGTCGGCAGCTCTAGTTAATAACTTTGAAAGCTGAGTGCAGCTTTCGGCTTGATTTCCATGTAAGTCAGTCTTGCTTGCTATTCATCAGACCCCTATCCCCTGCCCTCCTTCCTCGGGCATAATTGGCCTCTCATTATTTGCACATTATGGAGATATCTTACTTATTCGGGAGTGTTGCAGAGTCAGATGAAGCAAGAAGTGCACACTTCCTGCCTGTTCTCTTACTGTCTCACTCACAAATTGCTCCTATTTCTTTATGGCAGAAAACAAAACTAAACCCCAAGCCTAAAACAAACAAAAGCCAAGGATGCAAGTTTCAGACAGCAAACGAGCAGTGCGGCACTATATCAAGCTGGATTTATGACATCCCAGAGTGTAGGACAATTCCTTAAAATGCACTCACAGTCAGGAAAGTGACTGTATAAAATGCCATCTGGGGTTTCCATATTTTATTCTCTTTCTTTCTCTCGTAAGGTTTCCAGGTTGAGTTTGTTAAGTCAAAAAGACTTTTTTCTAACTCTCAGCTCCACCACACTCCCATAAGGATGGGTCATGTATTATCGAGCTCTTACATCATCTTACAGGAGAAAGATTCCATCAAAAAATGCAGTTTGATCATGTTCACCTTTCTACCTTGTCTGCCACCTTGCAAACCAGCAGAATTTCATTCAAAATGCAATGAGGGGCTAAATACACTAATATTCATTTGCACCTAATTCACTTGGGAAAAATAATTTCAATCAAGGAGGTATATACAGACAAATTGGATTAATTTTGCAGATGTTTTGTAGTTGAGTCACATAAACCTGCCATTTTGATTTTCTTTTCTTTTCTTTTCTTTTTTTTATTACAAGGAACTCTGTAACAGTATTTAAAAATATTCAAATCTGAAAACTGTAAAGATATATTACAGTCAAACTGAAATACTTGTTTTATTTCACTGAGGAAACATACTGCTGTTGTGCTAGCAGATTCCAGCCAGGTTAGTTCAAAGCATTAAAAAATATACGTTTTTGTTTAGTCAGAAAAAATAAAAACATCAAAAAAAACCCTAATTGTTTTATGCTATCTGAAATCCTCATTTTTGGAAATGTGAGGAATGAGAAGGAATCAATGATGTAGCCTGGTGCAGCACAATGGAGAAAAAAATGTAATTTCTTAATTAAAAATTATGAATGTTACTTTTATTGTGTAGAATTCCCTACAGAATAGCTCAGATCTTCCTCACAGTGACTTCCAATAGCTTCTTAGAAAGCTGGCCTCAACATCAGTACAATTATGATCTTGCTGGCTAGCTAAAGTGAAGTGAGAGGCGTCTCTTTGTGCATTGAGCCTTTAATTAAGAAATAATAAATGAGATCTACCCATAGTTCCGTGCACTGGGCTTTGACATAGGAAATATAAAGACTGAGGAGCTGTGATTCATGTTCAAATATAATGCATGGTTAGGTAACATCCAAACTGATCAGAGAGGGGAGCCAAGGTCCTGATATAACCCAACCATTCATCACTTATCAGCTCTAACCTCTTGACAAACAGGGCACCCCTCCCTCCTTTGGTAATAGGTTAATTAATTACCAATTTAGAAGTAATCTTACATATCAGCTGTTGCCCTTGATAAGAATTAATTGCAGATACTTTTGGGGGAGGAACACATTAAACGAACCTTTCTTTAAAAGCAAATATCAGAAAGCAGATGAGGGGCAGGACTTGTAGAGTGGTTCCAGAGATAGGAGGATTGTCTGAATCCACTTTGGCAGGGCTGAGGATGACAATGAAACTCATTAATTTTATTTATTGAGGAATTACCAAGATTGTGATAAAACTGTTCTAAGCTCATTTGCAACCCTCCTCGCCCACCCGTGTACAACTCCCTGAAGCAGAATCTTCACCCACTCCTCCTTCTGGTGGGGGATTTAAATGCAATCCTGTTTTCCTTGCAGAGAAATAATCAATCTCTGTAATTATCATGGATGAGATTTTTGTCACTTAAGTTTAGGAAACTGGAAAGTAGATTCTTAGGCTCCTCCTATAATCAGCATATGTCACTTTAATCTATTCAGATGATGAATTGCAAGTGTCCACTTAAGAGTGAGATGAACACTCAGCCAAACTTCATAAACTGTGTTGTTCACCTGCTCTCTGAAGGAAACCTTGAGTTACTTCTTTGGGTGAAGATATGCAAGTTTTAGGCAGAAAATTCTTTTTGAGTAGCATTCAATTGTTTTACCATATCTGAACTTCTTTTCTGGTGCTACTGGCTCTAGACTTCCTCCAGAGACAGTAAAGGAAAGGAAGGACCTTCGAAGATGAGAGGGGTGCAGTCTTATTAGATGTCTGCTTTAATATGAGAATCATCTTGCAAGTTCCAATACCTCTGCACCTACTACAGCGTTTGTTTAGAGATAGAGGTGCTTGTACCATGGGATGTCAATAGGCCTGGATGAATCCCAGCCTAGGTAGTCTGTCCAACACCTGTCCCACTGCCACAGGTTCTTTAAAGCAATGTATATGACATCTGATGTGTTTGAAAACTACTCCTACTAGATTATTTCACTGTGTTGAGAATGAGCTTTCATCCTGAATGACCACAGGTTTAGGCTGACCTTGACACAGTTATAAAATGTAAAGTGATTATGACAGTATCTGATGTCAGACTGCAAAATCAAGTCCCAGAGTCAAATCTTAGCAATGCAAGCTTCTTCTTGCTTTTAGAGGCTTTGAAATCTGAGATCATGAAAAAAACTGGTAATGGCTATAAAGAGCTCAGTGAATCTAGATCTAAACTCCTCCAGAGTTGGAAAGGCTTTTCACAAGCAGTGTAGAGTCTTCTCTAATAAGAATTCAAACTCACCAGACCTCCTGATGTTTATCCATTACTACAAGAATATATGCTTCATTTCCCATTCCCATTAACATGGATAGCTGTGGCAAAGGTGCATGAGAACCAGCAGGTTTATAGATCTGTAGCCATATGAATTATCAGCAAGATGCTTCAAATCCACTGGGGTCTGATATTTACATCTCCTGCACAGAGCCATCATGAGGTCTATGCATCACTTGAGTCCTACCTAAGCACTCAGCTGGGCTCTGCTCTTTCATTTTCTGTGCTGCAATGAGATCAACCCAAACTATTCTCACCATCAGCAATATCTGGCTCAGAATTTTAGGGCAAATTTGAAGATTGGTTCTTATTTTATGGTACTGAGTTTCTTATTTCTCACAATACCTATGTAAATTTTAGGAGTCAATATTATATACTTCCATTGAGTAGATATAAGATTGATGATCTAATTCTTTTCCCTCCACTGCTTTTTGAGTTTTTGTTGGTCAGAAAGAACTGATTTTCCATGCCAAAAATATCTGCATAATATGTTCTTAAAAGAGAACATATTCTTCAACTCTGTGCAGAGAGTATTGGATGGAAAAAATAATAAAAAAACTCGTGCTGGAATAATTACAAAATAATAATGACCCAACAGTTCCAAGAAAAGAAGACTGGGGAAATGTCACTACAAATTCACTACTAGTTTGAAATTTGTTTCATACCTGAAGGTCTAAAATCTAGTAAGTTAAAAAGCAAATTAAGCAGTTTAAAATCATGGTTTTAAAATACGTTCACATGTTCTAATCTGATTTTCTAAAATTTCTTTGTCACATTTTTTCCAGTTTCCATACATGACATTTAGAACAATGAATATTACATTAAAAAACAAAACAAACAAACAAAAACAATCTCAAAAACTCTTTTCCAGTGGGAAAAAATAATTGCTGTCCAGTTCTGGCATGCCACTTCCCAATTTTGGGTATATATAGAGCAATGTTATTTAGCCATTCCACTGCTAATGAAGAACCTCCTTGAGCTCAGTGGTAGGGGGTAGCGTTTGTGCTGCAGGAAAACCTATTTCTGAGACTCCTTGTCACCATGAAATTCTAAGTGGCTGCAGAAAGCAGCATAACAAACACCACGAAGTCACAAACACCAGTGGTTCTGTTACAAAAGCATTTGCTGCTAGGAATTTGAACAGCATTGTTACTATTTCTAACTGCAGCACAGTTCCTAAAATGTTTTCCCTAGAGCCATGCAAACATGTTGTTGTAAGAAAATGAATGGAAACTAGGTTTCTGAGGTGATTTTTTTTTTCTCCTGATCGAGACATGGAGTTGAAACTCGGCTCCTCGATGTTTAGAGCCTTCAGAATTTGATAAAAAAAAAAACACCTTGGTCTCAGATCCGCAAACCATTTATTAGTTGTAGGGCAAGATTCAGAGTTTCATTTCAAATTGGGCAAAACTCTGCTAGTGAAACACAACATCATTACGAGTCCCAGAGTAAACAGGGATGTCAAATTCAGACCTGTGGTTGTTTTTATTTTTCGGTTGCTTTTACCTATGAACCTGTCCAAAACTGGAACATAGCTTCCTCTGAAGAGAATCCCTAGAGATTCTTAGTCCCTGCTAACCCTTCAGTCCCGCATTCCTCACCAAATAGATGTCATACATCATTTCTGAAACTCAGACTACAAATGGGAGCTGAGAATGTGCATTTCCTAGAGGCAGGAGTAAATGATTTCCCTGACATCTCTTTCTCCTATATGGTATTCCACCACCTATTGTCCACTCCATATGCGTCCATCTCCCTGGCAATATCCCCAAGAGATGGCTGATGTCCCGCAAAATAAGCTAGAGAATGCATCTTTAATTGGTTCCAGAAGAAACTTTATTACCCTGTAGCTAGCTTCTTTGTTTTTTTTCTATAACAAATTATCCTAATGATCTGACCCAGGACCAGATGTTAATTGCAATGGAAAGTAATCAATTTCCTTTACTGAGCGTGAACTCATTTGCAAGGTTAGTCAGTGAGCAGATATGGAGTTCTTAATGAGGCAAGAACCTAGCAGACCTTCTGGGTTCCTTGTGTCAATTCCAGGTTTACTGCATTGCACCCATTTTTACCCTACCCATCTTTACCCAGGCCACAGTATTAAAAAAGTGGTGAAGAAAAAAAGTGCAATTTGCCTCTAATCACTTGGTAAAGGACAGGAAAAAATAATAATGCAACAACAACAGCCATCTGAGAGCAGTAGATTCTGAGAGATAAAATCACCCTCTGTATATATATATAAAAATAAAAATAATAAATATGTAAATCACACAGGAAATTATGGCTAACGGCATGTTGTTTAATAGAGGGTATTATTATAAATATGGGAGATGCTCAAACAACAAATTAAGCCTGCAGTATTCTGAGAAAGAGCTCAGAGGACGCAACCTAAATTCTAACTTGGCTGCCGTCTTCGGTGCTTCTGTGCTTTCGTCTGGGTTTTATATCACCACCGAGCACAGCTTTAGGAGGGAAAGGTTGGGCCATCTAGAGCGATAAAAATATAAAGAGGGGAGGGTAGGAGCAGAAGGAAGTACTTAATCTTCCAGTGAACTTCTCAAAAGATAGTTCTGTAAGAAAAAGTGTTTTCGCTAGGTTGGACGGGGAGAATGTTTTCCATCCTGGGGAGGACAGGGGGAGGAAGGTTATCTGTTCAGCAGCCAACAGGATAGCTTTAATAGTGCAACCTCTGGTGTATTTGCACCAGTGGAGCTGAAAATTGGAGTAAACACCATTGCTGTAAAGAGCAGTTTAGTCTGCCTACCTAGGGGTTGCAGTGGGGCAATTACACCCTGCTGCTGCTTATGGTAAAGCTCTATTTTACCCTGGCTCTAGCAAACAACTTTTTTTTCTTTCTCCTTTTTTCTTTATTTTATTTAAGAGAAGATATGCTTCCCCTCCAACTCCCTCCCAGTTCCTAATTCTAAAGCACTCCATGCTGCTTTTCAGCCCAATTCCTAGCATGCAAAATCCCACATCCACCATTTTATATGTGAAAGGGGACCATAAATTTAAATCAAGGTCTCTTCCAACCAAACTTGGCTTTAAAATATTTAAGAATCAGCCCCATTGCATCAAGATTGACCCTCCTATCTCAGTTAACTGGGAAATCTTAGGTAAGAAAGCAAATAGCTGTTTCTCACGAGGTGATCTTCCACAAAATCCTCCAAGGTATACCAGCTGTCAGAACAATCTCCATTCCAAGGATACTTTTGGACACAGGGAAGGAAAGCAGGCTATCAGGTGAGAGATAATAATGCCTAGGACCATCACTCCTTTTCAGAAGATCTCTCTCATCTCCAGTTCCAGCAAATGATCCTGGGAATTTACATTTTTGGAACTGGCAGTGCCACTCCAGAGAGATACACAACTAAGGTGAACCCAGACATGAAGGCGATGTGCTGGGGAAGTGATGGAGGCAGACAGGTAAGAGAAATCTAAGGCAGCAAGACTTAATTAAAGAGGTGTAGGGAAAAGAATCCATCTCCATAATATATTTTTTATTCATATATATTATAGCAGCTAATTGCAAAACTGAAATCTCAGTGGCCCCCAATGGAGTTACATAAAGCACAAGTAATTTTCAGTGCATTCAGCTAGAAAGGGGTATTGGAAGGTGCGTTCTGCATCTGTCTACATTAATAAATAGTGGTTCAGTAAGAGACTTTCTCGGTGACGAGGTCACCCCCATGTTGTTCCTATATTAGAGACCCTTTCAAAGTGCACACGACAGGTTGTTCTGCTACGTCAAGCACAGGGTTCGACGAAGCCTGGCAGCTTCCCAATTTGTTTGAGGTGAATACGAATCCTGGAGGCGAGGAGGGTGCCCGTGGCTGAGGAAGAAAACGTGCTTTTCACTGTCATCTCTCATGTGTGTTCAGGGGCAAAATCTGAATGGAGGGACTTAGTATGCGGCAGCTTCCCCACCAAATTGACTTAATTGGAAAGATGTTTAAGGAAGAATGTGTATCATTGTGGTTCTGTCTGAGTAGAGCGAGCGTGCAATCAGCTCTGCTTACAGAAGAGAAGTGGCAACTTTCACTGTACGCCCTGGAGTCAGCTCTGCAGGAGGAAACATGCTTTATAAAAGTCCTCTTCTAACAGTTGTTCAAGCTCTTTTCTGGTCTTTTTAAACACGTGAACATCAGAGGATCACTTCACTGAACTGTGAGAAGATGGACTTGATAAGTGGTCACAGTTTTGGGCAACCTTTGAGCCCATTGCACTGTTCTGCCCACCATAAGGAAGAAAGAACTGCTCCTGGACCTGCTTCAGGGAGAAGTGATATTGGCGCAGTGAAGACCTCAAACCTCTTCACCTGCAGTTTGGTCTTATCTGCTTTCAGCTCTGCGAGCCCACAGCCTGTTCATCTGCCTGTCAGACACCAGTCCCAACATCTGCATGAGTAATCACTGCAGATCCCAAGCACTGCATGTGACTTAGATGCCACTTTCTCCCTCACTTATCCTTTCCCTGTCCAGTCCAAAATAATAAACATGACTGCTATTTTCACCTGCTCCCCAAAGGAGACGCCCAAAAGCACTTTTGTGACTACTTATCATCTTTCCTTTCTGTTCAGAATCTTTTTTATGCACCAAGACAGAAATTCTGTCTGCTGGGCATCCAGAGAATGTTACCTCACTTTCCTAAGGTTGCTTACAGTAAAACTTTTTAGCAGGGAATGCATATTACCAGGGAATGCACTCAGTCATTAAAACGAACCTGCAAAGAAACTGCAGAAGATATCACAGGAGGTTCACAACCTATGCCATGAACCACACAAACACATTTTCTTTCTTCACAAAGACTCAAAGCCATTCAGCCTCCTTAGCTGGGGCTCCCATCCAGTGGAAGGGCTGGGAAGAGGGTTTCAGGGGTGAAGTATAGTGTTGGGCTGATGTAAATAGCCAAGAGATGCACAAAGGAAGAGATGCAGATCTGGAGATTGCCATGATGCTGGGCCTGGACACCCACTCTAGTGGTGGTGTCCCGGTAAACGCTTCCCCATGGGCAGCACTTTAGGCAGTTGTGCAGTGCTGCATGTGGGGAAAAAGAAACTTCCTTCTGACCCCTGCAGGCAATCAGTTTACGCCCTGAAGCATGAGATTTGATTAGCCTCATTATCTCAGCTTACATAACTGTAAACATTATTAATGGTAATAAAATTATCTAGCCTGTTTTAATAATACAGCCACAGTATTTGTCTCGATGACCTCCTGTGGCTGTAAATCCCACAGCGGACTAGCACACAGCATAGTGGTTCTTTTTATTTATTTTAAATTTACCAGACATTAATTTCACCAAGTCATCTCTTGTTCTCCCATTATGGGATGGAGTGAGAAGAAGCCAACCTATGCATCTTTCCTAATGGCATACACAAGCAACACCAAGTCCATTTAGTAAGTCTGAGAGTAAACACCACCAGACATTGAGTCTTGGGATTCATTGTCTCTCCGTAGCTGTCAACTGACACATCCCCATGATATCATGGGACTGGCCTGCATTCTTTAAAACCCAACATGAAGTTAAGGAGATGAAGTACAGTACATTCGAATTCATCAGTTGCTTGAAGCCTAAGTTAGAGTTTTGACTTCCAAGTAACGTAATTGCCCTGATCCCCACAGAGAGATCTTGCCGCAAGGGAAGCAGCAGTACCACTTTACTTTTCGGACATAAAATGTCACCCCACCTCTGATGCCCCTGCTACCACAGTCAAAGAGCAGAGAAAATCTCCCTCCTGCCAGAAGGTGATCTTTCTCTAGAGGTCTTCCTCAGGACGTACTCTGGTAATGTTCAGGAGAGCAAAAACTGAAAATGGACACAAATCTCCCTAAAGAAGGGGGTACACGTTTGCTCCCCAGTATGAGAGGTGAAGGAAGATTCTGTCTATCTTATGCAAAGAAGTAGCTGGGCAAATCAGAGAGAGCAACCTATTTCTAGCCTTGCCTGCAGCAGACTGCATCTACCAATGCAATTTTTATGGAAATGCTGAGAATCTGCTCCTGTATCCGCATTTTTAAATACTCATGTTTGTGTTAGAATGCAAAGTTGGAGATGCTTTGAAGAGTAAAGGAGTAATGAAGAATTAATACTTTATGTTAGCTTCTGCACATGGTGCTGTACTGTGTTCTCGCATAGGATGTGAGAGGAAGCACAACTCAGCCTTTTCTTGTAAAGATATTATAATATAATATATAATATAATTCATGGGTGTTTTTTTTATTTGTTTGTTTGTTTGTTTTAAGTAGCCTTTGCTTGCTGAGTAAAAATACTCAGTGTAAACATTTGCTCAATGGCACAAATGATGCTGCCCCTAAATGTCTAGTCTAGAATGAGCCCAGTTAGTAGTTAAAGGTCAACATGGGAGTTGTGTTGTTGGTTAGCCTAATGCAAATCATACCTTAAACAAAACTTTGTTTTTTTGTTGTACACAGGCAAGCCCTTCCGTTTCTTTTTTTCTCCATTTTATGCTCTTCAACTAGTGGTGGAGTCTTTCTGGTAGAAACAAGAATTTGAGGTGAAGAATTGCAGTGGTTTGTAGAAAAAAGACAAATTCTTCAGACATCTCATCAGGGGCAGGGAAACAGCACCCACAAGTTTGGCAATGAGCTGAATGGAGAATTATCTCTGTGTGGTGTGGTTACTGCACTTGTTCACCAGTAGCAGAGGCACACAGACTTCTGTGCCACAAGCCACTGTGTGTCGTTCTCTTCTGAGGAGACCATGGGTGTTCAGCATCAAACTGTGCAAAATCCAGATCTGTCATGACAAAAAATAAAAAAACCCCAACTCTTTAATCTACTTGAATCTACACACCCTTAGTGTTTTGGAGAGGGAGCGCAGGCTGCTGCCTGAGGGCTCAGCTGCTAATATTGCCACCAGGCTGCTTCCCTTTTACCCATTTGGCCAAGAGCTCTTTTGTGAGAGAGCTGCATAAAGCCAAGTCCTGAGAGAAGAAGAAACTCTCATTTCAGCAAGAGCAGTCCCCCAGTAAAAGCAGTAAGAGGTAGAGCGGTTCCCTCAGTGCCCACAGCTTTCAGAATGAGGGACAGGTCTCTGAAAAAGCCAGCAACATCCAGGCCATTCTTATGAAAGTGCTGCCCCTCGTTACTGACACCGCAGCATAAATCTGTGTAGATAAACTCTCCACACTGAAGGCAGAGCTTAATTCCCAGTCCACAGCATTGACCTACTAGTTAAGCACTGCAGTGTCGTTTGCTGGATTCCCAGTGCAAACATATGCTTTCAAACACAAATTGGGATTCTTCTAGCAGATTAAAGCTGTTTTCCTTCCCTGGAACACAGCCTGTGAGGGTGAGAGCTGAAGGCTCTGCTGCCTCACCGTGCTCCGTGGCTCAAGAGGATTTAATATTCAATTCGCTCGTCTTCCATCCTCCCCCAGCCCCCCTTC